>PUQB01000005.1:1066716-1459216 GCA_003024785.1 Selaginella tamariscina
GGTAATGTGAACCTGTCAAACAAGATCCCACGCCCACAGTTGGACAAGGACACGGATGTGCCTTGCTTGGCTGTGAGTGCTACACCTAGCTTGACGTGGAGGAGGAGGCTGGAGACAAGCCTCAACCTCTGCCTCTTGGAACGTGCATTCCGACATGACCTCCCAGACATGGATTCGCCAACGTTAAGGGTAAGCTACCCCGAAGGTGGGACGTACCCCTGGCATCTGGAAGTTAGGGCGGCACAACAGAGGGTTGTGCCTTAACGACACAAGCTAGGAGCTTGCACCGGGAGAAGAGTAACGAGCTCAGTCATGAACCCAGGAACCCTCACTCCTATATACTACCTTATTTATGTGACAGAGCCCCCCCCCCTGTTTTCCTGTTTACATAAGTGGGCTAGCACTAAAATCTCATTCCAGAGGGAACATACTTGGTGAGTTATCCATCGACCCCTAAACCTTAACCTATCAAACCTGGGGGTATTTCTAAGCATATCCGACACGCCGAACTCACTGGAACTAACCATTAACCCAACCGGGACACAGAAAACAAGGGTAAGAGTTTTCTAGAAGGTAAGTGCTACCTTCGCTTAGAGTTTCTCGAGATATCTAAGGACAGCCGGCCGGACTACCCCTAAACACCTAAGTGCACTAAGCGGGGCTGTTTCTCACTACATCTAGGGCTTGATAACATAGTACAGTAGGTAACAACAATCAATGTCCAAAGTAAAGAGGAGTCATAGTAAAAACTATGACATCCGGATTCCTTGAAATCTAAGGATTTCTTGCATCTCTTCTTGCTTGCTTCTCTGAATTCTCCCTCTTCTTCTTGCACATCGTCGAAGGCGTCTTCTTCACATATTCCCTGCTTCTTCATAATTAGGGCACTGTAACGCATTTTACAAATATAATAAACCCTTTTCTCGAATTATCTTAAGGTTTTATATTTTTATAGCATATATAGCTAGCTTCACTCAACAGTTACAATTTTGCATCATTTTCAGCTCCCAAAAACTCTGAGAAAGGCTATCCCTTATGTGCTCTGCTGTCTCCTATGATCCGTCGTCCCATCCAGTTTGTGCATTGTTGTCCCATCCAGTTTGTGCATTGTTATCCTCATCGTTGTTGAAGCGTGCTAGGAACTCCGCCTCTGTCCTAATGGCAGCAGCATCTAGTTCATTTAACCCAGCAGTTGCAATGACTTGCTCTGAACTCTGGCCAGTTCAAGCAGCTCTTACTGCTACAGCAAGGACAGTTCATTGTTGCTCAATCCAGCACATGTCCACTGGCTCATTCCTATGGAGAAGCATGTTGTGCAAGGTACAACACACACCAACCATTTGCACAATAGTGTCCAAATTTGACTGCATCCTTGATAATAAGATGCGCCACCTTCCCTTCAATTGTCCAAAAGTTCTCTCCACGATAATTCGTGTTGCACTCAACACATAGTTGAAGTGCCTTTGTTGTGGAGAAAGTTGTCCACGCTCCCTCTTGTACGGACACATCATCCAGGACTTTGGAGGATGAAAGGCTGTATCACCAAGTAGCCAATATCCTTGTTGTTGGAGATGTCCTCTTTCAATCCTGCGGCCCAAGTTGGACATTTTCAAAACACGATTGTCATGAAATGAGCCACATACCCCGATGTCTAAGGAAAGAAAACGACCTGACAAGTCCACCGCAGCCAAGCAGTTGATTGAGTGGAACTGCTTATAGTTAAAGTACTCATGTCCCCCTAAACTTGGCTTTTGGATGGGGATGTGCGTGCCATCAATTGCAGCTATTACATTTGGGAAGCCACGATACTCTTCAAAAGCCTCACTAATTCTTCTGGCCTCCTCACCAACTGGCCATGCAAGGAACAAGTCTGACCAATGTTCTTTGATGATGCGCAACCCCTCGTGCACTATCACGTTGACAGTGCTTTGATCACAATGGAATTGCTGGCCAATGGTGGACTCAGAAGCACCAGATGCAAGTCGAGCAAAGAAGATGGCAACTCTCCTTTGAAGAGACATCACCCTCCAGTTCGGGCCCTTCTGGCCCTCAAAGCCAAATGACTTGAACACATCCATGCAAAACCATTCGAACGTGTCTTTGGTCATCCTGAAGATCATCCAAAACTCCTTTGCACTATAGAAAGGGTAGACATCTCTCTCCCATGAGCCCGTGTTTAGTAACAACCTGTCTCGAACCCACTGATTTTGCAAATGCCCTAAAGTGGCATCTGCTACGATAGCAATTCGGAGTACGTTTTCCAAAGCCAACCCGCACAACATACTAGCAGAGACTGCTGCAGCTCGCTGTCTTCCTCTTCAACATTGAATGTAGCTTCAAATGGCCATGGGGTACCCATTGCATCTACTATTCTATCCCAGCAAATCTGAGTTGCATGTGCACACTACCACGGTGTCAGCTCCTCAAGTGTCGCACTTGTTGCTAAGCTTTTTCCCTCAAGCTGTGAATTGTGGTAAATTGTAGGTTGAGTCAATGCATTGATGAAGAGCGGGTAGTAAATAATTAGGACTACTAAAAAACCGGCATAAATCTGTTAGTGCTTATTATATGGTGAAAGAATCTTTTTTATGACGTGGCACAATTTTTATAAACTTATGTCCACGTTGCTGATTTTTAGAAGGTTTTTGATGAGAGATAAAACCGGTGCAAATAATTCCATATAATAAGCTTGTAAGAACAATATTTACAACTAAATTAAATTGCACATCTTAATTCACAAAAATGAGTTACTTAACCAATCGAGGGTGTGAATTCTTAATAATTAAGTTCTTAATATGCGCCAAATCCATGGGTTTCAACGAGCGTTTCCACAATTGACATATGGTGAGCCGCATTTGTGACACTAAGTAAGAACTCACTTATAAATTAAGAAGCATCTAAGACATATATTTTATCTTGAAATGTTTATTTAAATTTAATTGAATTTGTAGTCATATTTGAATGTGAGTTTGAAATTGATTTGAGTTGATAATATTTAAGTATGATGTGTTGTATAAAAATGTGAAAATATAAATCACCATCAAACAAAATTATCAAAAATTTACTCTTTTACAATTTAATGAATGGATTAAACATTGTCATATCTCTTCAGTTGTTAACTTTAAATATATTCATGTTTATATCGTATAAAATGTGTTTGTGATTATGTATTATTAGTTCACCACACACTTTAGTTCTATAAATAGTGAAATTTTTAAAATCCAATCTTGAATATAATTCAAATCAAAACATTTAGAACACATGTATAAATCATATTACATTTTCAGGTTTGTGATGAACTTTTATGTGTTTCATATTTTAATATTATTGGTGATGAACTTTGATGTGTTTCATAGTTTAAAATTATTAGAGTTTCCTTTGTTCAACTCGAACTCGAACTAATGAATTCAAAACTCAAACAAAAAACACAGACGACATGGTAACTATTAAACATGAAAACTTCACATTTTCCTGTCTAATCGTTTCCTTTCTCTCAATCGTCAAGAAAGGCTATACACTTTCCTTTTCTTAACTCTTAACATATATATATATATATATATAATTACCTTCCTTCAGTGCCACAATAACTGGTCTTTAAAGTCAAGGGCAAAAATGGATTTTGGCTATTGCCTTGTTAGATCTATTCATTAAGAGTATACATATCACACACACAAAATTTTATAATATGCACCTTCATTGCTAACATGAATACAAGAAAACAAAGCATAGAGACTCTCACTCTCTCTCTCTCCTACTGGAACTTCTTGTGGAGACCCCCTTCTCCCTTGCCCTAACTACCCCTTAACTACTTTTCCTTACCACATCATCCTTTTCCTTCCGAGACTTCCCTTTCCTTTTCCTCTCGGTAAGGATTTTCCTCTTTCACTGCCTTTTCTTCCATGCTTACTACGGACCTTCCTACCCTTATTCTCTCCACAATAGAACGTCCTATGCTCCTAATATTTTACTTTTAACACTGTCCTCTCCTTATTCGTTGTTGTGTCCTCACGCCAACACATCCTGAGCATCCTCTTGATACTCTGCCTCTTCCTAGTCCTTGTACTTCTGAACTTAGCTTTCTCCTTGTCAAATTCCTGCTGCACCATCGCAACCTGAAGATGAAAAACCTGCATCTCCTTCCTGAGCTGCTCATTCTCCTTTTGAGGATGCTGGAACTCATCCACCACCACCGATAGTATGGTAGCGGTCTGTTGACTCTCATCTCGTGCTCGCACCAGCCTTTGAAATAAAGTCATTGGCTCCTGCATTATCAGTGGAGGCTTGAGCTCCACCACCAGACTTGGGGTCCTCTATTTGGTTGGTTGTTGAACACCTTTGTTCATCATCCCTTGAATAGCAGTCATCTTGGGTGCCATAGCACTCTCCACTGCTTGAACAATTAGTTGCTGAATATCCGCTCTATCCTTGACTATATATCCTGTGTTGATGGTTGACGGTGGTTTGACCACCATCAAACCGCCAACCAACATGAACAAGAGATGGGATGGAGTGTTGAGCAAGGAAGGTACCGCAGGTACATATTGATAGCAACAGTTGTCAAGCGGCACTTAACCAGGCATATATATGATCGTCTGGATCAATTACCCAAGGTACTCGGAACAACATGCATAAGGGAGACGTATAAATGTGACAGGTAGGACTCTGTCACATGGTAGACCAGTCACATGTACCTAGGGTCTAGCACTAGCTGACCCACTATATAAGCAGGAAGGCTAGAAGTGGGTCGGGGTCCTTCTAGTCCAGTTTTCGTTTTGTATTTTGCTCCACCTTCCTGAGGTAGCTTGTGCTTAGGCAGGCAATATATATATACATAAATACATGTTCTTTCTGTTCACCATCTTTCCGGTGACTCTCCTCTTGCTCTGCTCCTAGGCCAACAACATACTTAGTTACCAAGCGGCATCATTGCTCTAGGAGAACTCCCCCACCCCTGTACATGGACCTCACAGCGTCTGGGTAGAGGCCATTCAACACCTTCCAGTATTCCCGAAGTAAGGCCGGCTTATCGGTGCAGACCCCTGGGATTAGATGCTATCCATAGCGTCCTGGCAACCACCGAGACTTCATAGCAAGCACCACATCTAGCCTACGAAGTCCTCGATGACTAGTTGACTAGATGGTTGAAAAGGCTTGTTGCCAACTGCATTGTGTTCTGCATCTCTGTTCTACCATCTCAGATTGTAATTGTGCCAGAATCTGCGCAAACTACATCTAAGTATACGTGGTCTCCACATCCTTCTGCGTGAATGCTCTTTGCCGCTTGAAAGACATATCCACCTGTGCGTTGCACTCCTGCTATTGTTGGTCATTGGGGACTCCGCAGGCCAAATGTGGTGCTTCTCAAGAAGCTGCAGTGGTCGCCAGGACGCTGTTGAGGGCGCCCAACCCCGGGGTTCGGCCAATACGCTGGGCCTTACCTTAGGAGTAATGGAAGGTATTGGATGGCCTCTACCCGGATGCCGCGAGGGTCCGTGTACAGGTAAGAGGGTGTTCTATTGAGATGACTGGGTAGAGAGTGTTGCGGGGCCCAGGAGTCGGGCAAGCGGGGAGTGCCCGCTTGTGGGGTGAATAGAAGGAAAATGGATATATATTGCCTGTCTGAGTACAAACTACCTCCGATAGGGGAGCAAGATATAAGACACAGACTTGACTCCTAAAAACGACCCCAATCCACTACCAGCCTTCCGGCTTATATAGTGGATACCTACCACTAGTCCCTAGCTACATGTGGCGCTCTCCCATTGGTCTGCCGCCTGGTGATAGAGTCCTACTTGTCACATTTATATGCCTCCCCACGCGTGCTGTCCTTCGTACCCTGGGTAGTTGGTCCGGATGATCGGATCTTTGCCTGCTTACGCCGTCGCCTGACACCGATCGCCATTAGTCCATACCTGAAGTACCTCCCCTTATCCGGCACTTTGTCCAGCCGCTCGTCCGTGTCGATGGGCGACCTGCCAGCTGGCCGCAATGACGGGCCACCGTCAACCAAATGCCCGGACTTATTCGTTGGCACGTCCTCGGGCCATGTTCCCTAGTTATCTGCTCCTTGGAGCTACCGGTACATAGCGATCTTGCTCTCTGTTGCCGCTAGCGTGGTTTTTATGAGGTGATGGTCACCTCTCGAAGTGCGATCACCCTTCGGAGCTTTGCCTCAAACCCTGTCTGTTGCTCTCGGGTCTACTGAAGCTGACCCTCCAAATCCTGTACCTGTTCTCGCGAGTGTTGCAGCTCATGTTCCCTTGCCGCGAGGAGTTGGGCCTGTAGCTGGATGTGTACCTCTAGCTCCCTGATGGTCCGGGCCGAGTCCTGCAGTTCTTCGACTGGTTGGCGCTCCACGAGTGGAGGGACAGTCACCAAGGCTCCATATGACGCAGGCGTGGGCCTCTCTGAGGTAGATGGAGGGTTGATTTCGAGCTGGGTGGCGGCTCGGTACAGCTCTTCCTTGGCCGCGGCCAGCTCTTGGTGAACTCGGCTGAGCTCTGCTTCGCGCCGCTCAAGTGTCGATCCTAGCTCAAAAACCTGTCGCTCCTTCTCAGCCGTGGCCTGCTCAAAATCCCGCCCTAGTTGGTTGTGGAGCTTTTGGATGTGGTCATACTTGGTTTGTAGCTGATCCAAATTGTTGGTTAACTGTTGACATGTCTCCTCTGCTTGCTTCCTCCCGACCTCCACAATGTCCCATAGTTGGGTTCCCTTGATGAGCTAGTCCGAGTACTCCTGGGCCTCCTTTTGAGCGGCGCGGTAATTGTCCGTGAGCTCCTGTATTATTGCGTCGTGCTCCACGGTAACCCCCTTGAGATCGAACCCATTGTACACCGCTATGGACTTCCGGACTTGGCCGAAGGCTTTGGACATATCCATATGCACTGTAGAGGTCCATAGCCCCTTCGTGTTGAAGTGTTTGTACGTCCCCCTTAGCACGTTGCTTGTGTGTTCACTTCGTTGGCTTGTGAGGGGCCGGTGGGCCCTCCCTCGTGTTCCGCAAGCCGTGGGCTGGTGGGGCCCTTGCTCCTGGATCTGCCGGTGGGGATGCCGTGGTGGAGGCCCTCCAATCCTTTCCCCGCGGTCCTCTTCCCCTGGCTTGCTCCGTAGGGGAGTCTTCTCTCGCCCGTTTTCGCGAAGATTCCGGAGTGTCCGGCTGTTTCCCTTCTTCGGTTTGACTGGGGCCTGCCTGTTCTCCTGCCCCGATTCCCCGATGATGCCTAAGTGGAACCGATCCAGTAGGAGAATCGGGGTTCAGTTGACTATCCAGGTGATCATCACGCTGAGGTGGGCCGTCGTTGTGAGCCTTTGTCTGGTTCCCTTCCGAATCCCGTTGATGCCGCGGGTCAGGGCTGGTATCATGTAGTGCCTGAGGCAGTCCGCCCAATCCATTGTGACTCCTTCCCAGGCGTTGCAGAGGGCGCTTGCTAGTCGCGTGGCGACCCGCCTCTCTGTCCTTCCGGTGAACATAAACACCGCGAGTGCCAGAAACTCGTCCACTTCGTCCCCTTCCTGTATGGAAGTCGGGACATCGCGATTTCATCTCGGTTGGTGGGGAACCACTGGCGTTTAGGTTTCCCCAAGTCGTCCAAGAGTATGCTGTTCTCCGGTAGACAGAACATCATGGCCAGCTCTTTGAGATCGATACAGAAGCTCACGGAGTCGCCCAACCTGAATCATAGCTCCTCTCGCTTGGTTTTCCCCGTCTCCAGTTGTACGGTTTGGATGAATTGGATAGCCCGTGTTGTGAATCCGGGCTTCTCTACTTCTCCCAATAGCAGTCGCATCTACTTTCGCACCCTCCGCACGTTGGGTCTGCTAATCAACTCCTGAAATCTGGAGAACCTGGGGGCTACGAGCGCCACACTTCTATCCTGGCCTTCGTACCGCACCTGGACATGCTAGATGGTCACCGGCTTGTTTCTGTGTGGTCCACTCCATCATCTTTGCTGCTGAGAATTGGTCGATCTTCCTATAAAAAGTGGCGCGCCCCGGCTCACCCCTTGTTGTCTTTCCGAAGATGGTGCCTACGTGGCGGCCTACCTTGTTGGATACAGCCGGCGCGTCCTTCCATGCACCATAATCAGGGCATTCATGGTGCCCCTGCCATTATTGCCCCGTTTTACGTGCTCACCGTGTGGTCCACCCTCGTGAACCATGTGACCTTGTGGGCTGGCCACTCATGTGGGACTGGAGTCCCCGCTCCCCCTTGGGTGCCTCCTCCCCGGTCCTTAACGCCGCTACTTCGGCCGTGCCTTCGCCCCGAAGGCCCGTGGGGTTTACCTCTCTCTCTTGTTCCCTCCAAGCCAGTGTTCTTGTTGGGTGAACGTATGGCTTGAGATGGTTGCCGTTAACCTTCTGTTGCAATGGCTGTCCATTGGCCCCTAGGAGAATCGTGCCATTGTCGAAGGTTTTTAGCACCTCATATGGTCCCTTCCACCCTGGTCGGAATTTGCCTTTCCGGAATGCCTGTGGTTTCTTGAACCACCATACCCACTGCCCTGGTTTATATTCTCGGAGTTTCTTTTTCCTGTCTCTAGCTTGTTTGGTCTGCTGTTGTCGATTTTCTCTCAAGAAATCGTACTTCGTCCAGTTGCTCCAACTGTTCCAGTCTTTTCTGCGCAGCCGCTGGTTTCCGTGATCCTGTGGTCCAGGCTCGTCCGTAAGCTGGGTATGGTGAACTCCCATGGCATGATGGCCTCCAGACCATAAGCTAGCTGGAAGGGTGTTGTTCCTGTTGCGGTTTTGAACGTTGTCCGTACGCCCATAGCACTGATGGTAGCATTTCTTCCCAACGCCTGGGTTCCCTGTGGCAAGCTTCCTCAAGATGGTGACCAGCACCTTGTTTGTGGACTCAGCCTGTCCATTCCCTGTGGATAGTAGGCTGTTGACGTGCGATGCTTGATGACAAATGCCTTGACCAATTCTCGGACTGTCTCGTTGATGAAGTGGCTCCCTTGGTCGGACACCAGCTCCAGGCATCCGAACCGTGTCAGGATGTTTATATAGATGAACCTTGCTGTCTGTCCTGCCGTTGCGTCCTTGAGTGCCTTCGCCTCTACCCATTTTGTGGCGTAGTCCGTTGCCACTACTATGTACCTAGAGTGTGTTGTGTGGGCCTTTGGGTTGATAGGTCCTACAAAGTCCAGGCCCCACTTCTCAAATGCCGCCATTCCTGCCGAGGGGTGGTACTCCATGCCTTGGCCTGCCGTGGGTTTGCCTATTCGTGACAATCGGTACAGCTCCTTGCTACCTTGGTGGCGTCCCGGAAGATGGTTGGCCACCAGAGTCCAGTCTGTAGGATCTTCCTGGCCGTTTTGTCTCCCAAGTGTCCTGCCCCGGTCCTGCGTGAGCTGCCTCGACAATCTCGGGGATTTCCCAGGTCAGTGGGCATCTCCGGAGTATGTCATCCCTCCCTCGCTTGTAGAGCTGATCCCCGATCAGCTGGAACGGTAAACACCTCCGAGCCAGGCTCTGTCGATGTGTCGCCGATGTGCCGGAGAGGCTGTGTAACCCGCTGAATGAGGTAGTGCCGTATTGGTCGTTGCCACTCTGGGACGTCCGAGCCGGTTCTTGGTTCGGTGGTTTGTTGTACTGTGCCCTGATCAACAGTTGTCCCGAAAAGGCCAGCGTCTGGTATGTCGAGCAGATCGGGGTTTCCGCTGGTTCGCCGCTCGTTATTCGGAGAGGAGGTCTGGTGATACATGTGCAGTTTACCTGCCTTATGGATTACAGTAAACTCGAACTCCTGCAAGAGGAGTATCCACCGCGCCGGCCTCCCGGTGAGCTGTGGTTTGTTTACGAGGTACAACAGGGCGTGGTGATCTACGATCAATATGAAGTGGTTGCCCAGAAGGTAGTGGCGAAACTTGGATACCCTAAATGACTGCCAGGCATTCTTTGTCGGTCGCCGAGTAGTTGCGTTCGGCTGGCGTCATGAGTCGACTCCCGTATGCTATGGGTCGGAGCATGCTCTCGTCATCCTCCTGCGATAGGACCACGCCTGCCGCTACCTTGAGCCATCCGTCTGCAGGTGGAACTGGCGGTTCCAATCCGGTGGGATGAGGATGGGCGCTTCTAGTTGGCGCTTTATGTCTTCGAAGGCTGCCTGCCGGTGGGTGGTCCATTCGTACGGCTCCCTTGGTGAGTAATTCAGTCATTGGTTGGGCCCTATCACATACTTCCGGATAAACTTACGATAGAACCCTGCTTTCCCCAGGAATCTTCGAGTTCCGTGACGTTCTGTGGAGGGGGCATTTCGGCCAGTGCTCGTACTGAACCTGGGTCCACCGTGATGCCTTCCTTGGAAACGATGTGCCCTAGCAACTTCCCCCGGTCATGCCAAATACGCACTTTGAGGGGTTAAGGATATCCCATATTCCTTGCAGCGCGGAATACCCATTCCAAGCGCGTCACATGGTCTTCCGCTGGTCCGTAAGCTGTGAAGTCGTCCAGAAATGCCCGGACAAAATCTGTGAGGTTGTCCGGGAATACCCGCTGGACCAACCTTTGAAACGTGGCTGGAGCGTTGCAGAGCCCGAACGGCATAACTCTGAAGGCGTAAGCTCCCCAATCCGTGATAAAGGCAGTTTTGGCCTGGTCGTCCGCTGCATCTCACCTGATTGTATCCACTGAAGCCGTCCATGAACGAGTACATCTCATGGCCTGCTACGTCTTCTAGGATGGCCTCTGTGAATGGAATAGGGAATGGGTCCTTCTCCGTGGCGGCATTCAGCCTTCGGTAATCTACGCAGATTCTCAGCCGGCGTCTTTCTTCGGCACGATCACAATTGGTGACAGCCATTCCGGGTTTTCGATGGGGTAGACAAAGTCCGCTTCGAGCCACTTGTCGATCTCTTGTTTGGCCTTTCGGGCGTAGTTCAGGTTGATGCGGTAGCGTTGTTGCCGGTGGGTCGAGTGTCGGTTTCAGTTTAATTCGATGCTGACACAATTCCGGTGGTACCCCCCTTAGGTTGTGATAGGTCCAGGCGAATATTTCTCTGTATCTTCAGAGACAGTCGGTGATATGCTCTTCCAACTGTGCTCCATGTGAGCGTTAATATTTACTAGTCGGGGTTTTGTCGGAGCTTATGTTGACCTGCTTGACCGCTGCTTTGGGTTATGTTCCACCCATACATTGGTCTGCTAGGTACTCTTCCTGGGCCGAGGGGGCTAGACTCCTTATTTCCTTCCACAGAACAGGCCACTTCGGATTTGAGCTTCCGGAGTGTCTGCATCGGTTTCTAACCGAGTCATTAGGTATGTAGCGACCGACTCTCGTACTTCCTGTCGAGGATCCACCTCTCCTATGACGAATAGCTTGGCAAGCACGCTAGGATGGCCGCTTCCTCCTCATCATCCAGCCCCTCCCCCGTCCAGATGGTATTCCTGGGGTCGGGACTCCGAGGGTGGTGCCGGGACTTGTCTTGCAGCGACGGATACGACTCCCTCCTTGACAGGAAACCGAATCCGCTGCTTCTCCCAATCGTGTTGTACCCTTGCACCCCGGAGCCACGGCCGGCCCAGGAGTAAGTCGAACCCCCCTTTTGCGTGCATGTCGAGGACACCACGTTTATCAGGAACTTGATGCTCTAGGATCCTGATGCTTACCTTCCTCATGATTCCCTTAGGGACCACCTTGGTTTGGTTCGCCATGCGTATGAGGAAGGGTGAGGGCTCCGGAGGTGGCATTCCCAGTTGTTGATGGAGTTCTGTGGACATGATGTTCACGCCTGATCCCCCATCTATGATTACGTTGTGGACTGTACGTCCTGCCATCTGAACAGGTATGGCCGGTACATCGTCCACAAAGTCTACGCTGTTGTTGCGACCCTTGGGGCCGTGACTGTGGCTCCGTGCAGTTCTCTGGTGAGGACTTCATACAGCCCTGGGGATAACTGTAGTAGTTCCCTAAGGTTACCGACACGTGGGTTTCTCGCATCTTCCCAGCGAGGGCCTCGTGCATCCCGTTGTGCCCCTGGCCTCTGCGCCTTGTGCCAGTCTTACCTGTTCTGCAGCCGCCTCCACTTCAACACGTTTTTGCTCCCACTGGCCTGGTTTCCCAGGTTCGGCTGCCACTTCCTCTTCACTGGACTCCCCGTTGTCTTCCTCCAAGTTGACTGGTTGTCTGTCTGTTGGGCTTGGGATCTCGTGATTGCCCTGCATTGCAGCTCGGGGTTGACGTTTCTACATGGTGGGCCTGCGGTGTGGAACCTAGTGCTGCTGTGGCCGGGGCTGGTCCCTCGACCACCCCTGTGGCTTTTGGTACATGTGCTTCCAGCATGGGTTTGAGCATCGCGATCCAGGGGCATCGATACAGTGGATGGTTTGCTACACAGCGTGCATATCAACTCTTGGCGTTTCGACTATCTATCTTTGTCGCCGTACTTGGGTCGTTTTGTTGTCGCTCCCAGGAATGCGACCTTGGTTGCGGTCTCCTGACCGCGATCTGCAGCGGAATTGGCCCCACTACGGCTCCCATACCGTCGGTCCCCCAGGTGATCCGCCTCCTGTTGCTCAATGGCCCAGGCGCCGGCCTGGGGTGGCGTGCTGCTTAGGAGCTTGGTAACAGTCGTTTGTGTTGTGGGATCCATGGACATTACACACTTTGCAATACCTATCCCTACGCGCTGTGTATCCTAACTGAGCAAGGGTCGCCGCCAGGTCTTCATGCTTTGTGACTGCTCTATAAGTCCCCTTTGTTGGGATTGCTCGTGCTCCCTGGTCCCCTCCTGTCTTTCCCTCCAGGTCGGATTGGGGACATTTGAGAGGTCGTCCTCGTCTATGGTGGTGTCGTTGGTCCCTTCTGTGTCCGGTTTGTCCTGTGCCTTTTTTTCTTGGCATCTTTCAGCTTCCCGCTTTTCGGCCTTCCTGGCGTATCAGAGCAACTTGTCGAACGTTCGATCGTTATCTAGGCCGATCCACTTGCAGATCTCCGGCTGTAGCTCTTTCGGTACCACATTTTCTTGGTCAGATCAACTGGGGCGTCTCTCAGCCTGGCAATATACCCCAGCATACGGACCGTTCTCTTGCTTTCTGTTTCAAGCTCGTTAGCTTGTGGATCACTTCCTCTTCACTCTTTTCTTCCCGGAATGTATCCAGAAACGCCCTTCGTGCGGTTTCCCAGCGGGCTCCTTCGTTTGCCTCGTGGAATCGCATCCATTAGGCGTGTGCCTTCTTGTCTAGAGTGCATGCAAAGGCACTCAACTTCTTGTGGTTGTCGCTCACACGCACACTTGTTTGAACTTGTGGACGTGTTGGTCTGCGTCTTCCCCCTTCGCTCCACAGAACGTGGGTAAGGGCACTATTACGGTGCTCTCCTACATTCAATTGAGCACTTGGGCTAATAAGGTGACCGGGTCGGTTCCCATGGCGTCCCGTTGTGCCTGAGAGTTGTTCCGATCCGGACCCTCTACTTTGGACGTGGTGTAGTCCACGCCCTGGTATTCTGCAGGCACCTTTCTCCTTCCTTGTGGCCCTGCCCTCCCGTTGAGAGTGGGTGACGAGGACGGGCTCCTCTCGGCTGTCCCTTAGGGGCCCCCGCTAGGACCAACCTGACGGCTGGTGGCGCGGCTTACCTTGGCTGGACGGTTTTTCCTCCTCCAACGAGTAGTTTTGTATGACCATGCACGGATTCCCCTCGCGACGTCTAGACGGTCGTGATCGATGGGTCGATTCCTCCTTGCCCTGAGACGGTATCCCCCCGTCTGGTAATGGTTGCGGTTCTACCGTGTGCCTTGGCGGATTTCCCTCGCGGGGCTGGTGCAATACTAGTTGCTCAGGCGAATCTCTCCTGCCCCTGAACGAATTCCTCTCATCCCTTCTCTAAGGTAGCCACAGTGCGGCCCCTCTTTTTGGTGCCTCCAGGTGTACCTCGGCCTTTCGAAGCCTTGGGTTCCCATCCTAGTAACCACCTTGACCTACTACATCGTCCGATCGGCTGAACTCCTAGTGCAGAGGTTGCCTTGTTGGCAATCGATGCCCCTCCCTACAGGGGCTTCCCGGATGAGGCTCTTCCTCCCCTCTTTCCGGGCAGATACGGGGCCCCTGTGTCACCCTGATGGGTAACAATGGCCCTGGGTTTCCTATCTTACCTCCATCGTGGCGTTGGTCACGCTGAGCTTCTGGCTCACGTCCTCCTTCGCTATTCGTGTTGCTTTCTCCCCCTCGAGATTCTTGCCTTCGTTGCAGGCCTGCCCTCTCCTGGGGTTGTCCTAGCCGAGGTTTCCTCCTTTGGGGGTACTTGTCAAACACTAGTTCTGCTCATTGGTATGGGGGCTCTTCGTGGCCATCACTTTCACCTACGTCGAGGGGTGGAGGGCTTTCGTCGTCTTGCCATGCATCCCACTCTGCATCATAGGTTACTGTCGGGCGAAGTCGCTCGTCCGGGTGATGTTCATACCCGCATGCTGCCGTGCCTGGATTGTCGTCCGGACGTGTTGCGGTTCCTTCATATCCTTCTTCGTCGTCAGCGACGTGCGACTGCCTCTGCCGCCAATGTGCCGAGTTTACCGCTACTCGGAGATTCGGCCATGCGGCGTTACCATCGTTCCTTCGGGTAGGTGAGGCAGGGGCTGATTGTGGCAACCGAGGTGCTTTGCCGCCGTCCATCACTCTCCCTCAGCCAGCCCGCCGCATTCTCCTAGTCAGTTGTTGCTCGTCGATCTCTATTTGCTTGAATGAGTTAATCCCGGCTCTTCGTTGAGCCGCCACTCTACTTGATACAGTGAACTCCATCTGTGTGTACTATCTATCCCTTCGTGGTCATCACAAATGGTCGTCGGGGACTCCGCAGGCCAGATGTGATGCTTTTCAGGAAGTTGCAGTGGTTGCCAGGATGCTATTGAGGGTGCCCAACCCCGGGGGGTTCAGCCGGTACACCGAGCCTTACCTCAGGAGTAATGGAAGGTATTGGATGGCCTCTACCCAGACGCCACAAGGGTCCGTGTACAGGTAAGGGGGAGTTCTACTGAGATGACTAGGCAGAGAGTGTTGTGGGGCCCAGGAGTCGGGCAAGCGGGGAGTGCCAACTTGTGGGGTGAATAGAAGGAAAATGTATATATATTGCTTGTCTGAGTATAAACTACCTTCGACAGGGGAGCAAGATATAAGATGCAAACTTGACTCCTAAAAACGACCCCGACCCACTACCAGCCTTCCAGCTCATATAGTGGGTACCTACCACTAGTCCCTAGCTACAGGTGGCGCTCTCCCATTGGTCTGTCGCCTGGTGACAGAGTCCTGCCTGTCACATTTATGCGCCTCCCCACGCGTGCTGTCCTTTGTACCCTGGGTAGTTGGTTCGGACGATCGGATCTTTGCCTGCTTACGCCGCCGCCTGACACCGGTTGCCATTAGTCCATACCTAAAGTACCTCCCTTTATCCGACACTTCGTCCAGCTGCTCGTCCGTGTCGATGGGCGACCTGCCGGCTGGCCACGATGACGGGCCACCGTCAACTAGCTGCTGACACAGATCTTACTCGTCCAAGTGAAAATCGGGGATTGGCATACCCTGCAATCCATTACCATGATACATACCCCTGCCATATGTACCTCCTTGTGTGACTAGACCAGTGGTGGGTTGAATTGGTGTCTCAAAAACTTTTGATCCTTGCACCATCTCTTCAACCTCTCTTGTGATTTCCACAACTCCACCGTCGGTTATATCCACAGTTGTGGGTGTAACCGTCAGAAACAGAATATTCAAAGACGATTTGGGTACCTTCCGCTTTCCTTCTTGCTCATCCGTCTATTCATCCACTGCTGCCTTACCCTTATCACGTATCTTCTCCTCATAAGGGTCCACTATCTCTAATGGAACTATCATCATTGGCTGCCCCTCTCGTAACGACTTTGGGGTGACCTTCTATTCCATTGCCACATGCGATTGAGATTTTGGCTTGAGTTTTCTGCCACTCTCCTATCTTGCCTTTATCCTGTGCTCCTTTTCTGCTTCATGCGGCTCATCTTCGTACTGCTGCTCCTACATAGGTTCATCTTTCTCTCCCTACTCTAGTGGTTCCTCCTCTGGCGTTATGCCTCTTGAATGTTTGTCTTCCTCATCCTCGAGGTCAACCACCAACTTCTGTTTGGAGTTGTCTTGCACTCCAAACTTCGGCTTCACACCTTTTCCACCAAACCTCATGGTTCTCTTCATTAACACTGCCCTTTCCACCTTTGGTTTCTTTTTCTTGGGAGTCTTCTCCACTTGTTTCTCCTCCTTGCAAGTCACTACCTGATTCTTTCCCTTTTATTTTTGGCCCTTTGCGCTTTGTCTACCTCTTTTGAAACAACTTTGTTTCCTTTCGCACTTGCTTCATGCAAGCCACTATCTCCAGCCCCGCCAGCTCTTTGTGTTGACACACATAGTTCACGATCACCTGCACCCATGTGAACACCATCATTGATGAAGGCTCTCCTCTCTTCTCTAGTTTTTGCATTGTACAGAGGTGCTCCCTCAGCCTCTCTTTCCGATCTCTTTCCTTTAATCCGTTATATAAAGACATGACTGGATTTGATGCAATAATGTGTGATGTTCGAAACTCAAACGCATTGACGATGAAATTCACTACCAACTACGTCTCCTCCATGAGATTGGAGAGCTTCAATTCAACCTTGCTCACATATTGCTTCCCTTCTCTTAGGTACTCCATGAGGTGCGCCTTCTTGGCCTTCACCTCACCTTTCGATTGTGGGAGCTGAAAAACCTTCTCCACTAGCTTCTCTGTAAAGAGGAGCTTCTTTTCTTCTGAGTAAGCCATGAACCCTACCTCAGGCTTATCTACCTTCTCCATCAGCATTACCAATGTGAAACATTGCTCATCATGGGTCTTTCTATTTCAAAATCTATGCATAAGCCCATAAACCCAACTCCTTCAACACTGTCTCTATGTCAATGGAGAAATCCCACTTCGTATGTACCAACTGTACTTGTCCCAATCGCTCCCCATCAGGAGGATTGATGAGTTCGCAACAATTGCGGGTAGGCAAACAACCTTTCTTCGCCGACATCTCTCTCTTGCTGCACACTATGTGAAACCCTAGATCTATAACCTTGTTTTTTGTGCACTGCCAAGAAGAAAATATACTCTTCAAATCAATATATATACTGTTTCCCTCAACGTTCTTCTGCAATATATACTTCCTTACCTTATTGATATTCACCATTCCATCAATTTCCTCTCCTTCCAACATTTTAACTCCACCATTCTTTCTTCCTTTACAGATTTAACTCGAAAAGGGTCTATCCACTTCAAATCAAGCTTTTGACTCATTTTCCCCTTTCTTCTCCTTTGAATCGCAAGTATTGTCCATAAAGCTTGCATTCTTAGCTCGTTCAACTTCTCTAACTCTATTAAATGAGTTGCCAGAGATTTCTTCTCTCCCATATTATATTGAACAACCATTCACAAGGACGGCACAATATACTCCATCGGAGTTATGGCCTTTAACCCATATGCGAGTTTAAAAGGTGTCATGCATGTAGTCACTTTATAAGTTGTCCTATAGGCCCAAAGAACTTTTGGTAACCTTTCATCCCAATCCTTTCGATTGTCCTAAATCACCTTCCTTAAAATATTTTTTAAGGACTTTGTTTATCGACTCAGCCTACCCATTACCATGTGGGTAATATCGTGTAAACTTCTTATATTTTATCACAAACTCCTTCATGAGCATTTGTATCATTTAATTGACGAAGTGCTTTCCTTTATCACTCACAATTTCCTTAGGAATGCCATAATGTACTATTATAGTATTCTATATAACCTTTGTTGTATTATACGCATCAGCTCTTCTCATAGGCTCTGCCTTTACCCATTTAGTCATATAGCCTGTTAAAACCATATATATTGATTTTTTTTTTGAATTCACATGATTAATTGGTCCTATAAAGTCCATTCCTCATTTCTGAAAGGGTTCTAGTGGGAGAACTAGCTTATAAGGTTGTATTTATTTCTTTGGGGGCAACTATGACTGGTCTCCAAAGTCAAGGGCAAGAACGGATTTTGGCTATTGCCTTGTTAGATCCATTCATTGAGAGTAAGCATACACACACAAAGATTCTCTAATATGCACCTTTCATTACTAACATGAATACAAAAGACAAAGTGTAGAGAACCTTTATCTCCTGCTAAAACTTCAAATGGAGACCCTTTCTCCTGTTAGAACTTCTTGTGGAGACCCTTCTGGAGACCCTTCCCCTTTGTCCTAACTACTTTAACTACCCCTCCTCTCGCCACGTCATCCTTTTCCTTTACGAGATTTCCTTTTCCTTTTCCTTTTCCTTTTCCTTACTCACCTTTTCCTCTCGATAAGGATTTTCCTCTTCCAAAGCCTTTCCTTCCATACTTACTACGGACCTTCCTACCCTTATTCTCTCTACAGTAGGACGTCCTATGCTCCTAATATTTTACCTTTAACAATGCACATTGGCATTTATCACATGCCTTACAATAGCTCCTTACCTCCCTCTATAAGGTAGGCCACCATAATCCTACTTGAGGGATTTTCCTTCATGTTATTCCTTTACAAAATGGCCTCCTACAAGGCCTGAATGAGCCTCTTTTAGAACCTCCGGGACCTTTAAAGGGTCTACATACCTTCGTAACACTCCATTGGATCCTAATTTATATAACTTTTCTCCCACAAGAGAAAAGTGTCGTGTCCTCACGACAAATAACTTCCTTTCATCTACTGTCTTATAAATAGGCGGTATTGTTCTAGTGGCTAGATATTATTTTATATCATCTAACCACCTTAATGGAAACCTACATGAAATAGATTTGCATCCGGAAAATCATCCATAGTGTGAATAGGAACTTCGCTTGTTTTAATGCGACTTAAGTGGTCAGCATGTTTGTGCTGCCTTCTTGGTTTATGAATTATCTCAAAATTATATTCTGCAGAAGTAAAAACCACATGGCTAACCTTCATGTAAGTACAGATTTATTAAGTAATATAATAAAGCCTTATGATCCACAAAACATTTAACTTTATTAGTCAAAAGATAGTGTGTAAACTTATGAATAACATATACCATCCCCAATGCTTCCTTTTCTATAGTGGTGTAATTTACTTCCGCAAGTGTTAGCTGACAACTAGCATAATAAATAAGATGATCCTTTCCATCCTCCTGCATCTGCATAAGGATGGCTCCTATAGCATATCGAAGGCATTTATGGAATTCCCAATCCCAATTAGGACTAACCAATATTGGGGCCTTAGTAAGAGCCTTCTGAAGTTGGTCAAATCCCTCTTGACACTCTGATGTCCACTCATATGGTACATTTGCTTTTAATAATTATGTTAAAGGTTTTGCGATCTCAGCATAATGCTTATAAATCACCTATGGTAGTCTATTTTGCCTAAAAACCTCTGTAACTCCTTTATATCTTGCAATGGTTGTAAACCCAAGATAACTTTCACCTTATCTTGGTCCACCAATATACCTTCCTTATAAATGATGTGTCCTAAAAGGACTCCTAATTAATAAAGAAGTTACATTTTTTGGATTCAAAACAACTAAATTTTGTCTACATTTCTAGAAACATTTTTCAGACAATGTAAATGTTCCTCCTTTAAGCTATAAACACTAAAGTTGTCCATAAAGACTTTCATAAAATTTAAAAGATATTCCCGAAAGGTATCTATTATAATACTTTGAAAAGTAAAGGGTGCATTGCATAAGCCAAAGGGCATGACCCTATAGGCATACGCACCCATAGACTTATAAAAGCCGTCTTATGATGATCTGAATTCAAGAGCTACTATCACTTGATTATATCTTAAAAAGCCATTCATAAAAAAATACATTTCATGTCCAGCGACATTATCCAGCATTTCCTCTGTAAAAGGAATAGAAAAAGTATTCTTAATTGTAACATCATTTAACTTTTTATAATTTACACATACTTTTAGCTTTCCATTCTCTTAAGAACAATCACAAGTGGTGATAACCATTGTGCGCCTTGTATAAGATATACAAAACTAACCTTTAACAACTTATTAATTTCCTCTTTAATCATTTTTGCATAATAATTGGGATTCATCTTATATGCACTTTGTTTAACTGGTTGGCATCCTAGTAATAATTGAATAGTGTGCATACATAACTCTGGGGGTATTCCTTTTAGATTCTAATAGGACCATGCAAATACATCCTTATACTTTGCTAGCAATGTTATTCTTTTATCTTTAAAATCAGGATCTAGTCCTTGAGCTATAGTCAGCACCTTGGGTTGTTCCTATATTGATTTGCTCTAAAGGATCATTAGTATAAATATAAGTATAGTCTGCATGTTGTTCCTATAGATTCATTTCTTAAGGAACAGACTTATAAAAAATTTTCCTACAACCCCAACTGATCCTCTCCGTGTTCCTTCTGAGAGATCTCCTTCACAATTGCATATAAATTGATTTCTGCAAGGGCCTTCAAATCAGGATATGTCTTTAAAATTTTCTCTTCCTCCTAATCATCCAAACCCTACATCCAATTATATCTTCCAATGCAATTAGTCTTCCTTCTTTGCTAAATATCTCTTTAGCATTAGTATAGATATCCACCTTCATATCACCTTGTCCTATTGTCATTTTTCCCAAGCCCCAATCTTACACAACCTGGGCAATCTTAAGCCAAGGTCGGCCCCCAACAACATAGTATATGTTGCATCATGTCCTTCCATTCCTAGGACTATTAAGGATATTTTAAATTTAAGTTCTTTAATCGATATGGTGACTGCTCTCACTATGCCTAGTGGCCTTACACTTCATTGATCAGCCATTTTAAGGTTAAATGGGGCAGGTTAGATTGATCCTAAACTCATCCTTTTACATTCACCCTCTTTAATAAAATTCACACTTGAACCTCCATTTACTAACACTCTCTTTAACACATATACTGTGATGCAAGGAACTTGTCCATCATAATTAACTTCATATAGTAGTTCTTTATCCATTTTACAAATTGTATATCCTTCATTCAAAGGTGATGTTTGTTGAACTAGACTTAATGCATTCAATATTTGATTTCTTATGTAAGGAGCTACCTATATCAACTCTCCAAGCGTAACTTTTACCTCTTGATTTTTAGCTTGGTGATACATGGAATCCATTATTTTATCATGTAATGGTAACAATGAAAAACCTTGTTTACTTTTGTTTATAGAACCTATCATAGAACCATCTAATTCATTATCAATTTGCCCTTTTTGATTAGGATTTTGCTCCTGCTCATTTATATTTTCCTATAACAAGTCCACCTTCTTGTTAGGAATAGTATCTATCTCTCTTTTTCCATAACAAAAATATTCCTTCTCACTCCTTTGAAGAGTTGTAACTGCCCTTGCAACTTGTGGATACTCATCTTTTCCCTCCTTTATTTGAATTAGCTGTGTTGTAGACTGCACATTAGTCATCTTGGTGGAAGTAGGAGGTTGTATATTCCGCCTAGGACATTCCCTAAAGAGGTGTCATGTTTCACCCACATGTGTAACAAACTTGGGAAAGAAAATTTCTACCTTATGATCCTTGTTTATCACTTGTCTAATTATATTGATCATTTCTGCCTCTTTGATCTTGATAAGGTCTTTCTTCTCTTTTATATTGTTTATCATTTCTTTCTCTATAGGATCTATCTTTCCGTCGTCCATTGTATGGACTATTCCTTTCCGTAATACATGTCCTCTCTGTTTTCGTAAGGAACATCATTCCTTCTCTCATAATATCCAAAGTTCCTATTCTGATAAGGAACCTCATTTCTTCTGCCATATGATATATTATTTTTGTTCTCATAAGAAATAACATTATCATTCCTATCATTCCCACGGTTCTTATTAGGTGGGAACCTTTTAGGAGGTGGATTTTCATCTATTCTCCTTTTTCTCTTTATACGAGCCACATTTTGATTCAAGAAATGTATGCAATTTTGAGCTACATGTATTTCCTATTCACATATTTGGCATGTAGGCAGTTGTAGCTAGAATTATACATTTAGTGCACCATACCTTTGCCTTTATCTCCTTATTAACTATCATTCCCTTCAAGGCTTTTATCATTTGAGCTAATGCTTTCTTATCTATTGGATATTTACGAACCTTTATTACATTAACTTTCTCTTCCTCTTAATTAGAGGATTCTTCATTTCTTCTATATACTTTCAAATTTCCTTTTGCAATCTTTTTTATATGCCTTCTCTTCTTCTCATATATTTTTAATTGATTAATAAGATCCTCTTTATCCTTTTCATTAATAGTGAATGCTAAATCTTTTATATGGTTTTAGTAACCCCTGCGTATACCATTGCAATAAGGCATCCATCTTTACATATGCCTTACACTTTTTTTCATGTTTCTTAAAAATGGTGTGTATATTCATTTATCTTTTCTATTTTGCCTTGAAGAATGGTTCTTAACTTCTTTAAATGTTTCTCAAGCAATTCCTCCTTTCTAAAATATTCCTTAAAAGCATCAGTAACCTTTTGATAATTCTCTCTAATTTCTTTTTCAAGATCATAATACGAATTAAAGGCATTTCCTTTTAATGTATGTGGAACCCCGGCGGCAAGCAAAGGTCGGCGGGTGCCGGACGTGCCCCGACCCGACGAGCCGCAAATATAAGTAGTTTTTGTGCATTCGTCACCTTATACAATTTTAATACCTCTTCAAACTATTGTAAATGTCTTTTTGGATTAACTTTCTTTCCTACAGAGAATGTGGGATACATCACCGTACCCCCAAACATTCTCAGGAAAAGTGTCATTTTTGAAATAATCCTTTGTTCTCTTACACCTTCATGCACGTTGTAACTAAAGTGGGCATGATACGTGAAAATGGGAATATAAAAATAAATTACTAATTAATACTTAAGTTTTAATTATTAATTAATCATTTAATTAATATGTAATTAAGCCTTAAATATTAATTAATTAATTAATTAATCCTTCAATAACCTTACTTAGTAAGGAATATTCCTAAAATATCTTAGAATATTCATATTATTCTAAAAATAGTTTACAATAATGAAGAAATACTATCAAACATAATTATAAATGAAATCATTTTCTTATCAACATATTAATTTTTTATAAATACTTTCTTTCTATCATACAAAGAAATCTTTTCATTTTGTCTAAATCATCACTCTCCGGATTAATCAAATCATTTTGGTCAATATCTTGATGTTGTTTCCCATCACTTAACACTCTCACAAATGCAATTGGGAGTTGCCTCTTGTTAATACATAAGATGTGATAAGAGAAGGTGCATAAAGGTCATCTAAAAACTGACGTTCCTTAAGAATAATTTATAAAGCGCCCGGTTGCTATCCTTCATTTATAAAATTCAATATCACGAGAAAGAAAAGCTTCAGGAAATGTATGATACGGTGGATACTGCTCACAAAAATTTTCGAGATTCTTCTTTCTGAGGCACGTATCCAAGTAGTTCACTAGATCATCCATGATATCGGTATCAGAATATGGATCGAAAGTGATTGGATGAATACAAGCAATGTTTTGGTTGAGCATAGCCTTCTGAGGAGAGTCGTCTACTACTAAGATATGTGCATTCTTCTATCCTTAAGCGACTGATCTCCCCATGAGTCCCAATTATTCTTTCATTCTTGAAGAAGTATGGCTTGCTTTCCTTTCTTATATTGTGAAATTCGAGAGGTTTTATGACAATTCGCTGGTCAAAAATCCAATCTTTACGAATCACCTCTTCTGCAACACTACAATGTTTCTTAAGTAAACTCAACAGCGGTGTTAAGTTATGAATCTGCATGCATGACCAAATCCCCACAAGCGCACCCATCTCCTTAAGCTTTTGAAAGAGACGATCCAACCCTGGACGAAAAATAATATCATATCGAAATTTACCATGACAAGGAATGAAATCTCCTTGTTTGATTTCTGTTTTTCTATCCTGGGGCCTTTGTCGATGAAGCAGAACACCATTGACATCCAACAACACAATATGGCCATGAGTAACATGAGATAGCGTTGCCTCTTGAATACTTTGCAAATCACTTGTTTGCTCCCTTTCACATTTATCCGTTGCCACTATTTCGTTGCCTATCCCTTCATCATTTAATTGTACATCATCCTTACAAGATTCAGATATTGCATGCGCTGAAGAAATTGATTTCGGAACTGAAGCCAATAAAAATGATGATGCAAAAACTGAAGTGGCCCCCATGGTAACGATGTTTTGAGCTGCATTATTATCCATTTCCTGCATGAACTCTGTCATTCTGACATGTGGCACAAGAAATTATCGCCAAACCCCTCTCTTACCTCATGGCAATGCTGAAAAATCATGTTCTCAATTATTTCATTACATCTGCAAAATGATAATTAGCTGACCTTAAAATTATCAAGGTATATTATTTACCTTGTTAATGTGTGACCCATGTTTGAACTAAAAGCTTCATTAATCCTTGAGAATTTATTTTCTGTACAAATATAAAAGAAATATACAAAAATGCCTTATGTTACACTCATTTACAACTATTCATCACTCTATCAATTCATTATCAATTCTTCTTCGCTATTACCTTCTGAATGAGGCGAAGAAGGTCTAAGCCGCTTGTGAGATGGTTCAAGATCTTCTGCATCTTCTATTGATGTTTCCATGGGTCCTGGAGTGTGCGAATGTTCTGTACTCCTCGAGATAACTTCCGGTCTAATATCTGATTGATGTTCGTTCTCAGACTCCGAGATTGAACCAGATTCACCTTCAGAGCTATCGCACTTATCTGGAGGGAACTTTCTCAAATACGCCTTTATGGATCGTTGGGGTACTCAGTTGAGACCCAATCTATCCACTTGTTCAGGTCCTCAACCATGGTCTTATCCTTCTCAACGGCAAACACACATGTATGCCGAAGGTAACACTCCTTCAAGACGGACCCCCTAGTGCAGTAGTCAAAAACCCACGCATCACTGTGAGGACCCCTGATCAAGTTGACGATGCTCCGTGCCGCTTGACTTGTAATGTTTGGATAACGTACATTGCCGAATACGTCACTCATACCTATCGGTGTATCGGATGGAGGTTCAGGGCCGTTGGAGTGCAAACAGATGCCTGGCCAGTCATTTGGAAGCTTGAAATTGTTTGGCGCATTCCTAACAACCAAGTGAACAACAGTATCAATGCACTTGGGATTAGCATCGTTCATATAAAATCCTGTCCAACGATGTCTATTCTTCTTGGCGAAGGCGAAGGCAAAAGTATCGGTGACATGAGCAAGAATCAAGAAATAAATACCTGAAAAAGTAGGTATCAGTGAAGAGCGCAAGCATGAATTCAATAATAAATACCTTCTATGTATATGCTTGCACGGCTAAGTTTCTCCACCAGATCCTCTAGTGCCCTATCTGTCGAAAGATTTTTTGACACCCGCCGATCCATCACGAACAATTGAAACGGTTTCCTACAAGCAGTGATGTTACCCCATAAAGTCTCCGAATCTAACAACAAACATCTGTAGGGCTTGTCGTGATTCGTAGCATCCTCCTTTATAAGGTTCAATTCGGTTCTCCGCTGCTGAAGGACTGCCATAAGAGAAGGCGTCATCCCAATGTTCTCCTTTTTGGCGTTGGCGTGCAATAGATTCTTGCCTAGATCTTCCGATTGGTTCACCCATTCGACAAGCATATCATCGTTCGTCACATGCAAATATTTGCTAACCTCTTCATATGTTGAAGTCGAGGTCCAACCCAGTTTGTGGCAGTGTATTCCCAACCACTCCTTGAAATGCCTGACCGTCTTCAACTCCATTGCCTTGAGATGAAAAGGAGAGGTTGGGCTGCTGTTATTAATTTGTAGTTTGCCATCGATCACCAAATCAGCCAAGACTTCCATCTCCTCCATCGTTGTTCCATTTAAAGGCTTCAACCATGTGAGCTTGAAATCGTTGTCTACATCCTTTGTAGATTGAACAGACTTAGCCTTCGGCGTCTTACTGGGTTTCTTTGCAGACTTTTCTGAGGGCTCCCCTTCACTTGTCTGCTTCTTCTTCAGTGTTCCTTTTGAAAAGGATTCCATAATCCCCAACCATTTGGCAAAGATCCTATCTTCGGGGCAAGAAATCAACATCATCAGAAATGATGTTTCCTTCCCGCCCACCTGGGCAAAATCAACTGCTGCAATTTCTTCAACTCTCTGAGGAAAAAGACAGATTAATATACCGGCGAGATAAATCCCGCCCAAACAATTTGCTTACCCGGTATTCCGCAGATTGTGTATTCCCTGCGGTAGCTCTTTGTGGTCGCTGAAGAGATTCCCACACGGCTCGCGTGTGTTTAAACTTCTCCCATATTTTGCTGTTGTAGTGGTTGGTGTCGGCAGCGTCCCATTCCGCCGATAACTTATGGTACTGCTCGATTGTGAGATTCGGCTTAGCTAAAAACGCCGATCTTTTTGTCAGCTTCTCACGGGTATGCTCGGAAAGTTTTGTTGCCATCGTTCCTTTGTTGTGTTCATCGAGAAGTCGTTGGGCTGCCGTTATTGTGTGCTGGCCACTAATGATGTAGTACTTGATAGATCTTTTATTCTCCGTCTGAATCTTCATGAGTTGTTCTGGTGTTGTGATCCAGACTTTGTCAGCACCCTTCCTTCTTTCATAGTATGGACACAAAACAGCATTATGTGGAACGGTATAAGAATTGTCGTCCTTCATCTTCTCCATGAGCTCAGCTACACGTTCCTGGTTGAGTGGCCTGTAATTGAAGTTTGGGTTGACGCTGCAATATTTAACCCTACAAGGATAAATCTTATCATCCAACATCATTTCCTTGTGACTTATTGCAGCATGAGATGCCACAGGTGCAGCTGACAAAACGATTGATGATTTTCTTTTGCGATCCGAATCAACATGTGTGATCCCCGACTGCAGCTGTTCTAGTGTTCTCGGCACACTCTTCCAGCTCCCGAAGCTTCCTAAGCAAATTGAACGTGATCTGTAGAGAACCTGAGACCGAGCCACCCTCTCAATCTCCTTATGATGTCGCTGTGTTCTTCTTCAATGTGAAGAGGGAAGATTGCTCCACTTGCTGATTTTCTGTATTGTGAAGCAATATCTCCTGACAATACACCTACTCGATGAGTCTGAAGATCTTCGAAGTAGACATCCAGATGGATCCCCTCCATAGATGGGCTTTCGTTGAGTTGAAGAAGAACTCCAAGGTCAACATCATTAGTGAACACGTGAACGTCATTATCCACAAGTCGACAAAACCACCCGAGATTAATGTTGTAACTGACGACCTCTGGATCCGAGAACGTGACATTGGATGGAACAAGGCATATCTGTCGAGCATCGTCCAATCTGGGTTCGCAGCCTGCTTTCGGGTGCTTGACTAGCGAATCTACTTTCCATTGTTTTGCTTGTCCATGAGATGTGACAGAGGTTAATTTGACAGCAACCATGGTTGCTCCAATGCGCTTCCCATTTATCTTAAAATATGGCCAAGTTGATTCCAGAATCCCCCTGCCCATCTCTTCTCCTGCTCTTGTCTTTAATGTCACTTCAATTCCACATCTGAATACAAAAATGATTAGTTCAAGTATCCGAGTATAACAGATTTTATTTTAATTCTTACCCAGAATTTGACGACGACTCCATACTAATGACTCGATCTCCTTGTTTGATCAAATCGTCCTTCTGCAAAATAATACACTATAAATATAAATTATATAAAAACGCACACACACTTGTATAAACCCGAATATACAAAAATAATACACAGAGAGAAGTAGACGTAATTAACTGTCCGAAGCTCACATTTGTGTTAGTGCAAAAGAAAGATAACATTTCGTTTTAGAACCACCACAAATGTGAGCTCTGGACAGTTTTACATAGATTCCTAGCTTTTACTCGAAATATTATGATAAGATGATAAAAGTAAATAAAATGAGATATGCAACTTATATATACTAATACACATATATATTCACATGGAAATTAATCTCGCCACCCCTTCAATGCCTCCTGAAAGAGTGGGCGGGATTAATCTCGCCACCTTTCTGGAGGCCTTGAACGGGAGTGCGGAATTAATCTTGCCACCCTTCTCGGTCTCAGAGAGAACTGGGCAGGATTTATTTCTCACACCCCTTCAGTGACTCCAGAAAGGAGGCGGGATTAATCTCGCCCACCATGTAAGGATGGTTAAATGAATCTCCCACCCTTCCCATTCCTCCATTGGTATGTTGAAAACCTTCTACGTCTCAGACAGAAACGTTTGGGATTGGTCCGACTCACCAATGGAGAAAAAGGAAGGGTGGGGGATTCATTCTCCAACAGGCATTGAAGACTCGGCGGGATTAATCCCGCCGCCCAGGGCCTTCACTCGTCCCTATGCGGCGGGATTAATCCCGCCGGACGCCAATTCCCTGCGCGGAATCGGGCGGGATTAATCCCGCCGCCTAGGCACTTCAGCAGGCCAATGGCGGCGGGATAAATCCCGCCCGATTGCGCAGGGAATTGGCGTCCGGCGGGATTAATCCCGCCTCCCAGGCCCTTCACTCGGGCCTTAGTCGGCGGGATTAATCCCGCCGAACGCCAATGCCCTGTGCGAAATCTTGCGGGATTAATCCCGCCGCCTAGGCCCTTCAGGCAGGCCAATGGCGGCGGGATAAATCCCGCCCGATTCCGCGCAGGGCATGCGTACGCGGCGGGATTAATCCCGCCCACCATGTAAGGGATGGTGAAATTAATCCCACCACCCTTCTCAGTTCCCTCCATTGGTATTTTGTAAACCTTCTCCGTCTCAGACAGAGTTAGTCGGGATTGATTCAACATACCAATGGGGTAATGAAGGTCGGAGATTAATCTCGCCACCGGGTAATGAAGGTTCGGAGGCTAATCCCGCCGCCCTCTCGTAAATCATGCGCTCACACATATATATTGGCTGCGGCATTTTTGAACAGGGATGGGTGGGGGCGGGATTAATCCCGCCGCTTATATCCTGCGGAAGTGCCTGAGCGGCGGGATTAATCCCGCCGCCCTCCGCGAAGGGCATGAGCGTGGGGCCGGATTAATCCCGCCGTTCATGTCCTGCGTGAATTCCCTGGGCGGCGGGATTAATCCCGCCGCTCTTACGACAAACCGAAGAGCGGCGGATTAATCCCGCGCCCATGGCCTGCGTGAGGGGCCTCGGCGGCGGGATTAATCCCGCCGCCCATCCCCTGTAAATGCCCTGCGCGGAATCCGGCGGGATTAATCCCGCCCATTAGAACCTTCACACAGGCCATTGCCGGCGAGATAAATCCCGCCGCATTCCGCGCAGGGCATGGGTGAGCGGCGGGATTAATCCCGCCGCCAGGCCCCACCATATAGCGGCGGGATTAATCCCGCCGCCGGGCTATAACCTATAGCGGCGGGATTAATCCCGCCGCTCGAGGGGCTTAGCGAGATAAAAACACACACATATATATATGTGTGTGTGTATATATATATATATGTATGTATGTATGTATGTATAGGAGTGTACGTGTGTGTGCAAGAGATAGATAAATAAATAAAATTATACAGTACTGGTACACCTAATATATGTGTGTACATAGGTATATATATGTGTGTATATGTATATCGTGTGTATGCGTGTGAGCGAAACAAATAAAATCATACAGATAAACAAACACACACACACACACATATATATACACAGGAGTGTGCGTGTGTGTGCGAAAGATAAAACTAATAAATAAATAAAATTATACAGATAAACACACACATATATATGTGTGTATATAGATATATAATCTATAGAGAAAGAGAGAGAGTCTGTGAATATATAAGCATATATATAAACTAGTGTTGTATGTATGTATATATGTATATAGGTATATATATATGTGTATATGTATATTGTGTGTATGCGTGTGTGAGCGAAACAAATAAAATCATACAGATAAACAAACACACACACACACACATATACATACACAGGAGTGTGCGTGTGTGTGCGAGAGATAAAACTAATAAATAAATAAAATTATACAGATAAACACACACATATATATATGTGTGTATATAGATATATAACCCATATGAATATATAAGCATATATATAAACTAGTGTTGTATACTATTTGTTAATATGCATTGATTATATATATATATATATGTGTGTGTGTGTGTGTGTGTGTGTGTGTGTGTAAAGCAGTGCGCGTGTGTGTGGGAGAGATAGATCAATAAAAAAAAATTTACAGATACTGGTACACATAATATATATATATATATATGTGTGTGTGTGTGTGTGTGTGTGTGTGTGTGTAAAGCAGTGTGCGTGTGTGTGGGAGAGATAGATCAATAAAAAAAAATTTACAGATACTGGTACACATAATATATGTATGTATATATGTATATAGGTATATATATATATGTGTATATGTATATCGTGTGTATGCGTGTGTGAGCGAAACAAATAAAATCATACAGATAAACAAACACACACCCACACACACATATACATACACAGGAGTGTGCGTGTGTGTGCGAGAGATAAAACTAATAAAAATTTATACGCACACTCCTATACATATATACATACATACACACACACACACACACAGATCTCACCTGTGTGCACAGCCGCCGCCGCCGATTTCACACCGCCGCCTCTTGAAACCCTAAGAATATACCTAAACCCTAAAGGAATTAAATATATATATTAACCCTAATAGAATATTCCTTCTGAGAATATACTTAAACCCTAAAAAGAATAAAATATAGATTCGCCCTAAACGAATATTCTTTCATTATATTATTAGCGCGTGCGTGTGCGTGGGTGTATCACATACACCTCAAAAATATAAATCATGCAGGGATTTAACATGTGTGTGTCCATGAGAGTGTTAAAGTTTCATGTGTATCAATACATATACACATTGCATATATTAATACACATAAATATACATACACACGTGTATACACACAGACATACACACATATTAGTACATAATATTAGAGAGACCGAGTACATATTATAGATCATGCATGGTGTATATGTTTGAGAGAAGAGAGACAGTACATATTAACATGGATCATGCATGGTGTGTATGTATGAGAGAAGACAGAAAGTACACATATATACATACAGAGTACACATATATACATGCACACGTGTATACACACAGACATACATACATATTACATGAGTAAATTCATTGTGTTACATATTAGGGTTTAGGGTTTAGGGTTTAGGGTTTGCCCAACAAGCTTAATATAAATATTACACATGTAAATTCAATGTGTTACATACAGTCACACAGATTGAGTACATATATCATACATGCGTTGAACATGATGTTTTCAATAAAGAAGCAACCTATTTCTTCAGTTTGGTTTAGGGTTGTGCATGTGTGTGCATATGTGTTTTTGTAAGTTCTTGTAATGCGTGTGTAAATTTATGATTGTGTTTATATATGTGTGCAAAACAAACATCGAATAATTAAGAAAATAATATTAATAAACACACTAGGAACATATTTTAAATTATACATAATAATATATGATTTTATCTAATATATAGCCATATATAGTTTTAATAATATATATTAATTTAATATTGATAAAAAGGTTTAACATTGAAATATTCTTGAAATAATAAGAAATTAATTGAGAAAATCCCATTAATATATACAAATGTAAATTAAGTACTCAAATAATTAACTAAAATACTATAAAATACTAGGAAATATAAAGAAGATTAATTACTCAAGTAATTAAGGAAATGATATTAATATATATATTATTAAAACTATATATGACTATATTAGATAAAATGATGTATTATTATGTATAATTTAAAATATGTTCATAGTGTGTATTAATTTAATATTGATAATAAGTTTAACACATGAATATTCTTGAAATAATAACAAATTAATTGAGAAAATCCCATTAATATATACAAATGTAGAATAATTACTGTAATAATTAAGAACAAGACTAATTTAATTATGATAATCAGGTTTAATATTAGAATATTCTTCAAATATTAATAAAATATTAAAGAATATCCCATTGATACTAGGAAATGAAAACTAAATACTCAAGTAATTAAGAAAAATAATAATAATAAACAGACTATGAATATATTTTAAATGATACATAATAATATATCAATTTATTTATTGTATAAGTATATATTTATATATATATATATAATATAAATATATTTGAAATACTAAGAATGTAGAATATAGTCTAAAATTTCGTAATATTAAACAGCTTGAATCACTTGAATAACATTAAATGCAATTTTAAAATACTCATTGAAACTGGAGAGTATATATGTCAGAGTGTCAGATATTTGTGTCAACTCATCTTAAATTTTATTTTCTGTTCTTTTTAAAAATTTGAATTTCTGACATATGTATTGTCGGTCTGACATGTAAATTTGAAAATACATTTAATTTCCCACTCAAATTCAGATCTGGTTCTTTCTCCGGCAAGGTTTCTTCATTTCTGTATTTTTCACTCTTTAGATCTTCTTTTTTCTTCATAGTGATCATCTCAGGGGCGAGATTAAAATGGGTGCTATTCTTTATAGGAAAACACGGCGCCTTCAGTGCTGTTTACAAGTAAGTATTATAAACAAATTTAAAAATACTTATAAAGATTCACTCTCTTACATTCTCTCTTAAAATTACAATTTAGGGGTTTAGGAATGCATTAGGATTATAATATATTCCGTTAGGATTTATCCCGTTTAAATATTCCTTTTAACTTAATATTCTAGGTTAACCGGGCCAGCGGGATTAATCCGGCCATTTCTTTTTGGCCTCTTCGAAGAGGTGGCGGGATTAATCCGCCACCATCTCCCGGGCAATGCTTCTCCGCCACTGAAAAAGAGTGGCGGGATTAATCTCGTCGATAACCTTCTCAACTGATGAAGAGTTACCAGAATTTATTAGAAAGAGTTGTCGGCAGGATTAATCCCGCCAACCATTTTAGGAGGCAGGGAAGGGGTGGCGGGATTAATCTCGCCACCACTTCCCTGTTTTAAAGATTTGGGGACAGGATTTATCTTGAGATCTCTTTGAAATCATAGTTTTGGAGAGAGTTATGTGCGGGTTTAATCCCGCCACCCATTCCCCGTCGTAAGAATTGTGGCGGGATTAATCCCGCCTTGGACTCCCTCCGACAAGGAAGAGCCGGCGGGATTAATCCCGCCGCCTCTTCCTCCTCGGGGGGAGTCCGGCGGGATTATTCCCGCCGACTCTCTCCGCGAGGATGAGTCGGCGGATTAATCCCGCCGGACTCCCTTCCTCGTCGAAGAGAGTCGGCGGGATTAATCCCGCCGGACTCCCCCGAGGAGGAAGAGGCGGCGGATTAATCCCGCTGGCTCTTCCTTGTCGGAGGGAGTCCAAGGCGGGATTAATCCCGCCGACTCTCTCCGAAGGGGTTGAGTCGGCGGCGGGATTAATCCCGCCGGACTCCCTTCCTCGTCGGAGAGTCGGCGGGATTAATCCCGCCGGACTCCCCCCGAGGAGGAAGAGGCGGCGGGATTAATCCCGCCGGCTCTTCCTTGTCGGAGGGAGTCGGCGGCGGGATTAATCCCGCCGACTCTCTCCGAAGGGGTTGAGTCGGCGGCGGGATTAATCCCGCCGGACTCCCCCCGAGGAGGAAGAGGCGGCGGGATTAATCCCGCCGGCTCTTCCTTGGTCGGAGGAGTCCAAGGCGGGATTAATCCCGCCAACTCTCTCCGAAGGGTTGAGTCGGCGGCGGGATTAATCCCGCCGACCGTTCCTCGTCGGAGGGATTCGTGGGCGGGATTAATCCCGCCCATCAGTTGTATTAATCAAACATGAGATATATCTCTAAACATAATTATGTATTATTGCATATGCATATTATTAAATAACCGTAATTCAGATTTCTTAGAAATATTGCATAAACAGATATCATAAATAATACAATTATTTATGTGCAGGACAAATGTTTAATACTGGAGATAAAGTATGTCTTCTTCGGAACAACGAGATAGTTGCACTGGAACTGTGGAAGTTCGAGATAATAATGCATCATGTCACAATATTGCCCAAGGATCTTGTGTGTACGTATGGGTGAACACCATTTACAAGTATGTTAAGGTTCTGGGAATGGAATTTGAGAGGGTTCTCTTGTATTGTGGAATTTGGATGAAGTCAAGGCTGACACAGAATATGCAGAGTCACAAACAAATAGTAGCACGAGTTTACCAGATGATGGCTTGCCTGCTGTAATGGATGAGGTGATTCTCTTTCTTCGTGAGATTGAAGTCGGAAGAGGCATCATCACAGCTATAAATCCAATGGAAGCAGTGTCAGAAGAGAAACTAGGGTCCGACTTCGTGGGTGTAATTGTGACAGAGGTTTCACCTAATGGCACATTGATCCTGGATCCCTCGTGAGGTGGCGAACATCTGAATTAAGACGGCAAGATGGTTCAACATATTCTGGGTTGGATTTCAATAATAACAACCCGGAAAGAACAACTCATATTTGAAGAGGTTCCTTGCATTGGTCCTATTGTAAGAAAAAAGGCGATTCATGGGTTGTAGATCTTCCCCTGCAAGTTTCAGCAAGAGGGTAAAGATGGATCCTACATCTTCCGAAAGTGTTACGAGCATTTCACGATTGACTGTTGCAAGAGGAAGTGTTGTCAGATGGCAGACCGGAATGAAATTACCCAATGTTAGACATGTCTTTCGTATGCTCACCCAAAAGCAAAGGCATGAGTTTGTATATGCTGCACTAACGGGTGTTGTATTGATGGAATGGCCTCGGCACAGGTTATCAGAGTACATCCATGGTATTTAATAAGGTGGCCATCTGCTTCAAAGCTTGGTACAGTATATACGGGATCCCAAAGACCACGTTCTACCGTCGGAGGGATGAGTGGCTAGATGGAGCGCGAACCTCAGTTCATGGGAACACTGGCTTGGTCAAAACCCGCTCTCACATCATGGCAGCCATAGAGATACTCAAGGCTTTTGTGGAAGCAAATGCAGACAGGATGCCTCACAAATGCCGAACCACAAATGCAGGGGTCAGGGAAAATCTCAAGGTTTTACCTTCAATCTACACTCAATTGAAACTGTGTGAACATGTGAACAAGTGCCTCAGTTTGATGGGGCTCCAAGCAATCTGCACTGGTACCTTCAACAACATATGGAATACTCATTTTAAGGATGTGGAGATTGCAAAACACTCTAGCTTTTCTAAGTGTGACACTTGTACATCATTGAAGGCTGCAGAGGCTTGTGCAAAAACCTTGGTGGAGATCACTACCATTCAAAGGAAGATGGAGGCCCACATGATTGCACAACAAACTTGCCGGTCTCAGTACTATGCACACCGCATGCTTTCTGTGTCACGCCCATCAGAGTACCTGTGCTTGATCCATGACAAGATGGATCATTCAAAGACCAGCATTCCAAAGCTCTTTGCAACACCAAAGTGCCTTGGAAATGTCATGAAACTTCCGATTTCATTGACAGGTGTGCTAACACATGGACACGGTTGTGAGTCATATGGACACTTTTCACTTCCACATTGGTCTAGCGACTCCAATTTCACTATTGGGTCGTTAGCCATGTGTTTCAGAAACCTTGAAGCCCACTCACAGACAAGTCCTATCAGTGATCTCAAAGTGAAGAAACAACACCTTCAACCTTTACATAATGCTCTCATGAACATCTGCACTTGAGGCTACTTGGGAATATGAGAGGCATTGTCAGCAACCTGCACAAAAAACAGATGGCCCTGTTGAGAGTTCAGGTTCAGTGGAGGGATCTAGCTCAAATAGTGTACATGTGTCCTCAACATCAAATAAGCTTCCTCGTCATTTGCTTTTACAGATGGATAATTGTGCAGGCGAGAACAAAAATAGGTAAATCATTTTACTTAAGGGTTTCTCAAGCTCATACTTACTTTTATTTTCTAGATATGTGCTAGCATACTTGTCAATGCTTGTTGCCAAAGGTGTGTTTGAAACAATCACGCTCAGTTTCCTTATGGTTGGTCACACTCATGAAGATATTGATGCGTTCTTCAGCAAGGTCTCCAACTCTACAAAAAGGACAAGTGCACTTACCTTACCGCATATGATGAATCTTTTTGAAAATTGCATCTCCAAAAAAAGTTGTGCTTTGCTTGTGACTGAGGTGCCAGACTTCAAAAAATTTCTCAAGGAGTATATAAAAGAAGGGAGTGATTCTTTAGTTGGTCACCTTGTGCCGCTACAATTCTTTTTCTCCATACGAGATGGTATACCTATTATGCAGTACAAGTTACGGCCATCAGAGCAGGAGTGGTTACCGAAAGAGGGCTTAATGCTCTTCAAAAGTGGAGAGGATGGAAAGCCACTTCTCCCAGAAGGACAACCAGACCCTATTCCATTGAGTGCCCAGCTCAAGGAACAAGAGGTTATTATTGATGGCATCAAAAAATATGTGGCATGGGTTCAAAAATCGATGCCAAAGAATTCTGATAAGGCAACTGGTTACTCAGAACTATATAAGCATGTGGTCAACTATTGGGAGACTGTTGTTCGAGAGTTGGAAGGGCCTACTGTCACAAGTACAGAATTGCAACACCCTTTTGGCCTAAAACAAGGTGGCGAGAGGAGATTGAAATGACATCACTGAGCACAGACGACATAGAAGCCAGTAGTGATGTGGAAGTGCAAACCCCACACTTTGTTGGACAAAGGAACCAAAAACCTAAAGCATACTTTGATTGCTGCAAGGATCTTCAAAAACTAATGATGGTTCTCATTACTCCAGATGCGTCATATAATCAGCCTATTTGGATGGGTCAAATTATCGACACACCTGAAGTAATCACAAAAAATAGTATTGTTAAGGTTGCATGGTTCAAACCACAAAAAAGGCGACACGAGAAGGAGAGCGAAAGATATAATGGATGCCTAGAGAAAACATGGTCTCCCAATCAAAAAGACCCAGCATGTTTTATAAATGTTAAATCCATTCGATATGGGTGGATGTCAAGAAGCGTTGATAAAGTCACGATTAACAAAACTGCAAGGGAATGTATGTTTTCTGAAGCTTAAAGCAATTACAAAATTATAAAATATCATATATTTAATATTCATAATTATTATAAACTCTTTAATAATAGTACCAAATTGTATACTTAACTATATAAATTTAAAAAATGATATGGAAGATTGACTATATTATTATAGGATTTTATATATATATTATTACTACTACAAATTTTTAATTAATAATGTTATATTTAAATATTAATATTTTAATAACAACATCAATATTTATATAATGTACCTCTTATGCTCTTCCTTAATTGTTATATTAGGCAATATATTATATAATTTAATACATTCTACTTTTATAATGTTATTAATTTTTGTTCAATGAATGCTATAATTTATTAAAGGGTAGAATACAAAATAGAATATTCTAAAGAATATTCTCTTTTCAAACATATATTCTAAAGAATATTCCTTTAATATTAGAAAATGCTAATTAAATAGCTAAAATTGCTAATTATTAGGAAATGGGACTATAGCCATGCCATTTTAGTTATAACTTGCATCTTCCTCCATTCCTCTCAAGGAGTTCTTAGGAGATTCTTCTCCTTGCAATCTCGGTATATGAACAGGCACTCCTTCCTTCCTTTCCAGTCTCCTTTAAACCAACTGTTTGATACTGCCTCCAATTTCCTGGATCAGCTTCAGATTTTCTGTATTGTTTCTGCAATATCTCTATATCTTCTCAAGGATATTTTGACATCTATTTTTGTTAGATTCAGGTTGCTGTTGGGTAGCCACTCTATTGGTTTGCCTTTGGTTCCTTTGATCAGTTAGTGTTGGATCAAGATGATAGTTTCCCAAGTTCCATTCATTCCTTCTCTATACACATCTAGCTATACACCTTTAGCCATTTTCAGAATGAAAATTCTGTCACTTTAACCTCTTTTTTCAATGAATGCTAACACAATGCAATGGCAAAATCCCTCCATGGTCGCAAATTTAAACAAGAAAACCTCACCTTTCCTATCTAATCGTTTTCCTTTCTCTCAACCATCAAGAAAGGCTATATACTTTCCTTCTCTTAACTCTTAACACACACACACACATATATATATATATAATATATATATATCAAATCACCTTCCCTTAATGCACAATGATTGGTCTTCGAAGTCAAGGGCAAGAATGGATTTAACTATTGCCTTGTTAGATTTATTCATTGAGAGTATACATATACATCACACAAGATCTTATAATATGCACCTTCATTTCTAACATGAATACAAGAGAACAAAGTGTGGAGACTCTCTCTCTCTCTCTCATGCTGGAACTTCTTGTGGAGACCCCTTCTCCTTGCCTAATTACCCTTAACTACTTTTCCTTGCACATCATCTTTTTCCTTCCGAGACTTCTTTTTCCTTCGAGACTTCCTTTTCCTTTCCTTACTCCCTCGGTAAGGATTTTCTCTTTCACTGCTTTTTCTTCCGTGCTTACTACAGACCTCCTACCTTATTTCTCCATAATAGGACGTCCTATGCTCCTAATATTTTACCTTTAACAGTAACAAACAAGGTTGGGTGATTTCACATTAATTTTAATTGAAATAATACATAATGATTTGCAGCCAATGAAAACATTAATCCTCATGGCATCTAGAGATTGTTTCACATTAGCTTTTCACTTGCTTTTACTTAAAAATTAGACTGGCCCAAAACAATATATATTGTAAATAATTAGAAACCATTGTACATATTATTTATATCCAATGCCGTGTGTGTATATATACATTCTTTCATTAAACACATTAAACCTCATGTAATTTAAACTTTGATGATAGGCTGGAGAGAGGTTTAAGATTAAAAGTTTGTGAAACGAATGAAAACTAAAACTAGGATTGCAATTTACAAAACCACCAACAAAAAAGAAAATTAAAAAATGAAAATTGAAAAGAAATTAAACATTTTGAAATATAATCATATGTGTGTAGAAGTGTGTACATCCTAGTATAATAGTACAAAGAACCACCTCCTTCTGATACAATAGTACATGCTTTCACAATCTAACCCCTCTTTTATATCAGTAGTAATTAAATAAAATTGAATTAATTAACAAATACTACAAACCGAAAAAAACATGTATTTAAAAAAAAAGCAATCATGTATATAGTTGAAATGCATTAACCCTCTAAAGACATATAAATCATTTAAATAATTAACATAATTAATTATGATTAAGGAAGGGGTTGGATTCACCATGTATTTAAATCTTTGTATGTCTGCTTTAACATATTGCCTAACATAGATGTATGCATGTGTGTGTATATTGTCAGGCTATTGTCGTTCTCTTTTTCACATGTTTATTCTTAATGCAAGTGTACTTATATACTTAGAGCGTTGAGTCTTTCTTCTATATAATTCTCAAGTCATATATTATCCTTTTCATTTAATAGCATTTTCATTCTTATCCTCAACCTTGGAGATGGGTATGAGGAGTGAGATGAGTATTCTTGGCAAACAAGTAGAATTTCTTTTCTTCTGCGTAAATAGTGTTTTGCAGTAGGAAAAAGAAAAAAGAAAATTCTTTTTCATATTAACAATTGGCAACCATGAAGGGATTGTGTCATTATTTGAAAAAGAATCCTTGAGAATCATGAGTTTATATATATGATTTACATGAAAACTCATTGATTCATATGAAAAATAGTTAAATTGTGTAACTTAATTGTTAGGTTTTCTTAATGTGAAGGAATACAACTATGAAATTTAGTCCTATATAGAATCTTAGAATGCTTATGGAGATAAATATATTTCAAATTACTAACAAAGCAATTAAGCTATTCTGTGTAATAGCCATGTGTGAGTAATATTAATGGAGTTGATGTAGTGAGGAGATTAATTGACCACTCATTTCAAACAACCTCAAAATCAAAGATATAGATTTTTGGATAGATATGAAGGATATTATTGGAATAATAAGAGTTACAGGAAGATATAATGATATTCCTTATAGAAAAAGAAATGATATCCCTTATGAGAGAATAAATGAAGCTCTTTAAAAAATTAGAATGATGGAAACGATAAATTCTATGGTAGAAATTTGCCTTATTATGGGCAGCATAATGATAATTGATATGATGGTTAAAGAGATATATCATTTAAAGGACAAAAAATATATATCCTTAGATAAAAGAGAAAGATATAATCCAAATCAAATGAATTCTTGACCAAGAAGTTTTTCCTACACTTATTTGTTATATATGTAATGAAAATGGACATACCCCTAGGTAATCAAGTTTCTACTTCTAACAATGTTGGTAAGTAACACCTAGTAGCTTGATGAATTGATGTAGATAAAGAGAGAGTAGAAGATGTCCCTGAAGTAAGGGCAATAACACATTTTTATATTCCAAAAGGAGAAAAAAATTCTTAGGAGATGAAGATTCTTAGTACAAAAAAGGATTTAGTCCTTTAGAACACTATTTGAGAAAAGGATATTCTAGGATCTCTTATGTTAAAGAAGAAGATAAAGAAAATCTCTCACAAGTGATGATTAGAATATTACCATCACATTGGATATAGCACCTTATGTAAAATATCAGGTCTTATAGATATTGGATACACTGCAATAATTTTCCTCTTTAGATAGAGGATAGAAAGTGTACCAAGTGGATAAAACATATAAACAAGAAAGAGATTATAATGGATATGTACCTTTTATTAATGTCTATATTGGTAAAAACAAGATAAAAGTAATTCTTATAGATTGGGAGTGAACTTCATAAAGAAATGTAATGTAAAAGGATGGGTTTAGGCTCAATAAAGCTTGCTCCCTTAATTTGAAAATGGCAAATCAAAGGAGTGTTAATCCCATAAGAATAGTGAGAGGAGTTATTATTACAGTAAAAATTTTAATGTAAGAAATTCTTACTTGTCCTTCAATGGAAGGGAAGGATACTATATACACCATGCTCCTAGACCATGGCTTAAATATGTGAAGGTTATCCAAAATTAGGGACTGAGATAAATGATTCTAGGTGAAGGAGAAGATAAATTAATTATTTATAACCACATAAAGCTAAGGGAAATAAACCCTTGGTGTTAGAAGGAAATGATTGATTGACTGATTTGGATGACTAAGAAGAAGTGGAACTCTAAAGTATATCAGATTTAGAGGTGATAATAGATATAGATCTGTATATTGTGTTGAAAGAAAAGGAAGTCTTTCTACATGATGAAGGTAAACATGTTCTGTAAGAAAGGTTTTATAAAGCCATTATATATGAGATTAATTTGGATGAATAACCTAAAGACTATGCATATGTATATACTATATATTCTTTAGAGTAAGATACAAAGAAAGAACCTAAGGTATTAACAAATCCTTAAGAATTGGCAAAGAATTTTTGATAGAAATGTTTGGATCTTTTTAATAGGTATAAGGATGTGTTTGTCTGGTCATACAGAGACTTAAAAGGCATACCTCCAAAATTATGTACTCACACTATTCAACTTTTATCAGGTTTTAAATTAGTAAAGCAAAGAGCATACATGATGAATCTTAATTATGCTAAACTTATAAAGGAAGAGATTGATAAGTTATTAAAGGCAAGATTCATACTTCCTATGCAAGCATAATGGTTATCACCACTTGTGATTGTACTTAAAAAGAATGGAAAGCTGAGTATGTGTAAATTATAAAAGTCACAAAGAATAACATTTATCTTATTCCTTTTATAGGGACAATGTAGCATGTCATGAAATGTATTCCTTTTTGGATGAGTTTTCAGCATATATATTAAGTTATAGTTGCTCATGAGGGTTTCTCGTGAGGTGCTTATGCATACAAAATAATGTCTTTTGGCTTTTGAAATGCACCATTCACATTTCAGAGGATAATTACCAATATATTTAAGAAATACTTACTTGATTGTATGAAAGTGTTATGGATGATTTAGTGTTTATAATATTAAGGAAAACCATCTCCATTGTCTCGAAAAGTGTTTTGAGAAGTATATGGAGAATTATATTGCCTTAAATCTTGAAAAATGTACTTTCTTTATAAAGTTAAGAATTCTTCTCGGATATGTAATATGTAAAGAAGGTATCCTAGTGGATCAAAATAAGGTTAAGATTATCCTTAGTTTACACCCACTTGTAGATTTGAAAGAATTAAAAGGTTTTTGGGAAAGATAGGTTATCTAGAAAATTAATAAAGAATTATGTAAGGATAATTAACCTTTAATTGACTTTCTTATGGTGAATACTTCATATGAATGGACTTTTGAACAGGGTTTGATGTTCTGTGTTTTTTGAAGTACCAGAAACATCAAAATACTTTAGGTAAAAAATTTGATTGAGAACATTTTGTGTTTTCTTTAATATTTTTTAAATAAATCCCATATAGATGGTTATTTAAATAATATTTAAGTTTTTTAACTAAAGTATTTTCATGTTTTTGAAACTTCGAGAAACACCAAACGCCAAACCATGCTTCTAAATGTTAAGTAGCATTTGATAGGTTAAGGAAATCCCTTATTAAAGCATTTTATTAGTAAGTCTTAAATGGATAGAGTATTTCACGTGCAAGTCGATGTTTTGAATATGGCAATAAGAACAGTCCTTACACAAACGTAAGATGATGGACTCTATCTACTATGCAAGTAGAAGATTAACTTATGCAAAGGTAAATTATATTACTATTGAAAATTAACTTATGCAAAGGTGAATTATACTACTATTGAAAGCTTTAAGAATGGTTTATGCCATATAGAAATTTCAACATTATTTATTAGTTATTAAGGTTAAAATATTTATATGTCATAAAGTTTTATTACATCTTTTGAACAAATCAATCATAATAAAAAGGTTAGCCATATGCAATATGATTTTAAAATAATACATAAATCAGGTAGACATCACGAGTAGGCTGACCACCTAAGTTGCACTAAAATATGAGAAGCTTCAATCCAAAACATGGATGACTTTCTTGATGCATATTTATTTTACAAAGAAGTCCCACTTACATGGATGGATGATCTTAAAGTATATTTGTTAACATGAATGGTTCCACCTTATAAGACAAGAGATTAGAAAAAAAATTTCATCATAAAGACATGATGATGCTCATTGGTAGGAGGAAAGCTTTATAAAATGAGTGTTGATGGAGTATTAAAACAATGTGTGGAACCTTTTAAAATTTTGAATGTCTTAAAAGAGGCCCATTCAGGCCTAGCAAGAGGACATTTTGCAAAAGAAATAATAATTAGGAAACTATTACAGGCTAGCATGTGGTGGTTGACCTTATGGAGAGATACAACTGAGTTTTGTAGAAGATGTGACAAGTGCCAACATGCATAATTACCTCTAAAGGGTGTGCCTCAAGCATTGTACTATGTGCCATTTAGCTTAATGTCACATCTTCATGAAAAACTATTTTCCAAGATGTGGGCTTATTATGCCATAGCCCCTTTAAATTCAAGAATTACACCAAGTGCCACGAACGTGGCTTTTAAATGTTAATTCTAGAACCCTTATGTGAACCCTCAAGAACTTGGTAAGGAAAACCCGTCAGCAAAGATCCCACGCTATCATAGTTTTTATTATGACTCGACCCTTTACTTTGGACGTTGACTGTTGTTACTATTGTACTATGTTGACAAACCTTAAATGTAATGAAAAACAGCCCGCTTAGTGCACTTAGGTGTTTAGGGGTAGTTCAGCTGGCTATCTTTAAATGTCGCAAAAAACTCCAAGTGAAGGTAGCACTTACTTTTTAGAAACCCACCCCCGATTTTGATGTCCTAGTTAAGATGAGTTTGGCATGTTAAATAGGGTTAGGAACACCCCTAGGGTTGCCCTAACCCACGCCCTAAAACCCCACCCCCCTTGGGTAGGGTTTAGGGGTAGGAGTTAGTGTGCAAACTCATCTAATTATCTAAGGGGCTAGCATTCCGTGCCAGCCCACTTACACATACAAGAAAAGAGGGGGGGCTCCATCACATAAATAAAGTAGAGTATGTAGGAGTGAGTGTTCCTAGGTTCATGACTGAGCTCGTTACTCTTCTCTCGGTGCAAGCTCTATCTTGTGTCGTCAAGGCACAACCCTCTATTGTGCCGCCCTAACTTCCGGATGATAGAGGTACGTCCCACCTTCAGGGTAGCTTACCCTTAACGTTGGCAAATTCATGTTTGGAAGGTTTTGTCGGATTGCACGTTCCAAGAAGTAGAGGTTGAGGCTTGTCTCCAGCCTCCTCCTCCACGTCAAGCTAGGTATAGCACTCATGGCCAAGCAAGGCACATTCATGTCCTTGTCTAACTGTGGGCATGGGATCTTGTTTGACGGGTTCACATTACCCAGTTCCTGAAGGTTCACTAAGGGGTTCTAGAGTTGGCATTTAGGAGCCACATTTGTGGCACTTGGTACAACTCTCGAATCTAAGGGTTATGGCATGATAGCTCACATCGGGGAAGGCAGCGTTACATGGAGATGTGACACTGGGCTAAACGTCACACGATACAACACCTGAGGCACGCCCTTTGGGGTTATGTCATGGACTTATCGCCAAGGGTTGGATACTCTGACAAACAGGCATGCTTGTGCTCGCTCTAGGGTGCTAAGCCTTGGGCATCCGCTCAAGGGAGGTTAGGTCTCGTAACTAGGTGTGCTTTGGCACACTTGGCTAGGGGAGTGTTCTCATTAGAATGCAAGGGTTGAACAAACCTAAGCTCATTAGCAGGAGACAAGACATACAAAAGTCATAATTCAACTATGTGTCTCACACATACCCTGTGACAGAGCCAAGGCATCGTTACTTACCCCTTGAGGAATCACCCTCATTTGGGAGTACAACCCCTTTAGGGCGACAAGGGGTACCCTAAACCACGACTAATCCTTAAGGGTTTAAGTGGCCAAGTTATACCCTAGACCTAGGGCTAATACTTAGTGAGGGCACAAGTGTGTGCCGTAGGCGGACACAAGTGTGCACTGTATGCAAACAAAGTGTTCTACTAAGTAAACTCCCAAGTATTAATCTTGCCCCACACTTTATGTGAATATATATTTGTATTAGTATATATAAGTTCTCTTATCTCCTTTTATTTATTTCTATAATCTTATCATAATATTTTAAACAAAAGCCAGTAAACCATATAAAACTGTCTAAAGTTCACATTTGTGGTGGTTCTAAGATTAAATGATACTAATTTTTTGCACTATCACAAATGTGAGTTTTAAACACTTAATTCCGTCCACTTCTTTATGAGACAAGGAAGGGTGCATGTAAATTTACCAGTGTATTAATATATATAAGCACATGTTTGTATGTATATTATAATTTCTCACCATTTAAATAGCCTGAACACTTTAGAGAAAAATATGTATAGAATTTATGAAGTTTTAATAGTGTATTTGTATATTTGGGTTATATAAGTGTGTATGCGTGTTTATATGAATTGTATTCATAGTGTATTATTGTGCAGAAAGATGGATTGATCTAAGAAGGAGATTAGTCATTAGTATGGAGTCATCATCAAATTCTGGGTAAGAATTAATACAAAACCTATTATATTCAGATATGTACTTCAAGAAGTAATCATTTTTATATTCATATGTGGAAGTAAGGTGACATTGAAGACAAAAGAAGGAAATGAGATGGGCATGGGGATTGATCAATCATAATTGTTGTCAAATTAACCTCTGTCACATCACGTGGACAAGCAAAACAATGAAAACTAGATTCATTAGTCAAGCACCCGAGGACATGCTGCAAACTGAGATTGGACGATGCTCAAAATATATACCTTGTTCTATCCAATGTCACATTTTCGGATCCGGAGGACGCGAGATACAACAAGAACCTTGAGTGGTTCTGCCGGCTTGTGAATTATAACGTTCACGTGTTCACTAATGATGTCGATCGTGGAGTTTTTCTTTAATTAAACGAAAGCCCATTTATGAAGGGAATCAAATTAGATGTTTACTTCAAGGATCTCATTACTCATCGAGTAGATGTATTTACAACAAATATTGCTTCACAATACAGAACATCCACAGTGAAGCAATCGTCCCTCTTCTTATTGAAGAAGAACATAGTAAATCATTAAGAAGATTGATAGGGTGGCTCAGTCGCAGGTTCTTTACAGAGGTTCACACATCTTAATTTAGACCATAGAAGAAAATCATTTGTCGTTTTGTTAGCTGCACCTATGGCAATAAGCCACAAGGAAATGATGTTCGATGATAGCATTTATGAGTGTAGGGTTAAGTATTGCAGTGTTAACCTCAACTTCAATTATAAGCTACTCAACTAGGAACGTGTAGTTGAGCTAATGGAGAAGATGAAGAACAACAATTCTTACATCGTTCCACATAATGTTGTTTTGTGTCTATACTATGAAAGAAAGAAAGGCACTGAGATAGTGTGGGTGACAGCACCAGAACAAATCATGAAGATTCATATGGATAATAAAAATCAATTAGGTATTACATTATTAGCGGCCAACACGATAATGGCAGCCCAACGACTTTCGATGAACAAATAAAGGAATGATGGCAACAAAACTTTTCGAGCATACATGTGAGAAGCTAACAAAAAGATTGGCATTTTTAGCTAAGCCAAATCTCATAACCAAGCAGTACCATAAGCTATCGGTAGAATGGGACGTTGTTGACACCAACCACTACAAAATAAGAAGAAGAGTTCAAACCACGCAATCCATGTGGGAAAATCTTGGGCGACCATAAAGAGCTACTGTAGGGAGAGAACAAAGTGTAGAATATCGAGTAAGTAAATTGTCTTGATGGGATTTATCTTGCTAGTATATTAATTTATCTTTTTTTTTTTTAATTTTTAGAGAGCTAAAAAAATTGTAGCAGTTGATTTTGCTCAGGTGGGAGGGAGGAAACATTCTTTCTGATGATGTTGATTTCTTGCCCCAACAACAAGGTCTTTGCCAAATGGGTGGGGATTATGGAATCATTCGCAAAGAAACACTGAAGAAGAAACAGACAAGTGAAGGGGAGCCCTCGGAGAAGTCTGCAAAGAAATCACTAAGACGATGAAGGCTAAGTCTGTTCAATCTGTGAAGGATGTAGACAACAACTTCAAGTTCACATGGTTGAAGCCTTTGAATAGAACAATGGTGGAGGAGATGGATGTCTTAACTGATTTGGTGATTGATGGCAAACTACATATTAATAATAGTAGGCCCACCTTTCCTTTTCATCTCAAGGCAATGGAGCTAAAGACAATCAGGCACTTCAAAGAGTGGCTGGGAATACATTGTTATAAACTGGGTTGGACATTGACTTCAACATATAAAGAGGTTAGTAAATATTTGCATGTGACAGATGATGATATGCTTGTCCAAAGGGTGAACCAATTGGAAGATTTAAGCAAGAATCTATTGTATGCCAACGCCAAAAAGGAGAACATCGCGATGATGCCTTCTCTTATGACAGTTCTTTAGTAGCAGAGAAGAGTTAAACCTTATAAATCATGACAAGCCCTATAGATGTTTATTGTTGAATTAAGAGATTTTATGGGGTAACATCACTGCTTGCAGGAAACCGTTTCAAATATTCATGATGGATTGGCAGGTGTCAAAAAATCCTTTCATCAGAAAAGGCACTAGAGGATTTGGTGGAGAAACTTAGCCATGCAAGCATGTACAAAGAAGGTATTTACTATTAAATTTTTGCACACTTAACTGATACCTATATTTTAGGTATTTATTTTCTTGATTCTTACTCATGTCACCGATATTTTTGCCTTCGTCTTCACCAAGAAGAATATGCACGTTGTAACTAAAGTGGGCATGATACGTGAAAATGGAAATATAAAATAAATTACTAATTAATACTTAAGTTTTAATTATTAATTAATCATTTAATTAATATGTAATTAAGCCTTAAATATTAATTAATTAATAAATTAATCCTTCAATAACCTTACTTAGTAAGGAATATTCCTAAAATATCTTAGAATATTCATATTATTCTAAAAATAGTTTATAATAATTAAGAAATACTATCAAACATAATTACAAAGGAAATCATTTTCTTATCAATATGTTAATTTTTTTATAAATACTTTCTTCCTATCATAAAGAAATCTTCTCATTTTGTCTAAATCATCACTCTCCGGATTAATTAAATCATTTTAGTTAATATTGATGTTGTTGCCACCACCTAACACTCTCATAAATGCAATTGGGAGTTGTCATCCTTGTTAATACATAAGATGTGATAAGAGAAGGTCTGCATAAAGGCTCATCTAAAAATTGACGTTCATTAAGAATAATATTATAAAGCACCTGGTTGCTATCCTTCATTTTATAAAATTCAAATCACGAGAAAGAAAAGCTTTAGGAAATATTTGATATGGTGGATACTGCTCACAAAAGTTTTCGAGATTCTTCTTTTTGAGGCACGTATCTAAGTAGTTCACTAGCTCATCCATGATATCGGTATCAGAATATGGGTCGAAAGTGATTGGATGAATACAAGCAATGTTTTGGTTGAGCATAGCCTTCTGAGGAGAGTTGTCTACCACTAACATCTGTGCGTTCTTCATTATCCTTAAGTGACTGATGTCCCCATGAGTCCCAATTATTCTTTCATTCTTGAAGAAGTATGGCTTGCTTTTTTTTTTTATATTGTAAAATTCGAGAGATTTATAACATATTGGTTAAAAATCCAATCTTTACGAATCACCTCTTCTGCAACACTACAATGTTTCTTAAGCAAATTCAACAGCGGTGTTAAGTTATGAATCTGCATGCATGACCAAATCCCCACAAGTGCACCCATCTCCTTAAGCTTTTGAAAGAGACGATCCAACCCTGGACGAAAATAATATCATATCGAAATTTACCATGACAATGAATGAAATTTCCTTGTTTGATTTCTTTTTTCCTTCTCGGGCCTTTGTCGATGAAGCAGAACACCATTGACATCCAACAATACAATATAACCATGAGTAACATGGGATAGCATTGCCTCTTGAATTTTGCAAATCACTTGTTTGCTCCCTTTCACATTTATCTGTTGACACTATCTCCTTTTCATTTAATTGTACATCATCCTTACAAGATTCAGATATTGCAGGCGCTAAAGAAATTAATTTCGGAACTGAAACCAATAGAAATGGTGATGAAAAAATTGAAGTGGTCCCCATGGTAACGATGTTTTGAGCTGCATTATTATCCATTTCCTACATGAACTTTGTCATTCTGACATGTGGCAAGAAATTTTCGCCAAACCCTTCTCTTACCTCATGGCAATGCTGAAAATCCATGTTCTCAATTGTTTCATTACATCTGCAAAATGATAGTTAGTTGACCTTAAAATTATCAAGGTATATTATTTACCTTGGTGTGACCCATGTTTGAATTAAAAGCTTCATTAATCCTTGAAAATTTATTTTCTATACAAATATAAACAAAATATACAAAAATGCCTTATGTTACACTCATTTACAACTATTCATCACTCTAAGAACTCATTAACAATTCTTCTTCACTATTACCTTCTGAGTGAGGTGAAGAGGTCTAGGCCACTTGTGAGATGGTTCAAGATCTTCCGTATCTTCTGTTGATGTTTCCATGGGTAATGGAGTGTGTGAATGTTCTGTACTCCTCGAGATAACTTATGGTCTAATATCTAATTGAAGTTCATCCTCTACTCCAACATTGAACCAGATTCGTCTTCAGAACTATCACACTTATCGGGAGGGAACTTTCTCAAATACTCCTGTATGGGTTTGTTGGGGTAGTCAGTTGAGAACCTCTCTATCCACTTGTTCAAGTCCTCAACCATGGTCTTATCCTTTTCAACGGCAAACACGCATGTATCCCGAAGGTAACACTCCTTCAAGACGGACCCTAGTGCAATAGTCAAAAACCCATGCATCACTGTGAGGACCCTTGATCAAGTTGACGATGCTCCATGCTACTTGACTTGTAATTTGGATAACGTACATTGCCGAATACGTCACTCTCAACTATCGGTGTATCGGATGGAGGTTTAGGCCGTTGGAGTGCAAACGGATGCTTGGCCAATCATTTGGAAGTTTGAAATTGTTTGGCGCATTCCTAACAACCAAGTGAAAACCGAATCAATGCACTTCGGATCAGCATCATTCATATAAAATCCTATCCAACGAAGTTTATTCCTCTTGGCAAAGGCGAAGGCAAAGGTATCGGTGACATGAGCAAGAATCAAGAAATAAATACCTGAAAACGTAGATATCAGTCAAAAGTGCAAGTATGAATTTAATAATAAATACCTTCTTTGTACATGCTTGGATGGCTAAGTTTCTCCACCAAATCCTCTAATGTCCTGTCTGTCGAAGGATTTTTTGACACCCGCCAATCCATCACAAACAATTGAAACAGTTTCCTATAAGCATTGATGGTACCCCATAAAGTCTCTGAATCCAACAACAAACATTTGTAGGGTCTGTCGTGATTCGTAGCATCCCCTTTATAAGGTTCAACTCGGTTCTCCACTGCTGAAGAATTGCCACAAGAGAAGGTGTCATCGCAATGTTTTCCTTCTTGGCGTTGACGTGCAATAGATTTCTTGCCCAGATCTTCCGATTGATTCACCCATTCGACAAGCATATCATCGTTTGTCACATGCAAATATTTCTTGACCTCTTCGTATGTTGAAGCCGAGGTCCAACCCAGTTTGTGGCAGTGTATTCCCAACCACTCCTTGAAGTGCCTGATTGTCTTCAACTCCATTGCCTTAAGATGAAAAGGAGAGGTGGGCTGCTGTTGTTAATCTGTAATTTGCCATCAATCACCAAATCAGCCAAGACTTCCATCTCCTCCATCGTTGTTCCATTTAAAGGCTTCAACCATGTGAGCTTGAAATCGTTGTCTACATCCTTTATAGATTGAACAGACTTAGCCTTCGGCGTCTTACTGGGTTTCTTTGCAGACTTCTCTGAGGGCTCCCTTCACTTGTCTGCTTCTTCTTCAGTGTTCCTTTTGCAAAGGATTCCATAATCCCCAACCATTTGGCAAAGATCCTATCCTCGGGACAAGAAATCAACATCATCAAAAAGGATGTTTCCTTCCCGCCCACCTGGGCAAAATCAACTGCTACAATTTCTTCAACTCTCTGAAAAAAAGACAGATTAATATACCGGCGAGATAAATCCCGCCCAAACAATTTGCTTACCCGGTAGTCCGCAGATTGTGTATTCCCTGCGGTAGCTCTTTGTGGTCGCTGAAGAGATTCCCACACGGCTCGCGTGTGTTTGAACTTCTCCCATATTTTGCTGTTGTAGTGGTTGGTGTCTGCAGCGTCCCATTCCGCCGATAACTTATGGTACTGCTCGATTGTGAGATTCGGCTTCGCTAAAAACGCCGATCTTTTCGTCAGCTTCTCACGGGTATGCTCGGAAAGTTTTGTTGCCATCGTTCCTTTGTTGTGTTCGTCGAGAAGTCGTTGGGCTGCCGTTATTGTGTGCTGGCCACTAATGATGTAGTACTTGATGATTTTCTATTCTCCGTCTGAACCTTCCTCATTTGTTCCGGTGTTGTGATCCACACTTTGTCAGCGCCTTTGTTTCTCTCGTAGTATGCGCACAAAACAGCATTATGTGGAACGGTGTAAGAATTGTCGTCCTTCATCTTCTCCATGAGCTCAGCTACACGTTCCTGTTGAGTGGCCTGTAATTGAAGTTTGGGTTGACGCTGCAATACTTAACCCTACACTCGTAAATCCTATCATCCAACATCATTTCCTTGTGGCTTATTGCAGCATGGGATGCCACAGGTGCAGCTGACAAAACAACGATGATTTTCTTTTACGATCCGAATCAACATGTGTGATCCCCGATTGATGCTGTTCTAATGTTCTCGGCACACTCTTCCAGCTCCCAAATTTCTAAGCAAATTGAACGTGATCTGTAAAGAACCTGAGACCAAGCCACCCTCTCAATCTCCTTATGATGTCGTGTGTTCTTCTTCAATGTGAAGAGGGAGATTGCTCCACTTGTGATTTTCTGTATTGTGAAGCAATATCTCTGACAATACACCTACTCGATGAGTCTGAAGATCTTCGAAGTAGACATCCAGTTGGATCCCCTCCATAGATGGGCTTTCGTTGAGTTGAAGAAGAACTCCACAGGTCAACATCATTAGTGAACACGTGAACGTCATTATCCACAAGTCGACAAAACCACCCGAAATTAATGTTGTAAGCGACCTCTGGATCCGAGAACGTGACATTGGATGGAACAAGGCATATGTGTCGAGCATCGTTCAATCTGGGTTCACAGCATGCTTTCGGATGCTTGACTAGCACACCCACTTTCCATTGTTTTGCTTGTCCATGCGATGTGACAGAGGTTAGTTTGACAGCAACCATGGTTGTTCCAATGCGCTTCCCGTTTAGTTTGAAATATGGCCAAGTTGATTCCAGAATCCCCCTGCCCATCTCTTCTCCTGCTCTCGTCTTTAATGTCACCTCAATTCCACATCTGAATACAAAAATGATTAGTTCAAGCACATATCCGAGTATAACAGATTTTATTTTAATTCTTACCCAGAATTTGACGACGACTCCATACTAATGACTCGATCTCCTTGTTTAATTAAATCGTCCTTCTGCAAAATAATACACTATGAATACAAATCATATAAAAACGCACACACACTTGTATAAACCCGAATATACAAAAATAATACACAGAGAGAAGTAGACGAATTAACTGTCCAAAGCTCACTTTGTGCTAGTGCAAAAGAAAGATAACATTTCGTTTTAGAACCACCACAAATGTGAGCTCTGGACAGTTTTACATAGTTTCCTAGCTTTTACTCGAAATATTATGATAAGATGATAAAAGTAAATAAAATGAGATATGCAACTTATATATACTAATACACATATATATTCACATGGAAGGTGCGGCGGGATTAATCTCGCCACCCCTTCAATGCCTCCTGAAAGAGTGGGCGGGATTAATCTCGCCACCTTTCTGGAGGCCTTGAACGGGAGTGCGGAATTAATCTTGCCACCCTTCTCGGTCTCAGAGAGAACTGGCAGGATTTATTTGGCACACCCCTTCAGTGACTCCAGAAAGGGGCGGGATTAATCTCGCCCACCATGTAAGGGATGGTTAAATGAATCTCGCCACCCTTCCATCTCCATTGGTATGTTGTAAACCTTCTACGTCTCAGACAGAAACGTTTGGGATTGGTCCGACTCACCAATGGAGAAAAAAAGGAAGGGTGGCGGGATTCATCCTCAACAGGCATTGAAGGCTCGGCGGGATTAATCCCGCCGGACGCCAATGCCCTGCGGCGGGATTAATCCCGCCGCCTAGGCCCTTTAGGCAGGTCTTTGGCAGCGGGATAAATCCACCCGATTCAGTGCAGGGCATTTGTACGCGCGGGATTAATCCTGTCGCCTAGGCCTAGCACGCAACCATGGGCGGGGATTAATTCCGCCGGATGCCCATGCCTGCGCAGAATCTGGCGGAATTAATCCTGCCACCTAGACCCTTCGGAAAGGCCATTGGCAGCGGGATAAATCCCACCGGATTCCGCACATGGCATGCGTAGGCGGCAGGATTAATCCCGCCGCTTAGGCCCAGCACGCAGGCCATGACCGACGAGATTAATCTCGCCGCTCTTCAGTTAGCCTCATGGATGGCGAGATTAATCCCGCTGCTCATGAGGCTAACCAAATAACCTGCATGAAATAGTGGCGGGATTAATCCCGCCGCTCATGAGGCTAACCGAATAGCCTACCTGAAGGGCAGCGGGATTAATCCCGCTGCTACACACATATATATATTTATATGCATATGTGTGTGCCAGAGATAGACAAATCGGATAAAAATTATACTGATACAGACACACATATGTATATGTATATGTATATACAAGAGTGTGCGTGTGTGTGCGAGAGATAGATAAATAAATAAAATTATACAGATACTGGTACACATAATATATGTATGTATATATGTACATAGGTATAATATATATATATATGTGTGTGTGTATATGTATATCGTGTGTATGCATGTGTGAAACAAATAAAATCATACAGATAAACAAACACACACACACACACACACACACACACACACATATATATATATATATATATACAGGAGTGTGCGTGTGTGTGAGAGAGATATAATTAACAAATCAATAAAATTATACAGATACACACACACATGTGTGTGTGTGTGTGTGTGTGTGTGTGTGTATAGGAGTGTGCGTGTGTGTGCGAGAGATAGATAAATAAATAGAATTATACAGATACTAGTACACATAATATATGTATATATATTATATGTATATAGGTATATATATATGTGTGTGTGTGTGTGTGTGTGTATCGTGAGTATGCGTGTGTGAGCAAAACAAATAAAATCATATAGATAAACAGGAGTGTGCGTACGTGTGCAAGAGATAAAATTAATAAATTAATAAAATTATTGAGATACACAAACTCAAACACACACAGATATATATATATATGTGTGTGTGTGTGTGTGTGTATACGAGTGTGCGTGTGTGTGCAAGAGATAGAGATCTAAATTATATTATTAAGATACACACACATATAAATATATATGTGAATAAAAATAAATAAATAAACTCAGGAGTGTACGTGTGAGAAAGAGAGAGATCTCACATGTGTGTGAGAGAGAGATCTTGATCTCACAGCCGCCGCCGCTGCCTCCCGCCTTACTTCTTGAAACCCTAGGAATATACCTAAACCCTAAAAGGAATAGAATATATATTAACCCTAATTAAATATTCCTTTTAAGAATATACTTAAACCTTAAAAAGAATAAACTATAGATTCGCCTTAAATAAATATTCTTTCATTATATTATCAGCGTGTGGTGCGTGTGCGTGGGTGTATCACATACACCCCAAGAATAAATATCATGCAAGGGTTTAACATGTGTGTGTCCATGAGAATGTTAAAGTTTCACGTGCAGCGATACATATATACACACATAGTATTATACACATAGACATACATACATATTAGTACATATTAATATTAGAGAGACAAAGTACAGATATTACATATTAATATGGATCATGTATGGTGTGTATGTGTGAGAGAAGAGAGAGAGTGTTAACAAATTAAATTCATACACATTGCATATATTAGTACACACATATACATACACACGTGTATACACACATACATGCATACATATTACATGTGTAAATTCAATGTGTTACATAGGGTTTAGGGTTTAGGGTTAGGATGGATCATGCATGGTGTGTATGTATGAGAGGAGTGAGTGTTAAAAAATTAATTTTGTACGCATTGCATATATTAATACACATATATACATACACATGTTATACACAAATATACATTATACATATTACATAATATTATAACATCAGTACATATTATGGATCATGCATGATGTGTATGTATGAGAGAAGAGACAGGCTACATATTATAGATCATGATCATGCATGGTGTGTATGTATAAGAGAAGGGATTATGCATGGTGACACTGTGTATGTATGAGAGAAGAGAGAGAGTGTTAACAAATGAAAATTGTACACATTGCATATATTAGTACACATATATATATACACACACGTGTATACACACAGACATACATAATATTACATGTGTAAATTCAATGTGTTACATACACACAGACTGAGTACATATAGATCATACATGCGTTAAACATGATGTTTTTCAATAAAGAAGCAACATATAATTTCTCAAGTTTGATTTAGGGCAATGTGCATGTGTGTGCATATGTGTCTCTGTAAGTGCTTCTAATGTGTGTGCACGTGTATATATAAATTTATGATTGTGTTTATATATATGTGTGCAAAACAAACATCGAATAATTAAGAAAATAATATTAATAAACATACTATGAACATATTTTAAATTATACATAATAATATATGATTTTATCTAATATATAGCCATATATAGTTTTAATAATATATATTAATTTAATATTGATAATAAGGTTTAACATTAGAATATTCTTGAAATAATAAGAAATTAATTGAGAAAATCCCATTAATATATACAAATGTAGATCAAGTACTGAAATAATTAACTAAATTAATTATGATAATCATGTTTAATATTGAAATATTCTTGGAATAATAAGAAAATAATAAAGAATATTGCATTAATATAAAGAAGATTAATTACTCAAGTAATTAAGAAAATGATATTAATATACCACTATGAACATATTTTAAATTATACATAATAATACATCATTTTATCTAATATATAGTCATATATAGTTTTAATAATATATATTAATTTAATATTGATAATAAGGTTTAACATAGGAATATTTTTGAAATAATAACAAATTAATTGAGAAAATCCCATTAATATATACAAATGTAGAATAATTACTGAGATAATTAAGAATAAGACTAATTTAATTATGATAATCAAGTTTAATATTGGAATATTCTTCAAATATTAAGAAACTAATAAAGAATATCCCATTAATAATAGGAAATGTAAATTAATTACTCGAGTAATTAAGAAAATAATAATAATAAACAGACTATGAATATATTTTAAATGATACATAATAATATATCAATTTATTTATTGTATTAGTGTATATATATATATATATATATATATAATATAAACTTAATATATATACTTGAATATTAAGAATGTAAAATAATTACAAAAATTTCGTAATATTAAACAGCTTGAATCACTTGAATGACATTAAATGCAATTTTAAAACACTCTTTGGAATTGGAGAGTATATATGTCAAACTGTCGGTTATTTGTTTCAACTCATCTTAAATTTTCTTTTTTGTTATTTTCAAAAATTTCGAATTTCTGACATAAGTATTGTCAGTCTGACATGTAAATTTGAAAATGCATTTAATTTCCCACTCAAATTCAGATCTGGCTCTTTCTCCGGCAAGGGTTTCTTCATTTTTTTATTTTTCACTCTTCAGATTTTTCTTCTTCTTAATCAGCTCAGGAGTGACATTAAATTGAGTGCGTTATTGTTTATAGGAAAGCACAGCGCCTTCAGTGCTGTTTACAAGTAAGTATTATAAACAAATTTAGATATATTTATAAAGATTCACTCTCTTACATTCTCTCTTAAATTTTAGAATTTTAGGGGTTTAAGAATGCATTAAGATTACAATATATTCTGTTAGGGATTTATCCCGTTTAAATATACTTCTAACTTAATATTCTCGGTTAGCCGGGGCAGGGGGATTAATCCGGCCATTTTTTTTTGCTTCTTCGAAGAGGTGGCGGGATTAATCACACCACCATCTCTTTGATAGCAAATTAGTCCGGGCAATGCTTCTCCGCCTCTTAAAAAGAGCGGCAGGATTAATCCCGCCGGTAACTCTCTCAACTGATAAAGAGTTACTTGAATTTATTAGAAAGAGTTGAGAGTTCAGGTTCAATGGAGGGATATAGCTCAAATAGTGTACATGTGTCCTCAACATCAAATAAGCTTCTCATCATTTGTTTTTACAGATGGATAATTGTGCAGGCGAGAACAAAAATAGGTAAATCATTTTACTTAAGGGTTTCTCAAGCTCATACTTACTTTTATTTTTTAAATATGTGCTAGCATACTTGTCAATACTTGTTGCCAAAGGTGTGTTTGAGACAATCACGCTCAATTTTCTTATGGTTGGTCACACTCATGAAGATATTGATGCGTTCTTCAGCAAGGTCTCCAACTCTACAAAAAGGACAAGTGCACTTACCTTACCGCATATGATGAATCTTTTTGAAAACTGCATCTCCAAAAAAAGTTGTGCTTTGCTTGTGATTGAGGTGCCAGACTTCAAAAATTTCTAAAGGAGTATATAAAAGAGGGGAGTGATTCTTTAGTTGGTCACATTGTGCCGCTACAATTTTTTTCTCCATACGAAATAGTATACCTATTATACAGTACAAGTTACGGCCATCAGAGCATGAATGGTTACCAAAAGAGGGCTTAATGCTCTTCAAAAGTGGAGAGAATGGAAAGCCACTTCTCCCAAAAGGACAACCAAACCCTATTTCATTGAGTGCCCAGCTCAAGAAACAAGAGGTTATTATTGATGGCATCAAAAAATATGTGGCATGGGTTCAAAAATCGATGCCAAAGAATTCTGATAAGGCAACTAATTACTCAGACTATATAAGCATGTGGTCAACTATTGGGAGACTGTTGTTCGAGAGTTGGAAGGGCCTACTATCACAAGTACAGAATTGCAACACCCTTTTTGGCTTAAAACAAGGTGGCGAGAGGAGATTGAAATGACATCACTGAGCACAGATGACATAGAAGCCAGTAGTGATGTGGAAGTGCAAACCCCATACTTTGTTGAACAAAGGAACCAAAAACCTAAAGCATACTTTGATTGTTGCCAAGATCTTCAAAAACTAATGATGGTTCTCATTACCCCAAATGCGTCATATAATCAGCCTATTTGGATGGGTCAAATTATCGATACACTTGAAATAATCACAAAAAATAGTATTGTTAAGGTTGCATGGTTCAAACCACAAAAAAGACGACACGAGAAGGAGAGCGAAAGATATAATGGATGCTTAAAGAAAACATGGTCTCCAATAAAAAAGACCCAGCATGTTTTATAAATGTTAAATCCATTCAATATAGGTGGATGTCAAGAAGCGTTGATAAAGTCACGATTAATAAAATTACAAGGAAATGTATGTTTCTGAAGCTTAAAACAATTACAAAATTATAAAATATCATATATTTAATATTCACAGTTATTATAAACTCTTTAATAATAGTACCAAATTGTTTACTTAACTATATAAATTTAAAAAACGATATGGAAGATTGACTATATTATTATAGGATTTTGTATATTATTATATATATTATTACTACTACAAATTTTAATTAATAATGTTATATTTAAATATTAATATTTTAATAACAACATCAATATTTATATAATGTACCTCTTATGCTCTTCCTTAATTGTTATATTAGGCAATATATTATATAATTTAATACTTTCTATTTTTATAATGTTATTAATTTTTGTTCAATGAATGTTATAATTTATTAAAGTTCTAAAGAATATTCTGTTTCAAACATATATTCTAAAGAATATTCCTTTAATATTAGAAAATGCTAATTAAATAGCTAAAATTGCTAATTATTAAGAAATGGGACTATAGCCATGCCCATTTTAGTTACAACTTGCATGAATAGACATTGCCAAACTGGATTTATATGAACGATGTTGATCCCAAGTGTATTAATACGGTTGTTCACTTGATTATTAAGAATGCCCCAAACAATTTCAAACTTCCAAATGAATAGCCAGGCATCTGTTTGCACTCCAACAAGCCTAAACCTCCATTTGATACACTAACAGCTGAGAGGGACGTATTTGGCAATGTACATTATCCAAACATTATAAGTCAAGTTGCACGGAGCATTGTCAACTTGATCAAGGTCCTCACATGATGCATGAGTTTTTTTACTACTACACTAGAGGATCTGTCTTGAAGGAGTGTTACTTTCGGAATACATGTGTGTTTGTTGTTGAAAAGGATAAGACCATAGTTGAGGACTTGAACAGTGGATAAAGAGGTTATCAGCTAACTACCCCAACAAACCCATACAGGAGTATTTGGGAAAGTTCCCTCCCGAGAAGCACAATAGCTATAAGCAGGAATCTGGTTTAATGTTGGAGTCTGAGAACAATCTTGAACTAGATATTAGACCAGAAGTTATCTCAAGGAGTACATAACATTCATTTACTCCATTGATTGTTAGAAACATTAACAAAAGAAACGGGAGATGTTGATCGGTCTTCTAAGCGGCTAAAACCTTCTTCACCTCACTTAAAAGGTAACAACGAAGAAGAATTGTTAATGAATTGTTAGAGTGATGAATAGTTGTAAATGAGTGTAACATAAGGCATTTTTATATATTTCGTTTATATTTGTACAAAAAATAAATTCTCAAGGATTAAAGAAGCTTTTAGTTGAAACATAACAAGATAAATGATATATCTTGCTAATTATAAGGCCAGCTAACTATCATTCTGCAGATGTAATGAAACAATTGAGAACATAAATTTTCAGTAGTGGCATGAGATAAGAGAGGGGTTTGGCAAAAATTTCTTGTGCCACATGTCAGAATGACAAAGTTCATGTAGGAAATAAATAATAATGCAGCTCAAAATATCCTTACTATGGGGACCACTTCATTGCCTTCAGTTTAAATCACTTTCTTTAGTGCCTGTAATATCTGAATCTGTAGGGATGATGTATAAGTAAATGATAAAGAGATTGGCAACAACATAGCGTCAAAAGATAAATGATGAAAGGGACCAAACAAGTGAGTTGTAAAGCATTCAATAGGCAACGCTGACCCTTGTTACTCATGGTTATATTGTGTTGTTGGTGTTTTGCTTCATCGACAAAGACGTGAGGACAGAGAAAAAGAAATCAAACAAGGAGATTTCATTTATTGTCATGATAAATTTTGACATGATATTATTTTTCGTCTAGGGTTGGACCGTTTCTTTCAAAAGCTTAAGGAGATGGGTGCACTTAATATATGATCATGCATGCAGATTCACAACTTGACACCACTGTTGAATTTGCTTAACAAACATTGTAGTGTTGCAGAAGAGGTGATCCATAAAGATTCAATTTTTGACTAGCGAATATGTTATAAACGTCTTGAATTTTACGATATAAGAAAGGAAAGTAAGCCATACTTCTTCAAGAATGAAAAATTAATTGGACTTCATTGGAAATCAATTAGTTAAGAATAATAAAGAATGCACATAGTGGTAGACAATTCTCCTCAAAAGACTATGCTTAACCAGAACATTGCTTGTATCTATGCAATCACTTTCGACCCATATTTTGATATCAATACCATGGATAAGCTAGTGAACTACTTCGATACGTGCCTCAGAAAGAAGAATCTTGAAAACTTTTGTGAGCAATATTCACTATATCAAACATACCTTGACGCTTTTCTTTTTCATGATTTTGAATTTTATAAATTGAAGAAGAGCAATCGGGCGCTCTACAATATTATTCTTAAGGAACATTATGTTTTATATAAGCCTTTATGCACTCATGTTCTTATCACAGCTTATGTATTATATGAGACCTAACCTCCCTTAAGTGGATGCTCAAGGCTTAGCACCCTGATGTGAGCACAAGCATGCCTACTTGCTAGAGTATCTAACCCTTCACATTAAGTCCATGAAACAACCCCAAAGGGCATACATTAGGAATTATACCATGTGCCATCTAACTTAGTGTCACCCTTCATGTGACACTATTTCTTAAGATGTGGGCTATTTTGCCACTCAAATTCAAGGGTTACACCTAGTGCTACAAATGTGGCTCACAAATGTCACCTTACCCCTTTACGAACCCTCAAGACCAAGATACCACACTCATAGTTAATAAGAACACAAATGTGCCCTGCTTAACTACAAATGCCGTTCTTAGCTTGAATGTAGAGGAGAAGGTTGAAGACATGCCTCAACCTCTAAACCTTGGAACACGTGCAATCCAACAAGACCTCCTAGGCATGTATTCCTCAACATTAAGGGTAGGTTACCTTGAAGGTGGGACGTACCTTATTTGGAAAGTTGAGGCGGCACAAAAAAGGGTTATGCCTTAACGACACATGTTAAAGCTTACACCAATAAAAGAAGAATGAACTTAATTATGAACCGAGGAACTCTCACTACATCTTCTACTTAATATATGTGACAAAGTCCTCTTCACCATTTACACACTTAGGTAGGGACGGAATAGTGTAAGATTGTTAGAATATCTTTAGTGTATTCCACCTTAGAATTTTAAAAAGCTTTTTTGATATTTAGGAAGGGTTTGGACTAAGTTTCCACTAAAAATAATCAATCGTATTATTTTTTATTTTCTCTTTTTTGTTGTATCTTTTCCATAAGATAATTGTTATGATCTTCATTTACTTTTGTTTTCCATTTAATAAATATTTTTATATTTCTTTTTAAATCAATGTTTTGATAGTTTAATTGCTTCCAAATAAACAATAATCTTTATTCTTCTTCATAATCATTGTTTCTTTGTGAAACCTTAAAAAAAAGTTTCTTTTTTAAGCGTATGGAATTAGAATAATATATAATTTGAGAATGTGTTAAGTTTTGCTTTAGGTTAAGATTCATTGTCAGTTTCAAGAAAATTGCTTAAACGGAAAAACGCTTATGTTCAAATGTGCATCTTTTAACTTCAGAAAAATGAGCATATTCAAACATAAAAATAAACATTACACTTAATAACCAATAATGCATGTTTCCAAAATGTAACTCAAGAGCAAGCTATGATTGGGATTCAATGAGAAAATCATGCATATCAACATTTCATGAATATGTTAATTAAATTATTCAAAGTTGACAATAGTTTACTATTTGATGTTCCTAGTATTTGGATGATGCTACTTACAAGTAACATTAAATGAAATAATTTGTTATTTTAAGTTTATTGATTTGGACAAATATAACATGAAAACTTACTTAATTAAGTGTGCATTCAGTGTTCAAGTTTAAAATTGGGTGTGATTTACCAAAAATAAAAGTGTTTGAAATATAAGTATTAAGTTTATTAAGTATAACAAGACATATATGGTGAAGGCATTTGACACACACTTGTGGATGTTATTATTAAGTCTTTAAACTTGAAATTTATAAAGTTGTTTGCATTGTGGGGATTGATTAGTTTAAGCTCATGATCAAGGGCGATTACTTAGTTAACAATAGCATTAAGTTGAGAATCTCTACTTTGCTCATAAACTAAGTAAAAAACTCGTTAGTTTTTTAAGTTTATGTTGAGTATGTCCATGACACAGGAACATTTAAATATATGGAGGTTTTGATGCATGTACTTCCTTAGAGAGTTGGTATCCAATGGGATTTAGAAGTTGGTATTGATTTTCAGTATCAATTTGATTTTAAAGTCAAATACATTATCCAAAAGTCAGTTTATTGATTTAACATCATGGTAATAAATGTAAGCACTCAGAGAATATATAAAATACATATCTTTAGTCTTTTGGAATATCAAAAAAGTGAATTTTAAACCCAATTGTTAATGGTGTTCTCAAGTTCATTAACAAATTAGTTTCAAGGCTTGATGATATTACTTGGGTTTGTTGTTGGTTCTATCTGAAGGTTTTGTGGTGTTCCTTGAGTTTGAGTTAGTATCCATGAGTATGATATTGAGAAGTTAAGATAACTTAAGAAGATGGTCTCCCTTCTTAATGATCATAATTCAAAGTTCTAAGTGTACGATTCAATATATGGTTTGAGAACATGAGGTTTTTCTTATCACTTTAAAGATATTTATATTTTAGACTTTGAAAGTATTTGTGATTATCTATTTGAGATTAGTTATAAATGACTTAACAAAGTATAATATAATATTTGATAATATTGAAACATAAGCATAATATTGCAACTCAGTTAGACCATATGAAGTGGCTATGCTCGTGGGATATAAAGACTTAAATGAATTTGAGTCCGACACATTGTAACTTGAAATATAAGGCAATACCTTAGCATTGTAACTTGAAATATGGTTTCAAGTTAATTAAAAAATCAAAAAGAGTTTATCAATACATTGTTTGGAAGCAATGTGGTACTTTTGGATAATTGTTGTCCAGAGTGAGTGATATATCTTAATTCATCATATTGAATTAGATATTTTCCTCATGTTTGAAGAGTTTTGTTAACTCATGAAATATAATTGAAACATGAGGTTAATATGGCATTTTGATGTCATAATAATATTAGTATGAAAAATAATATTTACTAAATCATTTAAATAAACTAAATGTTGAATCATGATTCCTCTTAATCCTTAAAAGTTTCCTCAAAATATTAAAGTAGCATTATATTTTCATTTCAACGTTGAAATTTAGTTTGTATCAAATAGGCCTAGATTTTCTTGTAAATACCTAATGACACCCGGCCGGACCATCACTAAATATCCAAATGCACTAAGCGGGCCTGTTTCTTCTACACCTAGGGCTTATCAACATAGTATAGTAGGTAACAACAGTCGATGTCCAAAGTAAAAAAGGAGTCATAATAGAAACTATGACACAAGTCATGGGTGCCCTTTAGTTAATCTCATGCACCATGTAGATGCACACACACACACACACACACACACAACACACACATATATAATATATATATATATATATATATATACAGGAGTGTGCGAGAGATAGATTAAAAAATTAAAATACAGAGACACATTTTATATCACAAAGTCTATACATATTTTTTCTAAAGTGTCCAGGCTATTTAAATGGCGAGAAATTATAATATACATACAAACATGTGCTTATATATATTAATACACTGGTAAATTCACATAGTGAACGGAATTAAGTGTCTAAAACTCACGTTTGTGATACTGTAAAAAATTAGTATCATTTAGTTTTAGAACCACCACAAATATGAGCTTTGGACAATTTTATATAGTTTATTGACTTTTATTCAAATATTATGATAAAATTATAGAAGTAAATAAAGGAAATAAAGGACTTATATATACTAATACACATGTACATTCACATAAAGTGTGGGGTGGGATTAATCCTAGCACCCTTCTCCATCTCAAAGAAAAGTGGGCGGAATTCATCTCGCTTACCATTTTAGGAAGCAGGGAAGGTGTGGTAGGATTAATCCTACCACTAGTTCCTTAATTCCTAAAAATGGTGGGCAAGATAAATCTCGCCCACTTCTCTTTGAGATGGAGAAAGGTGCCAGGATTAATCTCGCTGACCCTTTCATGCCTGGTGGGAAGGGTGGCGGGATTAATCCCGCCATCCTTTATGTCTCAAAGGATGTGGGACGGGCTTAATCCCGCCCATCACCCTTATCCATATGAGAGAGTTGTGGACAAGATTAATCCCATCACCACTTCCATGCCTGGTGGGAGGAATTAATCCCGCCACCCCTTCCACTAGGCATGAAAGGGTCGGCGGGATTAATCTTGCCACCCTTTATGTCTCAAAAATTGTGGGGCGGGATTAATCCTGCCAACCAGGTAAAGCATGGGCGACGGGATTAATCCCGCCACCCTTTAGGCATGGCATGGGCGGCAGGATTAATCCTGTTGCCCTTTGGTTAATCTCGCACACTAGGCATATGTACACACACATATATATGTAAATGTATATACATGAGTGTGCAAGAAATAAATTTAAAAAATTAAATGTATATACATGAGTGTGCAAGAAATAAATATGTAAATGTATATATATGTAAATGTATTTTATATATATGTAAATGTATATACATGAGTGTGCAAGAAATAATTTAAAAAATTAAATTATACATAGACACACTCATATATATATATATATATATATGTATGTATGTATGTATGTATGTATATATACGGGAGTGTGCGTGTTTGTGCTAGAGATAGATAAATTAATAAAATTATTATACAGATACACACACATATGAATGTATATGTAAATATAGATAAATAATAAATTATCTATCACACGCAGAAATATGTATATGTATACACATGAGTGTGCGTGTGTGGAAGCCCCATCAAACTGAGGCACTTGTTCACATGTTCACACAGCTTCAATTGAGTGTAGATTGAAGGCAAAACCTTTGAGATTTTCCCTAACCCCTGCATTTGTGGTTATTTATGAGGCATCCTGTCTGCATTTGTTTCCACAAAACCTTGAGTATCTCTATGGTTGCCATAATGTGAGAGCGGGTTTTGACTAGGCGAGTGTTCCTATGTACTAAGGTTTGCACTCCATCTAACCACTCATCCCTCCAACAGTAGAACGTGGTCTTTGGATCCCGTATATAATGTACCAAGCTCTGAAGTAGATGGCCACCTTATTAAATACCATGGATGTACTCTGATAACCTGTGTCTAAGGCCATTCCATCAATACACCAATTAATGTAGCATATACAAACTCATGTCTTTGCTTTTGGGTGAGCATATGAAAGACATGTCTACATTGGGTAATTTCATTCCAGTCTGCCTTCTGATAACACTTCTTCTTGCAGCAGTCAATCGTGGAAAATGCTAGTAACACTTGCTAAAGATGTAGGATCCATCTTAACCCTCTTGCCAAAACTTGCAGGGGAAGATCTGCAACCCATGAATCGCCTTTTCTTACTATAGAACCAATGCAAAGAACCCTCTTTAAATATGGGTTTCCTTCGGGTTGTTATTATTGAAATCCAACCCAGAATATGTTGAACCATCTCACCGTTGGTTGACAGTGGTGTGACACCGTCAAACTACCAGCTGGTGTAGACGAGTGACGGGATGAAGTGCCGGATAAGGAAGTTATCGTAGGTATGGACTGATGGTGATTGATGTCAAGCGGAGGCATAACCAGGCATAGATTTGATCGTCCGAACCAACTACCCAAGGTACGCAGGACAGCACGCGTGAGAGAGGCACATAAATGAGACAGACAGGACTCTGTCACAGGGCAGCAAACTAGTAGGAAAGCGCCACCTGTACCTAGGGTTTAGCGCTAGGTGACCCACTATATAAGCAGGAAGGCTAATAGTGGGTCGGGGTCTTTTGGAGTCAAGTCTGTGTCTTGTATCTTGCTCCTCTATTGAAGATAGTTTGTACTCAGGCAGGCATTATAAATATATCCATACTCCTTCTATTCACCCTACAAGCGAGGATTCCCCACTTGTCCCACTCCTAGGCTGAGCAACGCTCCCTGCCAAACCACCCCAGCGAGGCCCTAGTAGAACTCCCTCCACCCTGTACACGGACCCTCACGGGATTAATCCCACCATGAACTCCTTCCGATGAGGAAGAAGCGGCGGGATTAATCCCACCCCTGGATCTTCCTCGTCGGAGAGGCGACGGGATTAATCCCGCCGTGGACTCCTTTCGACGAGGAAGTACCGGCGGGATTAATCCCACTGCCGGATCTTCTTCGTTGGAAAGAGTCCACGGCGGGATTAATCCCGCCGCAAATCCCTCCGACGAGGAAGAGGGGGCGGGATTAATCCCGCCCACAACTCTGACGATGGGGAATAGACGGTGGGATTAATCTCGCCCACAACTCTCTCCGAAGTTATGATTTTCAAAGAGATCTTAGGATGAATCCTGCCCACAAATATTTAAAACAGGGAAGTGGTGGCGAGATTAATCCCGCCACCCCTTCTCTGCCTCTTAAAATGGTTGGCGAGATTAATCCCGTAAATAACTCTTTTTAATAAATTCAAGTAACTCTTTATCAGTTAAGAGAGTTATCGGCAGGATTAAATCCCGCCGCTCTTTTTAAAAAGCGGAGAAGCATTGCCCGGATTAATTTTGCCATAGCTATCAAAGAGATGGTGGCGGGATTAATCCCGCCACCTATTCAAAGAGGCGAAAAAAAATGACCGAATTAATCCTGCCGCCTCGGCTAACCGAGAACATTAAGTTAGAAGTATATTTAAACGGGATAAATCCCTAACGGAATATATTGTAATCCTAATGCATTCCTAAACCCCTAAATTCTAGAATTTAAGAGAGAATGTAAAAGAATGAATCTTTATAAGTATATCTAAATTTGTTTATATATACTTACTTGTAAACAGCACTGAAGGCGCCGTGTTTTCCTATAAACAATAACGCACCCAATTTAATGTCGCTCCTGAGCTAATCACTAAGAAGAAAAAAGAAAATTTGAAGAGTGAAAAATAAAGAAATGAAGAAATTTCTTTATTTCTTTATTTTTCACTCTTCAAATTTTCTTTTTTCCTAAACCCTTGTCGGAAAAAGAACCAGATCTGAATTTGAGTGAAAAATTAAATATATTTTCAAATTTACATGTCAGACCGACAATACTTATGTCAGAAATTCAAAATTTTTGAAAATAACAAAAAGGAAAATTTAAGATGAGTTGAAACAAATAACCGACAGTCTGACATATATACTCTCCAATTCCAATGAATATTTTAAAATTGTATTTAATGTCATTCAAGTGATTCAAGCTGTTTAATATTACGAAATTTTAGTAATTATTCTACATTCTTAATATTCAAGTATATATTATTTAGTTATATATATATATATACACTTATACAATAAATAAATTGATATATTATTATGTATTATTTAAAATATATTCATAGTCTATTTATTATTATTATTTTCTTAATTACTTGAGTAATTAATTTACATTTCTTACTATTAATGGGATATTCTTTATTATTTTCTTAATATTCAAAGAATATTCCAATATTAAACCATAATTAAATCAGTCTTATTCTTAATTATCTCAGTAATTATTCTACATTTGTATATATTAATGGGATTTTCTCAATTAATTTCTTATTATTTCAAGAATATTCCTATGTTAAACCTTATTATCAATATTAAATTAATATATATTATTAAAACTATATATGACTATATATTAGATAAAATGATGTATTATTATGTATAATTTAAAATATGTTCATAGTGTGTATATTAATATTATTTTCTTAATTACTTGAGTAATTAATCTTCTTTATATTAATGGGATATTCTTTATTATTTTAATATTATTCCAAGAATATTCCAATATTAAACATGATTATCATAATTAATTTAGTTAATTATTTCAGTACTTGATCTACATTTGTATATATTAATGGGATTTTCTTAATTAATTTCTTATTATTTCAAGAATATTCCAATAGTAAACCTTATTATCAATATTAAATTAATATATATTATTAAAACTATATATGGCTATATATTAGATAAAATCATATATTATTATGTATAATTTAAAATATGTTAATAGTGTGTTTATTAATATTATTTCTTAATTATTCGATATTTGTTTTGCACACATATATAACACAATCATAAATTTATATATACACGTGCACACACATTAGAAGCACTTACAGAGACACATATGCACACACATGCACATTGCCCTAAATCAAACTTGAGAAATTATATGTTACTTCTTTATTGAAAAACATCATGTTCAACGCATGTATGATCTATATGTACTCAGTCTGTGTATATGTAACATATTGAATTTACACATGTAATATATATGTATGTCTGTGTGTATACACTTGTGTATGTATATATGTGTACTAATATATGCAATGTGTACGATTTTAATTTGTTAACACTCTTTCTCCTCTCATACATACACACCATGCATGATCCATCCTAACCCTAAACCCTATGTAACACATTGAATTTATACATGTAATATATATGTACGTCTGTGTGTATACATGTGTGTATGTATATATGTGTACTAATATATGCAATGTGTACGAATTTAATTTGTTAACACTCTCTCTTCTCTCATACATACACACCATGCATGATCCATGTAATATGTATTGTCTCTCTTCTCTCAAACATACACACCATGCATGATCCATAATATGTATTGTCTCTCTTCTCTTATACATACACACCATTCATGATTCATAATATGTACTCTGTCTCTCTAATATTAATATGTACTAATATATATGTATGTCTATGTGTATAATACTATGTGTGTATATATGTATCGCTGCACGTGAAACTTTAACACTCTCATAGACACACACATGTTAAACCCCTGCATGATTTTTATTCTTGGGGTGTATGTGATACACCCACGCACATGCACACGCTGATAATATAATGAAAGAATATTCGTTTAAGGCGAATCTATCTTTTATTCTTTTTAGGGTTTAAGTATATTCTTAAAAAGAATATTTGATTAGGGTTAATATATAATTTATTCATTTTAGGGTTTAAGTATATTCCTAGGGTTTTAAGAAGCAAGGCGGTGGTGGCGGTGGCGGTTGTCTCTCTCTCACACACAAGTGAGATCTCTCTCTCTCACACGCACACTCCTGAGTTTATTTATTTATTTTTATTCACATATACATTTATATGTGTGTGTATCTTAATAATATAATTTATTTATCTATCTCTCGCACACACACGCACACTCGTATACATATACACACACAAACACACACATATATATCTCTATGTGTGTGTGTGTTTGTGTATTTGTATAATTTTATTAATTTATTAATTTTATCTCTTGCACATGCACACACACTATGATTTTATTTGTTTCGCTCACACATGCATACTCACGATATACATACACCACACACACATATATATACCTATATACATAATACATACATATATTATGTGTACTAGTATTTGTATAATTCTATTTATTTATCTATCTCTCGCACACACACACACACACTCCTATATATACATACATATATATGTGTGTGTGTGTGTGTGTTGTGTGTGTGTTTGTTTATCTGTATGATTTATTTGTTTCGCTCACACACGCATACACACGATATACATATACACACATATATATATATATACTTATGTACATATATACATACATATATTATGTGTACCAGTATCTGTATAATTTTATTTATTTATCTATCTCTCGCACACACATGCACACTCCATATATACATATATATGTGTGTGTGTGTGTTTGTTTATCTGTATGATTTTATTTGTTTCGCTCACACACGCATACACACGATATACATATACACACATATATATATATATATACCTATGTACATATATACATACATATATTATGTGTACCAGTATCTGTATAATTTTATTTATTATTTATCTCTCGCACACACACACGCACGCACACCTATATATACATATGTTGTGTGTGTGTGTGTGTGTTGTTTGTTTATCTGTATGATTTTATTTGTTTCGCTCACACACACATACACACACGATACACATATATAAATACCTATGTACATATATACATATATATGTGTACCAGTATCTATATAATTTTATTTATTTATCTATCTCTCGCACACACACGCACACTCATGTATATACATATACATATACATAAATATACATATATATGTGTGTGTGTGTGTATTTGTATAATTTAATTTATTTAGCACACACATACAATATACATATACATATACATATGTGTGTATGTATTAGTATAATTTTATCTGATTTGTTTCTCTGGCACACACACGCACTCTCCTACACACACATATACATATAAATTATATATATGTTGTGCGAGATTAATCCCGTCGCTCTTCAGGCAAGCTATTCGGTTAGCCTCATGAGCGGTGGGATTAATCCTGCCGGCCATGGCTTGCGTGTTGGGCCTAGGCGCGGGATTAATCCCGCCGCCTACGCATGCCCTGCGTGGAATCCAGCGGGATTTATCCCACCATCAATGGCCTGTATGAAGGGTCTAGGCAGCGAGATTAATCCCATCGGATTCCGTGCAGAGCATGGGCGTCCGGCGGATTAATTCCGCCGCCCATAGCCTATGTGCTGGGCCTAGACAACAGGATTAATCCCGCCACTTACGCATGCCCTGAGTGAAATCATGCTGGATTTATCCCACCGCCAAAGGCCTGTCTGAAGGGCCTAGGCGGTGGGATTAATCCCTCTGGATTCTGCACAGGGCATGGGAGTGCGTGGGCGGTAGGATTAATCCCGCCGTCTAGGCCCAGCATGGAGGCCATGGCGGCGGGATTAATCCCACCGCACATGGCCTGCGGGAAAGGCCTGGCGGCGGGATTAATCCCGTCGAGCCTTCAATGCCTAATGGAGAGATGAATCCCGCCACCCTTCTTTTTTTCCTCCATTGGTGAGTCGGACTAATCCTAAACGTTTCTATTTGAGACGAAGAAGTTTACAACATACCAATGGAGGGGACTGAGAAGGGTGGCAAGATTCATTTCACCATCCCTTACATGGTGGGCGAGATTAATCCTATCACCTTTCTGGAGCTCCTGAAGGGGTGCCAAATAAATCCTGCCCAGTTCTCTCTGAGACCGAGAAGGATGGCAGGATTAATCCTGCACACTCTTCAGAGCCTCCAGAAAGGTGGTGAGATTAATCCTGCCCACTCTTTTAGGAGGCATTAAAGGGGTGGCGAGATTAATCCCGCCGCACCTTCCATGTGAATATATATGTGTATATAAGTTGCATATCTCATTTTATTTATTTTTATCATATTATTATAATATTTCGAGTAAAAGCTAGGAAACTATGTAAAACTATCCAGAGCTTACATTTGTGGTGGTTCTAAAATGAAATGTTATCTTTCTTTTGCACTAGCACAAACGTGAGCTTTGGACAGTTAATCCCGTCCACTTCTCTCTGTGTATTATTTTTGTATATTCGGGTTTATACAAGTGTGTGCGCATTTTTATATGATTTGTATTCATAGTGTATTATTTTGCAGAAGGACGATTTAATTAAACAAGGAGATTGAGTCATTAGTATGGAGTCGTCGTTAAATTCTGGGTAAGAATTAAAATAAAATCTGTTATACTCGGATATGTGCTTGAAGAATAATCATTTTTGTATTCAGATGTGGAATTGAGGTGACATTAAGACGAGAGCAGGAGAAGAGATGGGCAGGGGGATTCTGGAATCAACTTGGCCATATTTCAAACTAAACGGGAAGCGCATTGGAACAACCATGGTTGCTGTCAAACTAACCTCTGTCACATCGCATGGACAAGCAAAACAATGGAAAGTGGGTGTGCTAGTCAAGCATCCGAAAGCATGCTGTGAACCCAGATTGAACGATGCTCGACACATATGCCTTGTTCCATCCAATGTCACGTTCTCGGATCCAGAGGTCGCCAGTTACAACATTAATTTCGGGTGGTTTGTCGACTTGTGGATAATGACGTTCACGTGTTCACTAATGATGTTGACCGTGGAGTTCTTCTTCAACTCAACGAAAGCCCATCTATGGAGGGGATCCAACTGGATGTCTACTTCGAAGATCTTCAGACTCATCGAGTAGGTGTATTCTCAGAGAGATTGCTTCACAATACAGAAAATCCACAAGTGGAGCAATCGTCCCTCTTCACATTGAAGAAGAACACAGCGACATCATAAGGAGATTGAGAGGGTGGCTTGGTCTCAGGTTCTTTACAGATCACGTTCAATTTGCTTAGAAAATTTCGGGAGCTGGAAGAGTGTGCCGAGAACATTAGAACAGCATCAATCGGGGATCACACATGTTGATTCGGATCGTAGAAGAAAATCATTATCGTTTTGTCAGCTGCACCTGTGGCATCCCATGCTGCAATAAGCCACAAGGAAATGATGTTGGATGATAGGATTTACGAGTGTAGGGTTAAGTATTGCAGCGTCAACCCAAACTTCAATTACAGGCCACTCAACAGGAACGTGTAGCTGAGCTCATGGAGAAGATGAAGGACGACAATTCTTATACCGTTCCACATAATGCTGTTTTGTGCCATACTACGAGAGAAACAAAGCACTGACAAAGTGTGAATCTCAACACTGGAACAAATGAGGAAATTTAGATGGAGAATAGAAAATCAATCAAGTACTACATCATTAGTGGCCAACACATAATAACGGTAGCCCAACGACTTCTCGATGAACATAACAAAGCAACGATGACAATAAAACTTTCTGAGCATACCCATGAGAAGTTAACAAAAAGATTAGCGTTTTTAGCAAAGGTGAATCTCACATCGGAAAATTCAAACCCCTAGTCTTTATTAAGGTAAAAAACATCTTTAGAAAATAAGCCTTTGTTTTTGTAAAAAACAGTTAACATACTAAGGGTTGAACATTAATTTGTTTTTTTACATAGTTAATATACCTTGTAATATTATTTTGTTTTTATCCTTTTTTTACCCTTGTTTATACAATAATAATTTCTGTTTATTTTTTATATAATTTATTTTATTTAATTTTAATTGTAGTTAATAAAACTCTTTAACTTTCATTAATTAAATTAAAATAATAAACATTATTGATTTCTGGTGATCTCTCTGTGAATCCCCTCTCTCTCACACACACACCAGGAAGCGTTTCTTTCATGCGTGAGGTGAGGTTCTGCATCAACGAGGCCTCTGCAAGAAAAAAAACTAATGTAACCAGGATTCACTAGTTATACTGTGTGTGTATAATAGATAGATAGATATGCTATTATAATATTATTGCAGTAAGTGAAACATCATCCAAACAGTGAGCAAAATAAATAATCAAGTAAGACGTATCAAGCATGTACATTTGTGTATATAAGTATATACACGTCTCTTCGTAAACAGGGCCGACTGCATGAATCACTGCGAGGCCTGTAGATTAAACACTCTGCAAAGAAAAATATATTAAGTAAAATTAATAAACATAAGACCTAGAACAAAGAGGAGTCCGAGAAGATGTTAACCAAAGCCTATGTGTAAGTATTGCATTTCTTATTTCATTATGTATTTATTCTTAAGTATGTATATGCAACACTTGATTGAAATTATCCTTTAGGGCGTTCTCTATTGGGCTTCTGTTATTACCTAATTCAATGTCAAAATACGCTTACCAGCAGGAGCAAGCCCTCCGTGTACCTATCCCTAGGAACAACCTAACATTAATGAAACGTATATAATAATTTTATACTGTAAGTATTCTCTCTATATATATACAAACAAGCACGCACGCACAAGGATCCGATGGGAAAAAGATAAAGCCGGCTTATCGGAAAAAGCTTGAAATGGAGAAGAATCTGAACAATATCAATTTAGCAGTTTGGGTATGTAAAAGCACATCCCAATCTTGAAATGGAAAGGAATCTGCACAATATCAATTTAGCAACACATCCCACATACAGACACAAACACGTTCTAATTTATATTTATGTGAACCCAGTTTGTCTTTATAAACGAAAGTCAACACATACACACGCACAGACACACAGATATAAGCTCAAATGCTCCTTGTAACGAAAAAAATAACTTAAAGCAGAATATTTATTTATCAATCTCACACACGCACAAAAATTCATATTATGTTAATCTTTGACGCATCACATACACACACAAACACAATGTATATGCATATATGACAACAGAAAGAGGCTTCAATAAGGTAGCAAAAAAATCATATTATATATATACTTTATGTCCTAAACACACGAAATTCTATCACGTCCACATCACACACACAATGCACGCTCACAACACAATGTATATTTATATATTGATTGCATTTGAGTGATTCTTCATACCGAAAAAGTTCAGATGCCTTGTAGCGAGATAATCCAGAGGAATCTGCAAAAATATTAATATCACACACACACACTTATTTTGCATACTTAAATATACAACAGCTTATCTCACAATGCAGAGAACACAATGTATCTGTATATGTATAGATCAGAGAGAGAAAGCAGTGTGATTTGAAGCTTGGGGATAGCAAGGTAGTGCAAAGGAATCTGCTGTATAATAATTTAGCAATCTTCACAACATACAAATTTCTTAAACACATACGAAATTCGAAATACACACGCATGCACACAGAATGCTATATACCGTACGAGCTTAGGAAGCTAAATAAGAAAAAATACATGAATGCAACCTGACTAAAGCACTGATCCGACAAGCATTTTATATATATATATATAGACACACACAAATTATATAGACACAATTTTTTTCTAATTTTTTAGACTTATAAACGTGTATGTCTGTCTGTGTCTGCGTGTATAAATGCATATATAGACTTAGATGATAATTTGCTTATATGTATAGACAGGAATTATAACTGTCTGAACTGTCCATACATACAGTGTGTGTGGGTGTGTGTGTGAAGAACAAAAAACTTACGACTGCATCTGTTTGTCCATCGATGAACCAGAGCCCTATATCCCCTTTCCAGATAACAAGAGTGCTGGACTCGGACAGCTTGTACTTGACCGCTCCAGTGAGTGGCTCCGGAGGCGGAGGTGGGGGAGGGGTCGGTTTCTCCCCACTGGGACGATCGAAATTGGGTCTTCTCCGGGGCCTGTCCATGGACCGGACCACCCATTGCACAGCTTATCCTTGTTGGCATTGCCACATTGAGCCCGGAGTGTGAATGGAACTTCCTCGGAAAGCCCAAAATCCCCTGACTCTGGGACAGATTTGTGCCTATGAACTGGGATACCTGAATAGCGGTCGACATTCCTGATCTTGGAGAGCTAAACCCATCCGCCGGATCTGGAGCACGCTCCGCCGCTTCACAGAAAGAACCCTAAAGCATATTCTAGGATCCCCTGTTTAGGTTAGCTTACGTGTAATATTTTATAAATAAGTAGCGAAGAACAATAACTGTATAATGTATATATATACTAAGAGTTTCATAAATATCTATTATAATTTAAATATGTGAGTCTATACATCTTACAGACATTATTTATATATATGTGTAGAAGGGACAAAGAGAGATGAATTTATGCATGCACACATGCTTGTATATATATACACACACGTGTTTACCTTCAACACATGCTAGTGTCCATGCACATAGTCACAAATTTTCAATTAAAATATTAAACCACTAAACCACATTATAAAACTCAAGACAAAAAACCAACATGGCACATCATATACATCCACAGACACACACACCCACATATAGAATTAAACATTCATAGGCACACCATTTCAATATATCGCAGAATTTATAATGCATCTCTCCTCTTTTGTCTCTCTCTCACACACACATACACATAAGTTAAACATTATGTAATTCAAAATGAAATATCTTTTGTTAAGCCATAATTATTGAGTTTGCATGGAGGATGTATGTGTGTGTGTGTATAATATAATATATAGGTGTGCATTCTGATATAATTCAAAACTAAAATAAATTTTATTATGATATATTAAACTAAATAAATCTTTTCTTTTTATCCTTATTTACAAAGTAAAAAATTATTTAATTTAGTTACAAGTATAACTTACTATCAAACTACATATGCCATGGTGAAATAAAAACATAATCTAAATAAGAAAGTAAATAAAATATTTTTTCACTGTATTTTAATGAATTATAACATAATTTTATACATGTTACAAACCCAAAAACCAACCCTTGTTCTTGGACCCTTAGTACTTCCCCTAGTATGTTAGTCAAAATTTTACCCTAGTATTTATAAAATTAGGCATAGTTTTTTTGCTTTGTTTATTTTACAATTTCCGGTGTCACAATCGAGCAATATCATAAGTTATTGGCGGAATGGGACGCTGCAGACACCAACCACTACAACAGTAAAATATGGGAGAAGTTCAAACACATGCGAGCCGTGTGGGAATCTCTTCAGCGATCACAAAGAATTACCACAGGGAATACACAATGTGCGATGTACCGGGTAAGTAAATTGTTTGTGCGGGATTTATCTCGCTAGTATATTAATCTGTCCCTTTTTTTCAGAGAGTTGAAGAAATTGTAGCAGTTGATTTTACCCAAGTGGGCAGGAAAGAAACATCCTTTTTAATGATGTTGATTTCTTGTCCTGAGGATAGGATCTTTGCCAAATGGTTGGGGATTATGGAATCCTTTGCAAAAGAAACACTGAAGAAGAAGCAGACAAGTGAAGAGGAGCCCTCAGAGAAGTCTACAAAGAAACCCAGTAAGACGCCGAAGGCTAAGTCTATTCAATCTATAAAGGATGTAGACAACGATTTCAAGCTCACATGGTTAAAGCCTTTAAATGGAACAACGATGGAGGAAATGGAAGTCTTGGCTGATTTGGTAATTAATGGCAAACTACAGATTAACAACAGCAGCCCCACCTCTCCTTTTCATGTTAAGGCAATGGAGTTGAAGACGGTCAGGCATTTCAAGGAATAGTTGGGAATACACTACCACAAACTGGGTTGGACCTCGGCTTCAATATACGAAGAGGTCAGGAAATATTTGCATGTGACAAATGATGATATGCTTGTCCAATGGGTGAATCAATCAGAAGATCTGGGCAAGAATTTATTGCACGCTAATGCCAAGAAGGAGAACATTGCGATGACGCCTTCTCTTATGGCAGTCCTTCAGCAGCGGAGAACCGAGTTGAACCTTATAAAGAAGGATGTTACGAATCACGACAAGCCTTACAGATGTTTGTTGTTGGATTCGGAGACTTTATGGAGTAACATCACTGCTTGTATAAAACCGTTTTAATTGTTCGTGATGGATCGGCAGGTGTCAAAAAATCCTTCGACAGACAGGACACTAGAGGATTTGATGGAATGTATAAAGAAGGTATTTATTATTGAATTCATGCTTGCTGATATCTACGTTTTCAAGTATTTATTTCTTGATTCTTGCTCATGTCACCGATACCTTTGCCTTCGCCTTTGCCAAGAGGAATAAACATTGTTGGACAGGATTTTATATGAATGATGCTGATCCAAAGTGCATTGATTTGGTTTGTTCACTTGGTTGTTAGGAATGCGCCAAACAATTTCAAACTTCCAAATGACTGGCCAGGCATCTGTTTGCACTCCAACGGCCCTGAACCTCCATCCGATACACCGATAGCTGAGAGTGACGTATTCGGCAATGTACGTTATCCAAACATTACAAGTCAAGCGGCACGGAGCATCGTCAACTTGATCAGGGGTCCTCACAGTGATGCGTGGGTTTTTGACTACTGCACTAGGGGGTCCGTCGTTACCTTCGGATACATGTGTGTTTGCCGTTGAAAGGATAAGACCATGGTTGAGGACCTGAACAAGTGGATAGAGAGGTTCTCAACTGACTACCCCAACAAACCCATACAGGAGTATTTGAGAAAGTTCCCTCCGATAAGTGCGATAGTTCTGAAGACGAATCTGGTTCAATGTCGGAGTCTGAGGACGAACTTCAATCAGATATTAGACCGGAAGTTATCTCGAGGAGTACAGAACATTCACACACTCCATTACCCATGGAAACATCAACAGAAGATACGGAAGATCTTGAACCATCTCACAAGCGGCCTAGACCTTCTTCGCCTCACTCAGAAGGTAATAGCGAAGAAGAATTGTTAATGAGTTCTTAGAGTGACGAATAGTTGTAAATGAGTGTAACATAAGGCATTTTTGTATATTTCGTTTATATTTGTACAGAAAATAAATTCTCAAGGATTAATGAAGCTTTTAGTTCAAACATGGGTCACACATTAACAAGGTAAATAATATACCTTGATAATTTAAGGTCAGCTAACTATCATTTTGCAGATGTAATGAAACAATTGAGAACATGGATTTTCAGCATTGCCATGAGGTAAAGAGGGGTTTGGCAAAAAAAATTTGTGCCACATGTCAGAATGACAAAGTTCATACAGGAAATGAATAATAATGCAGCTCAAAACATCGTTACCATGGGGACCACTTCAATTTTTTTATCATCATTTCTATTGGCTTCAGTTCCGAAATTAATTTCTTTAGTGCTTGCAATATCTGAATCTTATAAGGATGATGTACAATTAAATGATAAAAAGATAGGCAACGAGATAGTGTCAACAGATAAATGTGAAAGGGAGCAAACAAGTGATTTGCAAAGTATTCAAGAGGTAACGCTATCCCATGTTACTCATGGCCATATTGTGTTGTTCGATGTCAATAGTGTTCTGCTTCATCAACAAAGGCCCGAGGATAGGAAAAAAGAAATCAAACAAGGAGATTTCAATCCTTGTCATGGTAAACTTCGATATAATATTATTTTTTGTCCAGGGTTGAACCGTCTTTTCAAAAGCTTAAGGGATGGGTGTGCTTGTGGGGATTTGGTTATGCATGCAGATTCACAACTTAACACCGTTATTGAATTTGCTTAAGAAACATTATAGTGTTGCATAAGAGGTGATTCGTAAAGATTGGATTTTTGACCAACGAATATGTTATAAACCTCTCGAATTTTACAATATAAAAAAAGAAAGCAAGCCATACTTTTTTAATAATGAAAGAATAATTGGGACTCATGAGGAGATCAATCGCTTAAGGATAATAAAGAACGCACAGATGTTAGTGGTAAACGACTCTCCTCAGAAGGCTATGCTCAACCAAAACATTGCTTGTATTCATTCAATCACTTTGACCCATATTCTGATACCGATATCATGGATGAGCTAGTGAACTACTTGGATTTTTTTTCGTGATTTTGAATTTTATAAAATGAAGGATAGCAACTGGGCGCTTTATAATATTATTCTTAAAGAACGTCAGTTTTTAGATGAGCCTTTATGCAGACATTCTTTTATCACATCTTATGTATTAACAAGGATGACAACTCCCAATTGCATTCATAAGAGTTTAGGTGGTGGCAACAACATTAAGATGTTGACCAAAATGATTCGATTAATCCAAAGAGTGATGATTTAGACAAAATGAGAAGATTTCTCTGTATGATAGGAAGAAAGTATTTATAAAAAATTAACTCATTGATAAGAAAATGATTGTATTTGTAATTATGTTTGATAGTAGTTTTTTAATTATTGTAAACTATTTTTAGAATAATATGAATATTCTAAGATATTTTAGGAATATTCCTTACTAAGTAAGGTTATTCAAGGATTAATTTATTAATTAATTAATATTTAAGGCTTAATTACATATTAATTAAATAATTAATTAATAATTAAAACTTAAGTATTAATTAGTAATTTATTTTATATTCCCATTTTCACGTATCATGTCCACTTTAGTTACAACATGCATATAATATATATTTATATTTATATACAGGAGTGTGTGTGTGCGATATATATATATATATATATATATAATATATATATATATATATAAGAGTGTGGCAAGATTAATCCCACCACCAGAAGGGTGGCCAGATTAATCTGGCCACTCCTTTTAAGGCTCATAGAAATTAATTCCGCCACCAGAAGGGTGGCCGAATTAATCCGGCCACTCTTTTTAGGACTTCTAAAAAGGTGGCGGCCACCATTTCAAGCATATATGTGTGAGATAAATAAAAAAATATAAAAAACTTATAAAATACATATAAACATGTATATATATATACAAATACACACATACATATACATTCAAGAGAAGATAAAGTAATATATAATATATATAACAAATACACAGGTACATACACATATAGTTTGTGTGTGTGTGTCAGAAATAAATAAATAAATTATATTATACAATACACACACACATATATATGTATATACATGTGTGTGTGTGTGTGTGTGTTTGTGCAAGAGATACATAAATAAATTAAATTATACAGATAGTATACATACACACAAATATATATGTATATATATATATATATACAGGAGTGTGTGTGTGCGAGATATATATATATATATTTATATTATATAGATAAACACACATATAAACACACATATATATTTGTATATGTATATATAAGAGTGTGTGTGTGTGCGAGAGATGGATAAATAAAATATAATATAATATAGACACACACACATATGTATATGTATATACAGGTGTGTGCATGTGTGTGCGAGAGATAAATAAATAATAAATTATATAGATACAATCACATGTGTTTGTGTGTGTGTGAGAGATAGATAAATAAAATATAGTATACAAATACACACACACATATGTATATGTATATACACGTGTGTGTGAGAGATAAATAAATAAATTATAATATTCATATACACACATATATATGTATATGTATATACATGTGTGTGTGTGCAAGAGATAGATAAATAAATTATAATATATAGATTTATATGTATACGGGTTGTGTGTGTGTGCAAGAGATAGATAAATAAATTAAATAATACAGATACACACACACACACACACACACACACATATATATATATATATGTATATGTATATACATGAGTGTGCGTGTGAGAGAGAAATTTAACCTTGCTGCACCGCCGCCTTTAAACCCTATTTGCATCGCTCTGCCTTCTTACATCACGCCTTTTAGCCTTCTTGTGAGAGTGGATCTATGAATATGTGGTGCTGCGCTCTCAAATCTTTCGCTGTCTCCCTCCTCCGCCGCCTTGAAACCCTAAGAATATACCCTAAGCTCTAGAATCAATAATATTATATATTACCCTAAACGAATATTCTTACATGTGGTTTGTGAGTGTGTTAAGTTTTCACGTATCATTTAAAATATATTAATTATGTGTATATTACTATTATTTTCACTTTATTTCAATGTTTCTTTTGTACACATATAATATAGACACAATAAAAAAAATTTACATATACATGCACATGCATTAAAAGCACCCATAGAAACACATATGCACACACATATACACGCCGATGAGTGAATCATAATATAAATAATGTTAGGGGTCTAGCATCTAGCTTTATGTTTAGGGTTTTACGGTTTAAACCCAAACCAAGCATTTATCGTTACACACACTCTACAATGAGGCTTACATATACACACAAAATATTTATAGACTTAACACACATGTTAAAAATATCCAATTGTGAGACTTAATTTAGGGTTTAAACTCTAAACCAAGTTGAGTGTATAATTTATGTTTAAGGTTAAAAGTAAATGTATATTAAATATTTGTTAAAATGTGCATGAATTTAGTATTATTTTCACTTTATTTCAATGTTTCTTTTGTACACATATATAGACACAATAAAAAATTTACATATACATGCACACGCATTAAAAGCACCCATAGAAACACACATGCACACACATACACACGCCAATGAGTGGATCACAATATAAATAATTTAGGGGTCTAGCATCTAGATTTGTGTTTAGGATTTACAGTTTAAACCCAAACCAAGCATTTATCGTTACACACACTCTACAATGGGGCTTACATATACACACACCAAAAATATTTATATACTTAACACATGTGTTAAAAACATCCAATTGTGGGCTTAGTGTTTAGGGTTAAACTCTAAACCAAGTTGAGTGTATATAACTTATGTTTAATATCAAAAGTAAATGTATATTAAATATTTGTTAAAATGTGCATGGATTTAATTTCTATGTCTTAATAAAATTATGTATATTACATTATATATCTTATGTGCTATAATTGCTTTAAAATATGTTTTAATAACACTATGTCATTTTAAATTACATAGGGTAAAATTCAAATATATGTATACAATTTTAATGTATGAGAAAAATTATAATTTACATTTTTTAAATTAATTTTTTAAAACTAATTATAAATCACTAGAATGATTTGTGATATTAATAACTACTTGACTATAAACAATTCTTTGTGTGTGTTTTCCTTGTGTATTTTTATAAGAATAATAAACTTTTTATACAGATATTAAAAGTAATGATATGTAACGGTGATCATATGTTTAATATTGATAGTGTTTACACAATTTTAATATTAGCTTATATATTATCTTACCATCTATGTGGCATACCGAGATAAATAATTGATTTGAAATAATCATTGTTGGGTCACCATGCCTAGCTTAGGAGATTTGTTGCTTCTTTATCGAAAACATTATGTTAAACGCATGTATGATCCATATGTACTGTGTGTACTGTATGTAACACATTCACACATGTAATATGTATGTATGTCTGTGTGTGTATAGATGTGTACTAATGTATATAATGTGTGTAAAATTAATTTTTCAACACTCTCTCTCTTTCACACACACACACACACCATGCACAATCCATATATACTGACGTGATACATTCACATATGTACTATGTGTGTATATATGTGTGTATGTATGTATTGTGTATACGTAAAAACTTAACACACTCACAGACACACATATGTTAAACCCTTGCATGATTTATATTATTTATGTGTATGTGATACACCCACACACCTACACACATAAACACAATAAACTTATTGATAATATAATGAAAGAATATTGTTTAGGGTTATATAGGGTTTAGAGTATATTCTTAGGGTTTCAAGGTGGCGGAGGAGAGAGGCAGCAAAAGATTTGAGAGTAGCGGCACCACATATTCATAGATCCACTCTCACAAGAAGGCTAAAAGGCGTGGTGGTGTAAGAAGGCACGGCAATACAAATAGGGTTTAAAGGCGGCGATGCAACAAGGTTAAGTCTCTCTCTCACACGCACACTTCTATATATACATATACATATATATGTGTGTGTATCTGTATTATTTAATTTATTTATTTATCTTTTGCACACACACACACCCCGTATATACATATACAATATTTATATATTATAATTTATTTATCTATCTCTTGTACACACACACATGTATATACATATACATATATATGTGTGTATATGTATATTATAATTTATTTATCTATCTCTCTCACACACACAAACACATGTGATTGTATCTGTATAATTTATTATTTATTTATCTCTTGCACGCACATGCATACACCTGTATATACAGATACATACGTGTGTGTGTGTGTCTATATATATTTTATTTATCCATCTCTCGCACACATGCACTCCTATATATACATAAACATATATATGTGTGTGTATTTGTAGAATTTAATTTATTTATCTATCTCTCACACACGCACACTCTTATATATATATATACAAATATATATGTGTGTTTATCTATAATATATATATATATATATATATTGCACACACACACTCTTGTATATATATATACATATATATTTGTGTGTGTATGTATACTATCTGTATAATTTAATTTATTTATGTATCTCTCGCACACACACACACACACACACATGTATATACATATATATATGTGTGTGTGTATCTGTATAATATAATTTATTTATTTATTACACACACACACAAACTGTATGTGTATGTACCTGTGTATATATATATATAATTACTTTATCTCTCTCTTGAATGTATATGTATGTGTGTATTTGTATATATGTAATTTTTTTATCTCTCTCTCACACACACAATTGTATGTATATATACATGTTTATATGTATTTTATAAGTTTTTTATATTTTTTATTTATCACACACACACATGCTTGAAATGGTGGCCGCCACCTTTTTCCCTAAAAGGAGTGGCTGGATTAATCCGGCCACCCTTGTGGTGGCGGGATTAATCCCGCCACCATTTCAAGGTCTCTTAAAAAGGAGTGGCCGTATCCACCCTTCTAGTGGCGGGATTAATCCCGCCACACTCTTATATATATATTATATATATATATATACCAAATATATGTGTGTGTTTATTTGTATATAAATATTATTATATATATATATCTCGCGTGCACACACTTCTGTATATACATATACATATTTGCGTGTGTATGTATACTATTTGTATAATTTAATTTATTTATGTATCTCTCGCACAGACACACACACACACACATGTATATACATATATATATGTGTGTGTATCTATATAATATAATTTATTTATTTATTTCTTACACACACACAAACTGTATGTGTATGTACCTATGTATTTGTATATATATATAATTACTTTATCTCTTTCTTGAATGTATATGTATGTGTGTGTATATATTTAATTTCTTTATCTCTCTCTCACACATAATTGTATGTATATATACATGTTTATATGTATTTTATAAGTTTTTTATATTTTTTTATTTATCACACACACATGCTTGAAATGGTGACGGGATTAATCCTACCACATTCTTATATATATACATATACAAATATATATGTGTGTTTATCTGTATAATATATATATATATATATATATATATATCTCGCGCACACACACTCCTGTATATACATATACATATATATGTGTGTGTATGTATACTATATGTATAATTTAATTTATTTATGTATCTCTCGCATAGACACACACACAACATGTATATACATATATATATGTGTGGTGTATCTGTATATAATTTATTTATTTATTTCTTACACACACACAAACTATATGTGTATGTACCTGTGTATTTGTATATATATATAATTACTTTATCTCTCTCTTGAATATATGTGTGTGTATTTGTATATATGTAATTTCTTTATCTCTCTCACACACACAATTGTATATATACATGTTTATATGTATTTTATAAGTATTTTATATTTCTTTATTTATCACACACACATGCTTGAAATGGTGACGGGATTAATCACGCCACATTCTTATATATATACATATACAAATATATATGTGTGTGTATGTATACGATATGTAATTTAATTTATTTATGTATCTCTCGCACAGACACACACACACACACATGTATATACATATATATATGTGTATGTGTATCTGTAAATATAATTTATTTATTTATTTCTCACACACACAAACTAATGTGTATGTACCTATGTGTGTATATATATATAATTATTTTATTTCTCTCTTGAATGTATATGTATGTGTGTATTTGTATAGATGTAATTTCTTTATCTCTCTCTCACCCACAATTATATGTATATATACATGTTTATATATATTTTATAAGTTTTTTATATTTCTTTATTTGTCACACAAACACATGCTTGAAATGGTGGCGGGATTAATCCCGCCACCCCAATGATGCTGATTTCAAATGTATTGATATGATTGTTCGCTTAGTTATTAAGAATACGCCAAATAATTTCAAACTTTTAAATGACTGGCTAGGCATTTGTTTTCACTCCAATGAGCTTGAACCACCATCAGAGGGACGTATTCAACAATGTACGTTATCCGAACATTATAAGTCAAGTTGCATGGAGCATTGTCAAATTGATCAGGGGTCCGCACAATAATGCATGGGTTTTTACTACTGCACTAGCGGATCCGTCTTGGAGTGTTACCTTTGGGATACATGTGTGTTTGCCGTTGAAAACGATAAGACCATGGTTGACCACTTCAGTTTCTGCATCACCATTTTTATTACCTTCAGTTCCTAAATCACTTTCTTCAACGTCTGTAATATCTAAATCTTGTAAGGATAATGTACAAATAAATAATAAAAGAATCAGTAATAATATAACATTAAAAGATAAATGTGAAATGGACCAAACAAGTGAGTTGCAAAGCATTCAAGGGGCAACGTTGCCCCTTGTTACTCATAGTCATATTGTGTTGTTGAATGTCAATGGTGTTTTGCTTTATTGACAAAGGCTTGAGGACAAAGAAAAAGAAATCAAATATGGTGATTTCATTTGTTGTCATGGTAAATTTCAATATAATATCATTTTTCGTTCGGGTTGGACAGTTTCTTTCAAAAGCTTAAGGAGATGGGTGCACTTGTGGGGATTTGGTCATGCATGCAGTTTCACAACTTGACACCATTGTTGAATTTGCTTAATAAACATTGTAGTGTTGTACAAGAGGTGATTCGTAAAGATTGGATTTTTGACCAGTGAATATGTTAGTGTTAAAGAAAGAATAATGAAGAATGCACATATCTTAGTGGTAAACAACTCTCCTCAAAAGGCTATGCTTAATCAAAACATTACTTGTATCCATCTAATCACTTTTGACCCATATTCTAATATTAATACCGTGGATGAGCTTGAATACATGCTTTAGAAAGAAGAATCTTAAAAACTTTTGTGAACAATATCCACTATATAAAACATACCATGACGCTTTATATATAGTCATTTTGAATTTTATAAATTAAAGGAGAGCAACTGGGCGCTCTACAATATTATTATTAAGGAACGTCATTATTTAAATAAGCCTTTATGCACTCCTCTTCTTATCATAGCTTATGTATTAACAAGGATGGCAACTCCTAATTGCATTCCTGAGAGTGTTAGGTGGTGTCCCCGCCGACGAAATCCCCTGCCGCATGATGATGATGATGATGATGATGATGCACCACCCCAAACGCAACAACATAAAGATATTGACCAAAATGATTTGATTAATCCGAAGAGTGATGACTTAGACAAAATGAGGAGATTTCTCTATATGGTTAAGGCGAAAGTAATTATAAAAAGATTAACATGTTGATAAGGAAATGATTTCATTTGTAATTATGTTTGAATGTATTTTTTAATTATTATAAAATGTTTTTACAATGGAGAATAATACGAATATTTTGAGATATTTTAGGAATATTCCTTACTAAGTAAGGTTAATGAAGGATTAATTTGTCAATTAATTAATATTTAAGACTTAATTATATATTAATTAAATAATTAATTAATAATTAAAACTTAAGTATTAATTAGCAATTTATTTTATATTCTCATTTTCATGTATCATGCCCATTTTAGTTACAACGTGCATAAAAGCAAGACGTGAAGTCCCAAATATGGGTTGCGCGGGGCTGATATGGGGAGGGAGCAGTAGAAGGGGATCAACATGTAAGGCTTTGCAGTTAAAGCCAGGATGGGCCCCACCAGGCACCATCATTACCACAATAGGCGATGACGATGGACAAATACCACGATGGGCAGCCGACAGTAGCTGCTCTGACCAACCAGACGAAGCACAGTCCAAGGAACTGAGGGGCAAGGCAAGTAGACCCCGAGGAAACACAACAGGGACGACGGAGCGGTCAGAAATAGGATCTCCAAACACATGTGTGGCCAGCTGACAGGATCACATGGTTCACGAGGTTGGACTGCATGCGTGAGGCACGTACTACGAAGACAATGATGGTTGGGCGATACCATCATTGCGTATCTAGGCACAGGGATAGACGCGCTAGTCACCTCGGAGGATGTCACAAGGATTGCCACGACACCTATACTTGGGGAGGCGTACAGTGCCACACTCCCACTACCATGACCACAGGGTGGACGGAGAGGAATCGGCTAGTGGTAATCAAAGAGATTTGCGTGTTCATCGAGGGCCAAGAACAAACAGTGAAACTGGTGTCATCCAGGCACTCCAGGTTTAAGGAATTAATCGGGCTACCCGACATCCGGCGAGTCAAGAGACAGTTGCGGTTGGACGAATTCTTCAACCTTCCATGGGGAGAAGTGGAGGACCTAGGATTCACTGAGAAGGCCAAATAATTTCTCCAGTCAGTGGAACTAGTAGTTAGTCAAACCGGGCGCAGGGGGATACAATTCTGTACGGATGGGAGTGCAGTCTTCCGCATTATATTCGACGAACTAGCGATAGTCTTCCGACTACCAGGGATAGCCTCGCCCCTAGGGGAATGCTTGGACATGGAGGTTCAACAGCCCACCATCACAAGAACCCATGGACTACGAGGCATACAAGCAAAAGAGGAAGCAACCGAGTTCATAGTGCTAGTGGCCTTCATGCTTACAGGAAGAACAGGGAGTCGGATCACCAAGTGGTTGGCGAACGGTCTCTGCAGGGCATGGGAAGGAGTCGCAGTAAATTGGGCTGCCTGCCTTAACTGGCTCTAACCAGTGTTCCGGCTCTAACTAGTGGAATTCACGGAGTTCGGACCGGTACTAAGCAAAGGCTCTCCACGACTGGTCATATTGCTATTATGACCACAGGCTCATTCGGCCGGACGACAGTTAGAGCATCACCACCACTTCAAATGAGGGACGAAGAATAGAGAAGGGAAGGTCAGCACAACCGTAGGGAATAGCCAGAACTCCAAGGGTCGACAGAGGAACAGGCAGAGGGTAGCCCCTTCCCTAACTAGGAATCACCAGAGCATGGGACGTTGGAACCCATACACGTGATTCCCCTGGCTGTAGGATCCTCGCTACCACCGGAATTCTCAACAGAAACACCCGAGCAATCAACCGAACCCGGCCAGGGAGGAGAGGGAGCCAAGTCCAATGAGTTAGAGAACATTTCCAAGCCAATGGACGATGGACCTCCACAGCCTATACCAAGCTCGCGGAGGCCTTCGACCAGCTAAAGGAAGCCATGACGGTATATGACAACCTCAACCTCCCAGCAATGGCGAAAGAACACAATGACATAGTGGCGGAACTCACGGAACGACGGCAGGAAGCTCGGGAGGATACCTAAAAAGCTAAGGACCTATTGGGTCAAGGGGGTCGACTGTGTATGTTAACACTAAAAAGGATTAAAGACGCCTGGGAACTCTGGAGCGAGAGGACAGCGGAATTCCAGAGGCTATATAGTGAGTGTAAAACCGTCCTAGGGCTACTCAATGATGATCGTTCAGGTCATTGCAAAAAAGGAACAACAGATACATGAACTTAAATCCCAATTAGAGCAGAGGAGTGGGGAGCTCGCGGAAGCACAAGCAAAACTGAAGGCGGTCAGAGAGGAGTTTGCGAACAAGGGCTCAACTCGCAAAGGCCATTACCACACCTATGGCCAACCAGCTGGGACCCCTACTCAGGGAGCTAGAGGAGAGCGGTACAGTGCCATCAAGTACAAGACAGGAGCACGGCTCAACCAGAAAATCGGACCCACCATGAATCACCGCCGCAGAACTGAGGGAGCACGCTCACCAACAAGCCCAACTACTCATAGCAAAGGAACAAAAGTTTCATCACTCGTGTGAGTGAGTCCGGGGGCTGGAGGCTCAAGTAAAACACACACAGGAATAGTAGGAGGTGGGTTCCAAAGGGAGCTACAAAAGGCTACCAAGCTATAGGAGGCAACGATTGCAGCCTTGAAGCAGAAGCTAGCTGCTGTGGAAAAGAAGTCGCTACCTACCGAAAACACTCAGGCATAGCCTAGGGGGAAGGGATACATAGCCCAAGGATGTGCCAACGAATAAGTTCGGGCATTTGGTTGATGGGTGTTTGACACTGTCAAATTGCCAGCCGGTGGGGACGAGCGACGGGATGAAGCACCGGATAAGGTATCGCAAGTAAGGACTAATGGTGACCGATGTTAGGCGGCGGCATAACCAGGCATAGATCCGATCGTCCAGACCAACTACCCAAGGTACGTAGGACAACACGCGTGAGGGAGGCGCATAAATGAGACAGACATGACTCGGGCGGCAGACCAATAGGAAAGGGCCACTTGTACTTAGGGTTTAGCACTAGGTGACCCACTATATAAGCAGGAAGGCTGATAGTGGGTCAGGGTCTTTTGGAGTCAAGTTTGTGTCTTGTATCTTGCTCCCCTATCGGAGATAGTTTGTACTCAGGCAGGCATTATAAATATATCTATACTCCTATTCACCTTACAAGCGGGAATTCCCCGCTTGTCCCACTCCTAGGCCGAGCAACGCTCTCTGCCAAACCACCCCAGCGAGGCCCTAGTAGAACTCCCTCCACCCTGTACACAGACCCTCACGGTGTCTTGGTAGAGGCCATTCAGCACCTTCTTACTTATGAGGTAAGGTCAGCTTGCTGGTTCGGACCCCTAGAATTGGACATTATCCATAACGTCTTGGCGATCACTGAGGCTTCCTAGGAAGCACCACATCTGGCATGCGGAGTCCCCGACGATCAACACTGCTGTTGAATTTGCTTAAGAAACATTGTAGTGTTGCAGAAGAGGTGATTCGTAAAGATTGAATTTTTGACCAGCAAATATGTTATAAACCTCTCGAATTTTACGATATAAGAAAGGAAAGCAAGCCATACTTCTTCAAGAATGAAAAATTTATTGGGCTTCATAGGGAGATCAATCAGTTAAGGATAATGAAGAACGCACATATCTTAGTGGTAGATGACTCTCCTCATAAGGCTATCATGGTTTTTATTATGACTCGACCCTTTACTTTGGACGTTGACTGTTGTTACCTACTGTACTATGTTGATGGATCCTAGATGTAGTAGGAAATAGGCCCGTTTAGTGCACTTGGGTATCTGGTGATGGTTCGGTTAGGTGTCATTAGGTATTTGTAAGAAACTCTAGGTGAAGCTAGAACTTACCTTCTAGAAACTCTCCCCCGTTTTGACATTCCAGGTTAGGGTTCTTCACAAAGTATAGCTTGTTAAAATAAGGGTTAGGGACACCCCTAGGGTTGACCTAACCCTAGAGTTGCTCTAACCCCACGCCCTAAACCCCCCTAGGGGTTAGGTTTAGGGTTAGGTTAGGACAACTCATTTTCTCTAAGGGGTGGCATTTCCGTGCCACCCCACTTACTCACTTAGGAAACAGGGGGGGTGGGGGGGGCTTCGTCACATAAATAAGGTAGAGTATGTAGGAGTGAGGGTTTCTGGGTTTATGACTGAGTTTACTCTTCTCCCGATGCAAGCTCTAGCTTGTGTCGTCAAGGTACAACCCTCTGTTGTGCCACCCTAACTTCAAGATGATAGGGGTACGTCCCACTTTTGGGGTAGCTTACCCTTAACATTGGCGAATCCAAGCATAGGAGGTCTTGTCGGAATGCACGTTCCAAGAGGCAGAGGTTGAAGCTTGTCTCTAGCCTTCTCCTCCACGTCAAGCTAGGTGTAACACTCATGGCTAAGCAAGGCACATATGTGTCCTTTGACCAACTGTGGGTGTGGATCTTGTTTGACAGGTTCACATTACCAGTTCCTGAGGGTTCACTAAGAGGTTCTAGAGTTGGCATTTAGGAGCCACATTTGTGGCACTTGGTGCATCTCTTTAATCTAAGGGCTATGGCATGATAGCCCACATCGGGGAAGGCAGTGTCACATGGAGATGTGACACCGGGCTAAACGTCACATGGTACAATGCCCAAGGCACACCCTTTGGGGTTATGTCATGGGCTTGTCGCCAAGGGGTTGGATACTCTGACAAACATGCATGCTTGTGCTCGCGCTAGGGTGCTAAGCCTTGGGCATTTGCTCAAGGGAGGTTAGGTCTCATAACCAGGTGTGCTTAGGCACACTTGGCTAGGGGAGTGTCCTCCTTTGAATCCAGGGGTTGAACAACCTAAGCTTGTTAGCATGAGCCTTTTCGTGAAGCACTCACAAGGTCATGTACTTAAAGTTTTCCAAACCTAGCCTTAGGGAGTTTATTTAATAGAACACTTGTATCCGCCTACGGCGCACACTCGTGTCCTCACTAAGTACTAGCCCTAGGTCTAGGGGTATGACTTGGCCACCCAAACCCTTAGGGTTAGTCATGGTTCAGGTACCCCTTGTCGCCCTAAAGGGGTTGTACTTCCGGATGAAGGTGATTCCTCAAGGGGTAAGTGGCGATGCCTTAGCTCTGTCATGGGGGTATGTGTGGGACACATATCCTTTGTGGGGTTAGGGCATGAGTATGTCTAGGTCTACTGGGACAAGATCCTAAAGTCTACTCGGGTTATCCTTTAGGGTTTAGGGGATGGTCATTATAGGGGACTTAGGGTAGGACTCTAAGTCTTTTGCCTAATTGGCCCCTAAGTCAGACTCTTAGGTTCTATCTTGGAAGACTTAGAGGTGATGACGCCGAATGGCCACTTGGCAGCCACGTGTTGCCACGTGTTAGTCATTTGGGTTAAAACTCTAACAAAGGCTATGCTTAACCAAAATATTGCTTGTATCCACCAATCACTTTCGACCCATATTCTGATATAATATCATATAAATAGGGTTCCAGTTCCAGGTTTCTCAAAATCATTCAACACCAGTCTTCGGCCTTGTTTTCATTTTTATTTATTCTCTCTTGAATACAATCTCCTCCTTTCAACTTAAAGGTTCCGCCCTTGCTTTAAAGGTTTCACCCTTTGCACAAGGTCATGATAGTTTGAATGATTATGAGATATAGACAAGCTTCTGCTCCCACTTGTTATCGATCCCATTCTCTTTCTTTTTTCTTATTTTTTTCCTTCGATTTTCTTCTTTGACTCATTATGTTCGAGCATGCTCTTTGTGAGCAAGTTACTGCCCTCTAGCAGCATATCGAATAATTACACCTAAGAATAATTAGCTTCGATAGTGTGCGAATTCTCCAGAGCCGAAGATTAACATGCTTGAAAAGTTCGATGCCCAATTGAAATTCCAAAGTTTTCTCAATCAAGTTCATCTGCGGATCGTGATGTAGCCGAGGCGCTACAGTACGAACCTATTAAAATGCAAGTTGTAACTAAAATGGGCATGTCTATAGTCCCATTTCATAATAATTAGCAATTTTAGTTATTTAATTAACATTTTCTAATATTAAGGGAATATTCTTTAGAATATATGTTTGAAGATAGAATATTCTTTAGAATATTCTATTTTATAATCGACTCTTTAATAAATTATAGCATCATGGACCAAAATTAATAACATTATAAAAGTAGAAGGTATTAAATTATTATATTTAATTGTATGGGCCTAATATAAAAATTAAGGAATAGCATAAGAGGTACATATATAATTATTACTGTTGTTATTTAAAATATTATATTTAAATATAACATTAAATAAAAATTTATACTAGTAAATATATATGTAATATACAAAATCCTATAATAATATAGTCAATCTTCCATATATTTTTATAAATTTATTATAGTTAAGTAACAATTTGGTACTATTATTAAAGAGTTTATTATAATTATGAATATTAAATATACAATATTTTATAATTTTGTAATTGCTTTAAGCTTCAGAAAACATACATTCTCTTGCAATTTTGTTAATTGTGACTTTATCAATGCTTTTTTGACATCAACCCATATATAATGGATTTAACATTTATAAAACATGCTAGGTCTTTTGATTGGGATACCATGTTTTCTCTAGGCATCCATTATACTTTCGCTCTCCTTCTCATGTCACCTTTTTTGTGTTTTGAACCATGCAACCTTAACCATACTATTTTTTGTGATTACTTCAGGCGTGTCGATAATTTGACCCATCCAAATAGGCTGATTATATGACACATCTAAAGTAATGAGAACTATCACTAGTTTTTGAAGATCCTTGCAGCAATCAAAGTATGCTTTAGGTTTTTGGTTCTTTTTCCAACAAAGTGTGGGGTTTGCACTTCCACATCACTACTGGCTTCTATGTCGTTTGTGCTCAGTGTTGTCATTTTAATCTCCTCTCGCCACCTTATTTTAGGCCAAAAGGGTGTTGCAATTCTGTACTTATGATAGTAGGCCCTTTTAACTCTCGAATCATAGTCTCCCAATAGTCGACCACATGCTTATATAGTTCTGAGTAACCAGCTGCCTTATCAGAATTCTTTGGCATCGATTTTTGAACCCATGCCACATATTTTTTGATGTCATCAATAATAACCTCTTGTTCCTTGAGCTAGGCACTCAATGGAATAGGGTTGTTGTCCTTCTGGGAGAAGTGGCTTTCCATCCTCTCCACTTTTGAAGAGCATTAAGCCCCTTTTGGTAACCACTCCTGCTCTGATGGCCGTAACTTGTACTGCATAATAGGTATACCATCTCGTATGAGAAAAAGAATTGTAGTACAAGGTGACCAACTAAAGAATCACTCCCTCTTTTATATACTCCTTGAGAAATTTTTGAAGTCTGGCACCTCAGTCACAAGCAAAGCACAACTTTTTTTGGAGATGCAATTTTCAAAAAGATTCCATATGCGGTAAGGTAAGTGTTTTTTGTAGAGTTGGAGACCTTGCTGAAGAACGCATCAATATCTTCATGAGTGTGACCAACCATAAGGAAACTGAGCGTGATTGTTTCAAACACACCTTTGGCAACAAGCATTGACAAGTATCTAGCACATATCTAGAAAATAAAAGTAAGTATGAGCTTGAGAAACCCTTAAGTAAAATGATTTACCTATTTTTGTTCTCGCCTGCACAATTATCCATCTGTAAAAGCAAATGACGAGGAAGCTTATTTGATGTTGAGGACACATGTACACTATTTGAGCTAGATCCCTCCACTGAACCTGAACTCTCAACAGGGCCATCTGTTTTTGTGCAGGCTGCTGACAATGCCTCTCATATTCCCAAGTAGCCTCAAGTGCAGACGTGTTCATGAGAGCATTATGTAAAGGTTGAAGGTGTTGTTTCTTCACTTTGAGATCACTGATAGGACTTGTCTGTGAGTGGGCTTCAAGGTTTCTGAAACACATGGCTAACGACCCAATAGTGAAATTGGAGTCGCTAGACCAATGTGGAAGTGAAAAGTGTCCATATGACTCACAACCGTGTCCATGTGTTAGCACACCTGTCAATGAAATCGGAAGTTTCATGACATTTCCAAGGCACTTTGGTGTTGCAAAGAGCTTTGGAATGCTGGTCTTTGAATGATCCATCTTGTCATGGATCAAGCACAGGTACTCTGATGGGCGTGACACAGAAAGCATGCGGTGTGCATAGTACTGAGACCGGCAAGTTTGTTGTGCAATCATGTGGGCCTCGAATGGCAGTGATCTCCACCAAGGTTTTTGCACAAGCCTCTGCAGCCTTCAATGATGTACAAGTGTCACACTTGGAAAAGCTAGAGTGTTTTGCAATCTCCACATCCTTAAAATGAGTATTCCATATGTTGTTGAAGGTACCAGTGCAGATTGCTTGGAGCCCCATCAAACTGAGGCACTTGTTCACATGTTCACACAGCTTCAATTGAGTGTAGATTGAAGGCAAAACCTTGAGATTTTCCCTGACCCCTGCATTTGTGGTTCGGCATTTGTGAGGCATCCTGTCTGCATTTGCTTCCACAAAAGCCTTGAGTATCTCTATGGCTGCCATAATGTGAGAGCGGGTTTTGACCAAGCGAGTGTTCCCATGTAACTGAGGTTCGCGCTCCATCTAGCCACTCATCCCTCCGACGGTAGAACGTGGTCTTTGGATCCCGTATATACTGTACCAAGCTTTGAAGCAGATGGCCACCTTATTAAATACCATGGATGTACTCTGATAACCTGTGTCCGAGGCCATTCCATCAATACACCCAGTTAGTGCAGCATATACAAACTCATGCCTTTGCTTTTGGTGAGCATACGAAAGACATGTCTACATTGGGTAATTTCATTCCGGTCTGCCATCTGACAACACTTCTTCTTGCAACAAGTCAATCGTGGAATGCTCGTAACACTTTCGGAAGATGTAGGATCCATCTTTACCCTCTTGCTGAAACTTGCAGGGGAAGATCTACAACCCATGAATCGCCTTTTTTTACAATAGGACCAATGCAAGGAACCTCTTCAAATATGAGTTGTTCTTCCGGGTTGTTATTATTGAAATCCAACCCAGAATATGTTGAACCATCTTGCCGTCTTAATTCAGATGTTCACCACCTCACGAGGGATCTAGGATGCAATGTGCCATTAGGTGAAACCTCTTGTCACAACTACACCACGAAGTCGGCCCTAGTTTCTCTTTGACACTGCTTCCATTGGATTTATAGCTGTGATGATGCCTCTCCAACCTCGTCTCATGAAGAAAGAAAATCACCTCATCCATCATAGCAAGCAAGCCATCATCTAGTGAACTTATGCTACTATTTGTTTGTGACTCTGCATATTTGTGTCAGCTTGAACTTCATCCAAATTCCACAATAGAGGAGAACCCTCCTCAAATTGCATTCTCGGAACCTCAACATGCTTGCAAATGGTGTTCACCCATACGCACACAAGATCCTTAGGCAATATTATGACATGATACATTATCATCTCGAACTTCCACAGTTCCAATGCCAACTATTCATTGTTTTGAAGAAGACATACTTTATCTCTAGTATTGAACATATTGTCCTACACAAATAAGTGTTATTTATGATATTTGTTTATGCAATATTTCTAAGAAATCTGAATTGGGTTGCTTAATAATATGCATGTGCAATAATACATAAGTATAGGGATAATATCTCATGCTTAATTAATACAACTGATGGGTGGGATTAATCCCGCCCACGACTCCCTCTGACGAGGAACGGTCGGCGGATTAATCCCGCCGCCGACTCCCTCCGACGGAAAAATGGAGATTAATCTCGTTGCCTACTCCCCCGCGAGGAAGAGTCGACGGGATTAATCCCGCCGTCAACTCTACCTCATCGAAGGGAGTCGACAGCAGGATTAATCTCACCGCCTCTTTTAACGAGGAAGATCTGGCGGCATGATTAATCCCGCTGCAACTCCCTTTAACGAGGAAGAGGCGTCAGGATTAATCCCGCTGCAACTCCCTTTGACGAGGTAGAGGCGGCGGGATTAATCCCGCCGCAACACCCTTCCACGAGGAAGAGGCGGCGGGATTAATCCCGCTGCAACACCCTTCCACGAGGAAGAGTCGGCGGATTAATCCCGCCCACAACTCTCACGACAGGGAATAGGTGGCGGGATTGAGCTAGCCAGAGTCCTTGGTAGTTCCTGTCCTTGGCACGGGTTTAGGGTTTAGGGTTCTCCTAGACCCTGAGCTTCATTGGTACCTCTTCATCCCAGTCCTTCTCGTCTATAAGAACTTCCATTGTATTCACTCCTACTTGACTTGTATCAGTTTGAATATCTCTGAAGTTATGATTTTAAAGAGATCTCGAAACAGATCGGCAGGATAAATCCTACGCACAAATCTTTAAAGCAGGGAAGTGGTGGCGAGATTAATCCCGCCACCCCTTCTTTGCCTCCTAGAATGGTTGGTGGGATTAATCCCGTCAACAACTCTTTTTAATAAATTCTGGTAACTCTTCATCAGTTAAGGGAGTTATCGACGGGATTAATCCCACTGCTCTTTTTCAGAGGCAGAGAAGTATTGCCCTGACTAATTCTGCCATGGCTATCAAAGAGATGATGGCGGGATTAATCCCGCCATCTCTTTTAAGAGGCGAAAAAGAAATGGCCGGATTAATTCCACCGCCCTGGCTAACCGAGAATATTGAGTAAGAAAGATGTTTAAACGGGATAAATCCCTAATAGAATATAATGTAATCTTAATGCATTCCTAAACCTTTAAATTTTAATTTTAAGAGAGAATGTAAGAAAGTGAATCTTTATAAGTATTTCTAAATTTGTTTATAATACTTACTTGTAAACAGCACTGAAGGCGCCGTGCTTTGCTATAAACAATAGCACCCAATTTAATGTCACTCCTGATCTTTTCACTATTAAGAAAAAAGAAGATCTAAAGAGTGAAAAATACAGAAATGAAGAAATCCTTGTCGAAGAAAGAACCAAATTTGAATATGAATGGGAAATTAAATGCATTTTTAAATTTATATGTCAAACTGACAATACTTATGTCAAAAATTCAAAATTTTTGAAAAGAATAGAAATAAAATTTAAAATGAGTTGACACAAATAACTAACACTCTGACATATATACTCTCCAATTCCAATGAGTGTTATACAATTGCATTTAATGTGATTCAAGTGATTTTAAGCTGTTTAATATTATATATATATATACATATATATATATATACTTATACAAATAAATAATATATTATTATGTATCATTTAAAATATATTCATAGTGTGTTTATTATATTATTTTCTTAATTACTCGAGTAATTAATTTTCATTTCCTAATATTAATGGGATATTCTTTATTATTTTTCTTAATATTCAAAGAATATTCCAATATTAAACCTGATTATCATAATTAAATTAGTCTCTATTCTTAATTATTTCAATAATTATTCTACATCTGTATATATTAATGGGATTTTCTCAATTAATTTCTTATTATTTCAAGAATATTCCTATGTTAAACCTTATTATTAATATTAAATTAATATATATTATTAAAACTATATATGACTATATAAAAAAGAATATTATTATTATAATTTAAAATATGTTCATAGTGTGTATATTAATATCATTTTCTTAATTACTTGAGTAATTAATCTACATTTCTTTATATTAATGGGATATCTTATTATTTTCTTATTATTCCAAGAATATTCCAATATTAAACATGATTATCAATTAAATTTAGTTAATTATTTCAATACTTGATCTACATTTGTATATATTAATGGATTTTCTCAATTAATTTCTTATTATTTCAAGAATATTCCAATGTTAAACCTTATTATCAATATTAAATTAATATATTTAAAACTATATATGGCTATATATTAGATAAAAATAATTATTATGTATAATTTAAAATATGTTCATAATATTTATTAATATTATTTTCTTAATTATTCGATGTTTCTTTTGCACACATATATAAACACAATCTTAAATTTATATATACACGTGCATATGCATTAGAAGAGATACATATGCACACAAGCCGATGAGTGAATCACAATATAAATAAAGCATCTAGCTTTGTATTTATGATATAAAGTTTAAAACCAAAACCAAATATTTATAGTTACACACACTCTACACTGGACTACATATGTTTAGTGTTTAAAGTAAATAATTAGAAAAATGTGCATGCATTTAGTTTATATTAATATAAAGATTTTATACTAAATATATATTATGTACCATATAAAATTTAATAATAAAACTTGCATTGGGTTTAAACCCTAAACCAAACTAGAGAAATATGTTGCTTCTTTATTGAAAACTTATGTTCAACACATGTATGATCCATATGTACTAAGTCTATGTGTATGTACACACTGAATTTACACATGTAATATGTATGTATGTCTGTGTGTATACACGTGTATGTATATATGTGTACTAATATATGCAATGTGTACGATTTTAATTTGTTAACACTCTCTCTCTTCTCTCATACATACACACCATGCATAATCCCTCTCTCATACATACACACCATGCATGATCCATAATATATACTAACGTGACAATATTATTATATTACATCTGTCTATGTGTATATTAGTGTGTATATATATATTGCTACACGTGAAAATTTAACTCTCATAGACACACATATTAAACCCCTGCATGATTTAATATTTTTGGGTGTATGATACACCTATACACCCACACACGTACACAAATTAAAATTATAATAATATAATGAAAGAATATTCGTTTATATATATCAATATTTTATTCTTTTAGGGTTAAGTATATTCTTTTTTGGGGTGTATGTGATACACCTATACACCCACACACGTACACAAATTTAAAATTATAAAATATAAAAAATATTCGTTTATATCAATATATTTTATTCTTTTTAGGGTTTAAGTATATTCTTAGAAGGAAATTTGATTAAGGTTAATATATTTTGGGTTTAGGTATATTCTTAAGGTTTCAAGAAGAAAGGCGACAAAGATGGCGGTAGTGGATTAGAGCGGCTGTGCTAGTGACTGTGTCGTAGATGTATAGATCTCACTCTCAGAAGGTGGGCGATGCAAAATGGCATGGCGGTGTAGTAGGGTTTGAAGGCACATTCAAACAAGTAAAATTTCTCTCTTTCTCTCTCTCTCACACGCACATTCCGTGTATATTTATTTTCTGTATTTACATATACATTTATATGTGTGTGTATCTAATAATAAAATTTATTTATCTATCTCTCTCACACACAACACACTCCTATATAATGTGTGTTGTGTGGTTTTTATCTGTATAATTTTATTTGTTTTGCCCACACACGCATACACACGATATACATACACATGTATATATACCTATATACATATATAATACATATATATGTGTGTGTATGTGTATAATTTTTTATTTATCTATCCTTGCACACACACGCACACCTATATATAGTGTGGTGGTGTGTGTGTGTTTATCTGTATAATTTATTTGTTCGCATACACACAATATATATATACACATATATATGCACGTTGTAATTAAAGTGGGCATGATACGTGAATAATAATAAATTACTAAAATACTTAAGTTTTAATATAATTAATATGTAATTAAGCCTTAAATATTAATGAATTAATAAATTAATTCTTAATAACCTTACTTAGTAAGGAAATTCCTAAAATATTTAGAATATTCATATTACTTCGTTCTAAAAAGTTACAATTATCAAACATAATACAAATGAAATCATTTCATTATCAACATATTAAATTTTTTTATAAATACTTTCTTCTTAACCATACAGAAAAATCTCCTCATTTTATTTAAATCATCACTCTCCGGATTAATTGAATCATTTTGGTCAATACTTGATGTGTTGCCACCACTTAACACTCACGAATGCAATTGGAGTTGTCATCCTTGTTAATACATAAGAGGTGATAAGACCAAGTCTGCATAAAGGCTCATCTAAAAATGACGTTCCTAAGAATAATAAAGCGCCCAGTTGCTATCCTTTATTTTATAAAACTCAAAACACAAGAAAGAAAAACTTCAGGAAATGTTTGATACGTGGATATTGCTCACAAAAGTTTTTGAGATTCTTCTTTTAAGGCACGTATCCAAGTAGTTCACTAGTTCATCCATGTATCGGTATCAGAATAGGTCGAAAGTGATTGGATGAATACAAGCAATGTTTTGGTTGAGCATAGCTTTCTGAGGAGAGTCGTCTACCACTAAAATGTGCGTTCTTCATTATCCTTAAGTGACTGATCTCCCTATGAAGCCCAATTAATCCTTCATTCTTGAAGAAGTATGGTTTGCTTTCCTTTTTTATATTGTGAAATTCGAGAGGTTTATACATACTTGTTGGTCAAAAATCCAATTTTACGAATCACATCTCTACAACACTAAATGTTTCTTAAGCAAATTCAGTAGCAGTGTTAAGTGTGAATCTGCATGCATGACCAAATCCCCACAAGCGCACCCATCTCCTTAATAAGCTTTTGAAAAAGACAGTTCAACCCTGGACGAAAATAATATCATATCGAAATTTACCATGATAAGGAATGAAATCTCCTTGTTTGATTTTTTTTCCTAGGCCTTTGTCGATGAAGCAGAACACCATTGACATCCAACAACACAATATGGTCATGGGTAACATGGGAGCATTGCCTCTGAATACTTGCAACTCACTTGTTTGGTCCCTTCACATTTATCTGTATCGTTGCCTATCCCTTTATCATTTAATTGTACATCACCTTACAAGATTCAGATATTGCATGTGAAGAAAGTGATTTCGAACTGAAGCCAATAGAAATGTGATGAAAAAACTGAAGTGGTCCCATGGTAACGATGTTTAAGCTGCATTATATCGTTTCCTGCATGAACCTATCATTTGACATTGGTACAAGAAATTTTCGCCAAACCCCTTCTTACCTCATGACAATGCTGAAAATCCATGTTCTCAACTGTTTCATTACATCTGCAAAATGATAGTTAGTTGGCCTTATATATCAAGGTATATTATTTACCCTATTAATGTGTGACCTATGTTTGAACTAAAAGCTTCATTAATCCTTGAGAATTTATTTCTGTACAAATATAAATGAAATATATAAAAATGCCTTATGTTACACTCATTTACAACTATTCGTCACTATAAGAACTCATTAACAATTCTTCTTTGCTATTACCTTCTGAGTGAGGCGAAGAGGTCAAGCCGCTTAGTAGATCGTTCATGATTTCCGTATCTTTGTTGATGTTTCCATGGGTAATGAGTATATGAATGTTCTGTACTCCTCAAGATAACTTCCGTCTAATATTTGATTAAAGATCGTCCTCAGACTCTGACATTAAACCAAATTCGTCTTCAGAGCTATTGCACTTCTCAGGAGGGAACTTTCCCAAATACTCTTGTATGGGTGTTGGGTAGAGTTGAGAACCTCTCTATCCACTTGTTCAGGTCCTCAACCATGGTCTTACCTTTTCAATGGCAAACACACATGTATCCGAAGGTAACACTCCTTCAAGATAGACCCCCTAGTGCAGTAGTCAAAAACCCATGCATCATTGAGGACCCCTGATCAAGTTGACAATGCTCCGTGCAGCTTGACTTGTGATGTTTGGATAACGTATATTGCTGAATACGTCCCTCTCAGCTATCGGTGTATCGAATGGAGGTTCAAGCCCGTTGGAGTGCAAACAGATGCCTGGCTAGTCATTTGGAAGTTTGAAATTATTTGGCGCATTCTTAACAACCAAGTGAATAACCGTATCAATGCACTTGGGATCAACATTGTTCATATAAAATCCTGTCCAACGATGTTTATTCTTCTTGGTGAAGATGAAAGCAAAAGTGTCTGTGACATGAGCTAAAATGAAGAAATAAATACATAAAATGTAGGTATCAGTGAAGAGTGCAAGCATGAATTCAATAATAAATACCTTCTTTGTACATGCTTGCACGGCTAAGTTCTCCACCAAATCCTCTAGTGCCCTATCTATCGAAAGATTTTTTACACCTGCCGATCCATCACGAACAATTGAAACGGTTTCCTACAAGCAATGATGTTACCCCATAAAGTCTTCGAATCCGATAACAAACATATGTAGGGCTTGTCGTGATTCATAGCATCCTTATTTATAAGGTTCAACTCGGTCTCCGCTGCTGAAGGACTACCATAAGAGAAGGTGTCATCGCAATGTTCTCCTTTTTGTGTTGGCAGCAATAGATTCCTGCCCAAATCTTCCGATTGATTCAACCCATTGGACAAGCATATCATCGTTTATCACATGCAAATATTTGTTGACCTCTTCGTATGTTGAGGCCGAGGTCCAACCTAGTTTGTGACAGTGTATTCCCAACCACTCCTTGAAGTGCTTGACCATCTTCAACTCCATTGCCTTAACATGAAAAGGAGAGGTGGGGTTGCTATTGTTAATCTGTAGTTTGCCATCAATCACCAAATCAGCCAAGACTTTCATCTCCTCCATCATTGTTCCATTTAAAGGCTTCAACTATATAAGCTTGAAATCGTTATTTACATCATTTGTAAATTGAACAGACTTTGTCTTTGATGTCTTACTGGATTTCTTTGTAAATTTCTCTAAGGGCTCCCTTCACTTGTTTGCTTCTTCTTTAGTGTTCCTTTTGAAAAGGATTCCATAATCCCCAACCATTTGGCAAAGATCCTATCCTTGGACAAGAAATCAACATCATCAAAAAGGATGTTTCCTTCCCGCCCACCTGGCAAAATCAATTGCTACAATTTCTTTAACTCTCTGAAAAAAAAGAGACAGATTAATATACCAGCGAGATAAATCCTGCCTAAACAATTTACTTGGATTTATTTTCCGGGATTTCTTGGATTTGTTTGTCATCATGTACCTAGACGACATCTTGATATTTTCCAAGACTCGAGAAAAACACGAATGGCATGTACGGTTAGTCTTTGAGAAGCTTTGAAAGCACCACCTGTTTGTCAAGTTGGAGAAGTGCTCTTTCAGTCAGCAGTTTGTCGAGTTCCTGGGGTACATTGTTTCAGTTGAAGGTGTTCACATGGATCTTACAAAAGTCCGAATTGTATTGGAGTGGGAGAGACCATCAAATGTTCATGACATTCGATGTTTCCTCGGGTTTGTGAACTTCTATCGACGTTTCGTTCGGGATTTCTCCAAGATTGCATTGCCATTGATGAAGTTGACTGGCAAGGGTGTTCCATTTGTCTGGTCCTCTGAGGCTGAAGGACATTCAAGTTCCTAAAGAAGGCGTCCACCTCGGCACTTGTTCTTATCCATCCTGACCCTGCAAAGCCATATTTTGTGGAAGCTGATGCCTCTGACTTTGCTATTGGTAGAGTGCTATCCCAAGAAGGTTCATATCATCTTCTCCATCCCATTATTTTCCATTCTCGCAAGTTCATTACACCTGAGATGAACTACAATGTCTACAATTGTCTACAATAAGGAGTTGCTGGCGATTGTCAATGCCTTGAGGAGTGGCGCAGATTCCTTGAAGGTTCCCTGCATGTGGCTAAGGTGTATTGTGATCACAAGAACCTCCAGTACTGGGCAACATCACGAGTTCTCAATCAGTGTCAGGCGCGATGGGCATAGTCTTTGTCCCGGTTCCAATACATGATTATTCATCGTTCTGGTTGTCTAAATGGCAAAGCAGATGTTTTATCTTATCGCAGTTACCTAGTTCCAGTACCAGGTGAAATCTCATTTGATTAACAAGAACAAGTCATCCTGAGCTCTGATCAGTTGTTGGTGATCGCGCTTTTCCGTTCTTTTGCTCCAGTTGATAGTTCGTTTTTAGATCTAATCCGAGAAAGTCTTCCTCAAGATGAGTTTTCTCGTAATGTCCTTACACATGTAAAACGAGTTCAGCCACTGTCTTCAGGGTCATAACTACGAGATTATGCTGCTTTCCATCTTCATAATGGGTTGCTGTACCACCACATCCAAATCTATGTTCTGAACCAAGAACTGAGGTTGCGAGTTGTCCAACATTACCATGACAACACAGCTGCGAGACATTTTAGCATTTGAAAGATGATTGAGCTGGTACAGCGTGTGTTCTGGTGACCTCAACTTCGCATGTATGTTGAGAAATTTGTGCAATCTTGTGACACATGCCAGCGTACAAAGCTTCCTTATTATCGACCAGTTGGACTACTACAGCCTCTTCCTATTGCTCAGCAGCCATGGTCCTCCATCACCATGGATTTTCTCACTAATTTATCACCTTCTAGAGGGTTGATGTTTCCTAGTCATTGTGATGGGTTCTCTAAGATGACGCACTTTGTTTCTTACAACAAAATATGTTCGGGTCCTGATGCTACAGATCTGGTGTACTGAGAGGTGTTCCATCTTCATGGTCTTCCTAATGAACTTGTCACTGATCGAGGTCCCTAAGTTCACTTCGACATTCTGGTGGAGATTCCTAGATCGACTACTATCACCAGGAAGCTGTTTACTACACATCATCCTGAAAACAAATGGCCAAACAGAGCACATGATTCAGACTCTAGAACAATATCTCTAGTGTTTCATTTCTCATTTTCTCAATTAAGTCTCTCGATTTTCTCAACAAGCTGCTGATCATTCTTGTTCCTCTCCTCCAGCATTCATAATTGGTGACCAAGTGTGGCTCCTTCGGTGTCATTGGCCAACCACACATCCAACCACATGTCCCTATGATAAGCTGGACTATCAATGCTTGAGCCCATTTTGCATCATCGAGAGACTCTCCAATGTGACGTTTTATCTCGAGCTTCCACCAACCTTTCGCATCATCGAGAAACTCTCTGATGTAACGTTTCGTCTCGAGCTTCCACCAACCATCCAGATCCATCCCGTGTTCCATGTTTCTTGTTGGAGCCTTATCATGCTCCTTTTGAACCCCTCCAACTTCTTCCACCACCTCTTCTAATTATAATTGATTGTGAACCCAACCAACTTTTTCCACCACCTCTTCTAATTACAATTGATTGTGAACCCAACCAACTTTTTCCACCACCTCTTCTAATTACAATTGATTGTGAACCTGAGTTCGAACGCACTTGGGAGCCCTACTACCTACTACTCATCAATTGATGGTGAACCTGAGTTCGAACGCACTTGAGAGCCCTACTACCTATTACTCATCTTGAGTATGCTCCTGATTTTATTACCTATTACTCATCTTGAGTATGCTCCTGATTTTATTGCCGAGTTCCATCATTGTTGTTCATGATCATGATCTTGTTGTCAAGTTCCATGGACCAGTGATGCGTGGTGCTTGTCATGGGGGATAGTGTAAGGATCATGGGTTATTTATTTGCCTTTCACAAAACTTGAACCCAAGACCTTTCTACTAACACACATATGTGTTAGCTAACTTGTCCGTACGATCCTAGATATTAAATTACACCATCAACAACAAGGCGTATATTCATACACATGTTCCAGACCAGTTGTGAATCACACAATCCTCAGGACCTCAGATATATAAACAGGGTTCCAGTTCCAGGTTTCTTATAATCATTCAATACCAGTCTTCGGCTTTGTGTTTTATTTTGTATTCATTTCTTTCTTGAATACAATCTCCTCCTTTCAGCTCAAAGGTTCCACATGTTCTAAAGGTTTCGCCCTTTGCACAAGGTTGTGACATGCATGAGCCTGTTTAGATCTCTTGGGGTAGGATTCTAAAGTTTATTTGGATTATCCTTTAAGGTTAGGGATAGCCATTCTAAGGGACTTAAAACTTTAAGTCTTGTGCCCATTTAGGCATTTGAGTTAAGCTCTTGAGTCATCTTAGAAAACTTGCTCACACAAGTGTTGATGCCATATGACCACTTAGTAATCATGTGTTAGCCTTTCATGTAAAAACTATAACAATGAAGGTGCCTCCGAAGAGGCACCTTTAGATGTTTACAAATCACCCAACCAAATTGCACGTGATTGAGCAACATCCAAGAACAAGAAGCAGACCAAGTCCAATGTATGGTTGCCAAGCCACACACATGCAAAGCCTTAACATGGTGGCCAACCAAGGCTGAAGTGAGCTTAGATACTATTAAAAGGGAGAAAATGAGTTTATTGACTTGGTCACCTCCTAGTGGCTAACACAAAGCTTTCCCACTACAGTTCCTTAGACGTGTGTCCATTGAAAATGAAACTTGCACATGAAAATGAAATTGCTCACACCCTTGGACCCAAGGAGCTGACTCAAACCCTAATTTAGTGCCAATTTCCCTTGGTGTAGCAAGCACTCACTATCCCTCTCTAAGTCCTAGGGTCCATTACAAGGGATGAATGGTCTGAACTCCTGACCCATCCATATTCTTGTCTCAATTCAATCGACCAGACCCCCTAATTTGTGTGTGAAATAGCAGCACTAGAGTAAATTGACTCCTATAAGCTGCTAGCCTAAGGCTGGGTTTGTGAAGGCCATTTTGGAATGTTCTCTATTTCCTAACATGCCAATTGTTCCCAATCTCAAGAATATATACTTTTGTGATATCTTGATAATTTTCATAAGTCCACCATGCCTCAACTCTCATTTATAAGAAGAAAACTAAATAATAAAGAAAAACTAATTAAACACAAGATCAACATAACTTGTGTTAAAACCCTAAACCTAACCTTCTTTATATTGCAATCATGACTTTCTTTATGTTAAGCTTGTTGTGCATAGAATATCCTTGGAATATCCAAGTCACATATTTTGGTCACCATCCCCCTTTTTCAGCAACAAGTTCCATAAGCTACATCATAGCCTTGATTTAGTTTGTTAAGGTATCAATGATGGAAAGTGCTAATGGCCTCTTGAATATGAACATGATTTTCTATTGGCCCTTAAGTGTAATCACTTAAAGCTCAATCAACTAGTACAATTTACCATGGATAGAAGTACTTAAGATTTAGTAGCTTGGTGAAACTTATCATTGAGGAAGGATTGCATAGGAAAGCTTGATAAACTTTCCCTCACATTAGTTGGGGTGCTAGTGCATGTTATTGATGAAGTTAATAATAAGAAAATAGCAAGTTTCAAACCATGATGAGGGTGCTATAACCCTTTTGACAAGTGTAAAGTGATAATAAACAATATATGTCATAGTTTCTATTATGACTTTACTTTATGCTTTATGTTACTGAGTAATGTTGATGAGCCTTAGGTGTTGTAAAAAATAGTTCCACTTTGTGCACTTGAGTATTGAAGAATTAGTCTGGTTAGGTGTCACTTGGTATTTGGAAGAAACTTTAGATGAAAGTAGCACTTTCATTTTAAAAATTCCCCCTTAATTTTGATGTCTCATTTAGGTTTCTTGGTAATATTGGTGAGTCCAATGTGTCAAATATGGTTAGGAACACTCTCTAGGGTTGACCCCACTGCCTAATCTCTTCATGGGGCAAGTTTAGGGTTAGATTAAGGTAGATATACTCACTAACACTCAAGGGGGGTTTAGGGAAGGGGAGGCCTCCATCACATAAAAGACTCCTTCAACATTTGGCTGTGAAGCACTTCAATGATCCCATCATCCACTGCCTTCTTTATGAACTGAGTTGGGCACTCTACTGCCAAGAGGAAGGGGGCAAGAGGACCCCCCTATGGAGACTAAAGAAGTGAGGTGATTTATGTAGTAAGAGTTCTAAGGTTCAAAAGAGAACTCATTAGTCTCTTAGTAGTGCATGTTTAAGCTTGTGTTGTCAAGGTATAACTCATTTTGTGCCACCTCAACATCCAATCTAGAGGGGTACGTCACACTCTAAAGGTTGCTCAACCCTTAATGTTGGTGAATCTATGCCCCATGACTGGGTACGTTGCACCCAAGGAGTTAGCCAACTCCTTCTATTTGATAACTTGTTCACGAGTGTGAAAAACATTACATGAGTTCAAATTTCATTAGTCTAATGGTTGAGGCCTTGCTTTGGCTGCCTCATCCATGTAGAATAGTTTGTCACACGTCCTAATTTACAAAGGTGAGCATAGTCCGTGTATATTCCTTTGAGTTAGGACTTTGTCAAAAGAAGACAACGATAGTCCCAATAAGTTCAAGCTAGGTTACTTCTATCAAGAGATCGAGAAAGGTCACATGCGCAAAATAGTTTCTCAAAAGAGAAGCTTAAACTTAGTGGTGTATTGTAAGGACACATGTTGGAGTTGCATGAAATGCAAGATCAAAAAGTAGTACTTGCTATATGATCTTGGATTGCAATTACAAGTTGAATTGACATAATGTAAGTGAAACCCAATGAACTATGCTTACTTGTTTGAAAGTGTATAATATGATTTTAAGTACAAATTAAAGATTGTCAATAAGTAGCTTGAAAGGTTGTTTATGGCATGTCACTAGAAGATTTGTACAATAAAGAGAATGAACCAAAGCCTACACCACAGAGTTATCCTCTAATATCTTGGTGGAAAAGGTTCAATAATGCCAAATCAGTCATCGTTGGACCTAAGTAAAAATCCGTTTGCAAGAAGTTTGAAGTTTCTATACATATCACTAAGGCCCATAGGATCTCAAAAGCTACAAGGTTTACATGTAATAAGTTTGGCCATATGTCTAAAGACTGTCCAATGTCATTGCAATAATAATTATTGTGTCATTTCAAAGCTATTGTATAAAATGAAGCTGACAAACCTAAGATGTTTGAAGATTCAGAAGAAGAATTATAAGAGGTAATGTTATGTTAAACACAACATGTTTTATTTGTTATTCATGATAAGACTAACCCTTCATATCACTTATTGGTTGAACTTTGACAAAGATTCTTAAAATAGTATTAGGTAATTCATATTCAAATTAGATTTTGAAAGGCTAAGTTAGATTTAATTGTTTTGAATATGATAAGGTTTGATTTTGTGTTGAGTAAGAAATAATTTCATAAGCATGTAATTAAGACGAAAGGATCGGGTAATAATCAAATCACACTTGCAGTAAACAAGGGAAATACTAGAAAAATGATGCTCAAGATGAAAGCACTAACTAATAAAGATTTGAATCCTAAGTTCTTTAATTTGACATAATTATATAAAACGATTAGACATCAAGAACAATTTTTTTTTGCAATGGTTCTTGAGACTGGCAAAGTTAAGATAGGAATTAGTTATGAGCCCATTCCTAATCCTATTGTAGAAGTATTATCACCTGAGTTACATCCATGTTGAAGTGTAGATCACCTGATAGAGATTCTATCAGGTTCTTGTTTTTTTACAAAGGCTCCTTATTGATTAACTCCTCAATATTGCAGATAATTTGATTAACTCCTTATTAGTTTATTGCAGTAAGAGGGACTTGAGATTTGAGATTTAGGCACCATCAAATTTGGATAGCATAAAATGACATTGAGAAGACCGTTTTTGAACGATAAACTATTATTACCAAGTGGTTGATTTTAAAAGACATGCATGAGGTTATATCATTTCTTGGTTTGATAGGCTATTACTATAAATTCATAAAAGATTACTAAAAAATAGTAGCATCATTCACCAATCTCACGAAAAACATTCCATGACACTAGACTTTAAAATGCCAACAAGCATTCATCAAGCTAAAGAGGCTATCTCTTATAAGTTTGTATTGAGGTTGCTAATTTTTGAAGATTCATTTGAATTTGATGCATTTGACTTTGTAATTGGTGGTTAATTATAGTAACCCAAAGACAATATAGGAGCTTGGGAAATGATCAACTAAGAAGGTTGTTTCTGGCAGCACACTTTGACATATAGGAATGAGGGGGGCAGAGGTCATAATGACAATAATTTAAGAATAGTATAAGAGGTAACATCTCACTAGACTAATGTTATGAGTGAACTCTCAAGTGACCTTGTCCTCTAGGTTAACCTCTACTGCAAGGTATCTTCCACACAGAATGGCATTTGTATATGAAACTTAGTCAAATACATTTATCTTGTTATGGCATGAACATGCCCACCTCAAGTTGGCATGGTTGTTATGCACTACTTGTTCTAGATAAGTAGTGTTCAAAATTGGGTTCCCAACCTAGCCTTGGCGAAACTTGTTAAATAAGTTTGGTTCTTGGTGAATATTGAAGCCTCTCATAATTTCACATATGCAAGCAAGATACAAACCATGAAGAGGATGGATATGGCTTTTGCATAAGGAAGGCAATGCACCACTAGTCTCCCCTTTGAAGATGGGGAAAATGAAAGGGGAAAATAAACTTTGTTGTGGTTAGCATTGAGTAGTTGTAAAGGTGCCTCTAAACCCATACAATAGCTTAAATTTAATTTATGGAAAGTCCTTTGAAAGTTAATGTAAGTAAGGAGGGTTTGAAGTACAACTCGAAAAACTCTAGGTCGTTAGCTTGAACTTGGGCTTGTATGTGTTTAGGGCTGCCAATGGGGTGGGTCGGCCCATGGCTCGACCCGGCTTGACCCATCACAAGTTGGGTCTGGTCACATATGACACCTTGATTTTTTTGCTCCCGATCTAAAGCGTAGTCTACCTTTTTACTTTCTTTTATATTCTAAAATACATCAAAGTAGCCGCTCCAACTAGTCTATGAAGGGTTCCTACTGCCATGTTGTGCAGATGCTTGGGGAAAATAGTAAATGGAGTGGAGAAAAACATTAGGTTGAGGTCACGTTAGGGCCAGGATTTGCAAGTACTAGGCTAGGTTAGGTAAGGGCTAGCACAAAGAGCCATGGGTCAAGTCATGGGGCAAGCCTTGACCTGCCCCGACCCACCCCAGGGTTGCCCAACCCTTATTATTGGCAAATCTGAGCCCCTATGATTAGTACGTCACATTTATGGAGTTAGCTAGCCTTTTTGTGTTTGATAATCTATTTGCATGCCTAAAAATTCTTGTTTAAGTACACATTTTGCAAATTCAAGGTTGAAGCATTGCTCCAACCTTCTCTTCCACACAAAACTAAAACCGGCCATCTCAGAGAAATGGAGCATGCATTTGAACACACAATGTCAATATTACCATGCCCTTACAAGGGTCCAACATGGGATTTTGGTAGTCAAGAAGTTCTTCAAGGTTCACAGTGTGGGTTTCCAAGGTAAGCCACATTTGAGGCACCATGTGTAGCTCTTGTCTCTAAAGGATTACTATCGTTTGAGAAATTGTGTCACATGTACATGTGATATTAAGCTTGATACTACACAATACAACACAAAGGTTCAACCTCTAGGGTTGTGTGGGATTAATGCTGAAGAGTTGGTGGTTTTGGCAAGCACATGCATATGTTCCAAGTGGGGGTGCTAAGCCTTAAGCATCTGCTTAAAGGTGGGTTAGGTGTCTTGGGCAAGTGTGCCTAATAGCACAATGTCATGCGGCTATGGGTGTTAAACCTTAAAGTATGTTAATGTTTGAGGGTTGAACAACCTACATCTTTGCCCTTATAGAGGTAACCGTTGTACTTTTCATATGAGAGTGATTCTCAAGGTGTTAGGATGATAGCAATATCATGGGGTATATGTGGAGCACATGTCTCCTTAGTGGGGGTAGACCATGAACATGTGTAGATCGGTAAGTTTCTAAAACTTAGGGCTACTTTCTAGGGTTTGGGGAATTTCATATTAACCCTAGGGGTCTGGTTGTTGACTATGTGGCCACCCACAAAGATGGACATGCAAAGTGCACGAGCAACAGCCAAGTGGCAACCACAAGATAGCAATTGGACAATTGTCAGGCAATGCTAATAGATCAAGATAGGTGACAAATGGCGTTGACAACAATTTAGATCCAATCGTCCGAACCAATTACCAAGATGTTGAGGACAACACGCATGGGGAGGCTCATTAAGACATTTGACCTTTACATGGTCCTACCAAGGACACCCAATGGGGAACGACCAATATAAACAGGCAAGCAAGTAGTGGGGAGGGGTCCTCCTAAATTCATCTTCTTTTGTGTCTTGTTTACATGACTAGATAGGGGTCATGTCTAGCAGCCATCCAGGCCACCTTACAATTTATACCCTTCTTTCTATGTTGGCTAGTGCCAACCTTCGGAAGGTCATCTCTCTCTCTCTCTCTCTCTCCCTCTTCCTCCCAAATGGGCTTACCTTGCACGATACAAATCCCAGCCACTAGTACATGGCCCGCGGCATCTAGGTAAAGGCCACCATAGCACAACACCTATACAACCCGAGGTGATGGCTGGGCTTTCGGCTCAGAACCTTGGGAATGCACGTGGGTAGCTACAACCTTGCAACCACTTGAATTCACATCTAGCATGCACATTCCCCAATGACCATTTGTGGTGATCACGAAGGGATAATTATCACATACAAATGGAGTGAATTAATTGTAATAAGTTGAGTTGTTGCTTACATGAGAGATCAAAGAGCAAGGATCAACTTGTTCGAACATTGGATATCATTGAGTATCCATTTGCCATAAGGATGTGATGTGCTGGCTGGCAGAGGCCAACAGAAGGCAAAAAAGTACCTCAAATGCCATAGTTGGCGCCAACCTCGCCGATCATGGATACCTCGGACCCACGTAATCACACAACCTCACAGGGAGAGGAAATAAACGGCCCAAAGAACCTTACAAGTGGACAACGATGGCATCAAAGCCAAGCTCAAGTGAACAGAGATATAAAGAACCCCTAACAAGTCCTAATGAAATTCCAACTATAGGAACGTGTTGGAATGGATGACACTTGAAAGGGCAATGCCCTATGACGACTTATGAAGTAGAATGGGACGAATGGTTAAACAAAGGAAGTCCACAACCCGCTCTCCACATAGGCAAAAGTGATGACTATGATGAGGCCTCACACCATATAGTTGAACCCATATTCGATGAGTACTCCAGAGGGAGGAGACCTTGTGTAGAAGAACCCCAAGAGATGGAAAGCTTGTGCTAGGGGTAACAAACTTGAAGTCGGTGACAATAGCAAATGGAGTAATGGTGGATGAGAGCTGTGGCCAAGACAACAAGGGACGCAAGGTTAGTGGACTCATGTGGGCAAAGCAAACTAGCGATGAATGCCCAAAAAGAGAGGAGGAAGAGAAGGCCCTCGTAGGGAGGGGCAAACGAAAAGACCTTTGCATAGCTGATTGAATGATGCAGTAGGTTAGGGTAAATACCAAGGTAGTGACTCGAGGTTCCAAAAGGCTTGACAACACATGGCAAGACCACCCACTAGCAAGCGACTAGAAGTTGATGAATTAACTGATTGGGAAGAGGCGCATGGGAGGGGACCTACAGGGTGAGGGAAATCTGACCAAGCAAGTGAGACTATATCAACCATGCAAGGGGATTTCATAGAGTTGTATGGTAGAGTCACAACAATCAAAAGACGATGGGATATTATTTTAGGGCAAGAAGAATCCACCCAATCAACAATAACCATCACAACAATGGGAGGGGATGTTGCAAGGTTGTACGTTCTTGCCAAGACACCCGCGGGACAAGGGGATACTATCCATGTAGGGAGCACCACACCACTAGCCAAGATGCTGGTTCTACAAAGGGGACTTCCAAAGAACGGCCGAAAGGAGCTCATCATTGTCACCCTCCATGATGGGAAGGATGGGTACACAAAGGAAATACAAGGTGCCCTCATGGCACCAAGATATGATGGATCTCAACACATCCAAAGCAGAAGGATCAACTCGGAATGTTTCCCGAGTGCAAATTGGAAGCCGGAAGTCATCAAAAGGATGTGGTACTGAAAGGGACTATGGCCAAAGATCCACATATGAATTAGGTTGAACAATGACTGAACATTTGACAAGTTACTTCAGTACGTCAAGAAAGTAGAGAAGCATGAAGTCGAGAGGCATCAGGAAAGAAAGACATAGGACAAGTCCAAGGGTGAAGAAGCAAATGACATGACCACACTCATGACAGGAGGATAGAGATTGGCAATCAAGAAGGCCGACATGACATCAATCCTTGCCAAATTATGATATCCAATGGAAGGAGACAAATACTATAAGGTTTGTAATGTTTGAAAGTCCCACAACACATACGATTATTATAGGCTGACTGGGCTTATGAGTAAGCCCTCATCCTAAGTAGCCACAATAACAATTGAGCAGAAGTTGGAGCCAGACGCCGACAACCAATGAAGCCACAACCTTAAGACTAACATGAATGACTCCCACAAAAGATCACAATTGGGGGAACCCGGCCAAAGGTCACAAACCCGAGAGTGCCAACCCTATCAATCAAGGTATGACAACAAGAATAGTTGGCCAGAACGTCAAGAGATGATATGTGCATTGTGCAGTGGTCACCACCCGGTCTATTGTTGCTCTTGGATCTATATAATCAAGCCAATATTAGAAGTGCATATGCAAGAAGCCGCAAAAGCAATGGGCACCTCGATTACTCCCACATCAACCCTCACATGCCAATCATGTTGCGGTAGTACCACCAAAGCTACAATGCAAAGTGATCACACTATCCAAGGCCCAATGGGCCATAAAGCTCAACTAACCAATCAACTTGGAGAATGACGACGATGGGGAGTTTAGTGAAGAAGAGATAGTGGAAGAATTCTTTCACTTGGGACAATGGACCAAGAAGTGCGCTGAAGTGGAGGCTACTACGGAACATATAAGTCTCAGCTAGGGCCAAAGACCAATAGGAATAACATGAATCCAAAAAAGATTGCATATAAAGTCTGAAAGCCTCAGGTATTAGTGACTATAGGTGAGTTAATCCGTCTAGCTCCCAAACGGTATGAAGTTCTTAATTGGAAGTTGCATGAACCAATGATAAAGCCACTGAGAGTTGTGAGCACAAAAGTAGACTTTGTGGATGGTGTGTCGGCCATACCAATCTAAATTATGAGCTACATCATCTGCAACATCATCATGGATGGCAGCTTCACCAAAAGATGGGAATGCAACCCTTGAAGCCCTCACTCTTCTTTGTATGTATGAAAAACCAAACCAAGGTAACATCTAAGGGCATCATGAGGAGAGTAAAGGTCAAGATCCAAAAGTCAACGTCGTCATCCTCAACATGCACTCTAAAGGGGGATTTGACCTACTACTAGGCCAACCTTGGTGCAGCATGACTGGCAACACTAGCAAGTCAGTTTTCCCACGAAGGAAAGATTAATATCCGCAACTGCAGAACAAGTATGGGAACTATCATCAGAGGCCCTGACCGCATGAATACCACATGCCATATTGGAGTGCAAGGATCAATGATGACGAGGAGGCGGTTATTTTGGCTACCAAACCTATTCATCATAGAGGATGTAGATCTATGCTAGGAGTTGTAGGAGACTATTGCAGCTTACCATGTGTCTAGGATAAAAGTTGAAACAGTAGTCTCAAAGGCGCATGTACCAAAGTGGCCAATGCTGTAGAAGTTGTGGCACATAGCTTTGCTGTCCCACAAGGAGTATTGTGACAAGTGTGCCTGAAGCGGTGATCACACAAGTGAACATGGGAATAATGAGGAAACCCTGATTCATGAGGCTCCAACGTGTATTTCTGGATAATTTCATGAACTTTGTCTAGATGTTTCTACACAATTTCATGACTTATGGACCAGCAGAAGATCACATGGCACCTCAAAACATGTGTTTTGGCATTATAGGCAGTATGGAATATTCCTTAACCCATTAAAATGTGTTTTTGACATGAGTGCATGGAAGCTATTGGGAGACATCGTATCCAAGGAGGGCATCATAATCGACCCAAGGTCAATGCCACATCCCTAAAACATCACCAAGCTCAGGCAATTCTTGGGGAAGGTATGGCTTCTACCACAAGTTCATCAATCAATACATCGACAAGGCCGAGCTACTTGCAAAGGAAGTACATATGAGTGAACTTCTGAGTGTTTAAAGATATAAAGCGCCAATTGGTGAGAGCACCCATCCTCATTCCACTAGATTGAAATCAGCAATTCCACCTACAGACAAAGGACCTAACATAGTAACGGGCACTGTTTTATCACAAGAAGATGAAGCACTAATGCGCGCCCATAGTGTACATGAGCAGCTCATGACACTAACCAAACACAAATACTTGGCTACGGACAAGGACTGCATGGCAGTGATTTACAAGGTCTTGAAGTTCCATCACTATTTCTTGGGCTAACTTGTTGACAAGATAGAGCATGGCATGGTGATCCACAATTAACACAAAATGGTTTAGCTGATGGGACAATTAGTGAGGTGGATTCTCGTCTTGCAAGAGTTCGATTTCACCATGATTCACAAGGCGAGTAAGCTACATGTATCCCCTAATCTCTTGTCCATGATACCGAATGACCCAAATCCACACCACTACTCGACATATTGGATGCCAATCTCTTCAATGCCACAATAAAACAACACGGCTCCCCATGAAATAACAATACAAAGATTTAGAGTGGCAACAACCGATATACCACTACCTCAACAATGGATTGAACAGACTTCCTAGGATGTCTCCTCCTAGCCATAAATGCAGCCTCGCTTGAAGGTGCTTGCTGTTCTAGCTAAAACAATGGCAATGGGTATGGTGGTACAAGAAGCTGTTGAAACTCCGAAAGAGCAAGTTTAGACCATGATGGAAAGGACCGTATTAGGTCCTTGAGGTTCTAAACAATGGGACAATACTATTGGGCCTCAATGGACATCCACTAGGATAGAAGGTAAATTGGAACCACCTTAACCTAGTCGAACCCCTGAGTAGGCCTCCTTGGCACGAAGGAGCAACGATAGAGGGCTTATCAAACGAAGGGATGATGGGCGGCCAGGCAAAATTAGTGTTCATCCGACGAGGGAGCCAGTTCCCAAAAACCACATGAGTAGCTAGCTCACAGGGTCATATGGTCCATGAGGGTGGACCACACATGTGAGGCATCATTGCATAATTAAGGCATATGGATATATGTGCCAATAATCTTATATGTCGTCATTGGAACTGCCATGCCAGAACCCCTTTTTAAAGGCAACAAAAATAGCTAGAGGACATTCGTTCTTCTCTCTATTCCGTAGTTGATGCTCCATGCACCACCGAATTTCTTTGACATGCCTACAAAATGGACCGAGCAAATCAAGATAGCATACATTCAGGAAGTCCAAGTAACCTATGGAGGGAATGACAAGATAATAGAGCTGGTATTTCCTAGGTACTCCCTGTTCAAGGAGCTACATGAAGCTAAGGCCAAGCACTTTAGAATCAGATTTAGCCTAGGAGGAGTGCATCATATTATGTGGGAATTGACGACCTAATGTCAATCTTCCAGCTACATGAGGGCGGGATGCCACTAGATGGTCTTCTGGAACCCACAAACTAATGGTTCTAGATGAAGAAGGATGAGATATCCCTGTCCAGGTTCAACCTATAGAAAGGAGAGAAGGTAGATGAGTTCCTTGCACTTGTTACCTATATGTTCACATGAAGAACATAGAGGAGGATCACCACATTGATGGCAAACGCATTATGTTGCACATGGGAAGGGATCAAGGTGGACTTAGCAAATGCCTCTAACACTACATGATTTCGACGCTAACCCTTTGGATCAATGGGATTAGAAGTAGGAGTAAGTGGAGACTCAACAGCCAGGTCCATCAACGTCATGATCGCATGGCTGCTTAATCGAGTCCCAACCCTTGTACCAGCACAACTCCAAACTAGCATTGTAGGAGACGAGGAGAGGGGGAGCAATCCAAGATGAGCTGGGTTGTCAGAGTTTTAACATGGAGGGCTAACACGTAAGAACACATGGCCACCAAGTGGCCTTCTGGCATCAATTCTCTGCGTGAGCAATGCTAAGTTTTCCAAGATGACCCTAAGAATCTGACTCATATGCCTAGTTAAACTGAAGACTTAGAGTCCTACCCTAAGCCCCCCTAGAATGACCATCCCCCAAACCCTAGAGGATATCCCGAGTAGACTTTAGGATCCTATCCCAGTAGACATATACATGCTCATGCCCTAACCCCACAAAAGAGATGTGTCTCACACATGCCCTCGTGACAGAGCTAAGGCATCGTCACTTACCCCTTGAGGAATCACTCTCATCTGGGAAAACAACCCCTTTAGGGCGACAAGGGGTACCTTGATCCTAAGGGTTTAAGTGGCCAAGTCATACACTAGACCTAGGGCTAGTACTTAGTGAGGACATGAGTGTGCGTTGTAGGCGAACACGAATGTTCTACTAAGCAAACTCCCTAAGGTTAAGTTTGGATAACCCTAAGTATATGACCTTGTGAGTGTCTCATGATAGGGCTTTTGCTAATGAGCTTAGGTTGTTCAACCCTTAGATCCTAAGGAGAACACATCCTAGCCAGGTGTGCCAAAGCACACCTAGTTATGAGACCTAACCTCCCTTGAGCGGATGCCTAAGGTTTAGCACCCTAGTGCGAACACAAGCATGTATGTTTACTAGAGTATCCAATCCCTTGGCGACAAACCCATGACACGACCCCAAAGGGTGTGCCTCGGGAGTTGTATCGTGTGATGTTTAACCCAGTGTCACATCTCCATGTGACACTACCTTCCACGATGTGGGCTATCATGCCATAGCCCTAAGATTCAAGAGTTGCACCAAGTGCCACAAACGTGGCTCCTAAACACCAATTCTAGAATCCTTTAGTGAACCCTTAGGAACTGTGTAATGAGAACCCGTCAAACAAGATCCCATGCCCACGGTTGGACAAGGACACGAATGTGCCTTGTTTGACCATGAGTGCTACACCTAACTTGACGTAGAGGAAGAGGCTGGAGATAGGCCTTAACCTCTGCCTCTTAGAATGTGCATTCCGACAATGCCTTCCAGGCATGGATTTGCCAACGTTAAGGGTGTCATCTGGAAGTTAGGTGGCACAACAAAAGGTTGTGCCTTGATGACACAAGTTAAAGCTTATATTGAGAGAAGAGTAATGAGCTCAGTCATAAACCTATGAACCCTCACTCCTTACATACTCTATCTTATTTATGTGACAGAGCCCCCCCCCCCGCCCTCGGCCCCGGTTTTCCTGTTTACTTAAGTGGGCTGGAATATACTTGGTGAGTTATTCGTCGACCCCTAAACCCTAACTTGTCATACCTAGGGGTATTTCTAAACATATTTGATATGTCGAACTCACCAGAACTAACCATTAACCCAATTGGGACACGAAAAATAAGGGTAAGAGTTTTCTAAAAGGTAAATGCTACCTTTGCTTAGAGTTTCTCGCGATATCTAAGGACAGCCGGCCGGACTACCCTAAACACCTAAGTGCATTAAGTGGGGCTGTTTTTCACTATATCTAAGGCTTGTCAACATAGTACAGTAGATAACAATAGTCAATGTTCAAAGTAAAGAGGAGTCATAGTAAAAACACAGGTGGACAAAGGGAAAACAACCGGAGGCCGCAAAGACTTCATGAAAAAGGGGACAAAATGAAGATTCTTCAAAACTAGAGCAGCCAAGGTTTAGGAATTAGTGGGAGGAGCAAAGGCCCCTGGCAACAAAGTTGATCCCAGTAGTTCCCATTGCGGTAGTCCCACAAACCCACCATGCATACAGCAAGAACCAACTAAACACATCAAATAGCTACCATAATTGCCAATTGCCGAGCCATAATTAAAAAGAAAAGAATCGGAGGTGCAATTGTCAGATGTGTACCACCACTTTTGTGCAAATGGGCATTGGGCATTTGGAGTCCATGGTGATCTCATGAAGGCCTTTCATTAAATTAAAAAAGTCATGGCTATCTATGACAACTTGGATTGTAAAAAGATAGCTAAGGAGCACAACGCCATTGTGGAGAGCCTCACAAGCTAGTAGTGGACTACTTGAAGAGATGCCAAGTAGTACAACACACATCCTTTAGGGTGTCCAATAGTGGGAGAAGGTAGGGAAGGAACTAGCATTCATGCAACATAATTGCATCTCCATAACTACTACACTTGACGAGCTTCAGAAGAAGCATGATGATCTCTAGAGTAGTCACGGGCAACTCCAATGCATCCACGAACAACAAAAAGATTTAAGAGTAAATGAGTCATCATGACCAGGGGCCCTCTCATAAACACTAATTGGTCCTTTTCCTAATTGGCTTAAGGGGAGAGGGAAAGGTTGTGACATCTAACATGACCACGAGTATGCAATAGCCAAGAAGGCCTGACAAACCCAAGAGTTTAGCGTTGAGCTAGAATGAAGGAAGTAGAGTTCAAGGATGCCTACAAAATTGATAGCAACATCAAAGACAAAATTGCACCAACATAACGACCAGCTCGTTGCACAAGAACAGGAGCTAAAAAGGGTCACGGCACAACTCACAACCCAAGATAGGGACCACACTAGATGATCGAGCCATAATGATTCCACCTCAACATGATGATAGCATGGAGCGAGTGCATGTGGCTGAGTCCAAGGTGAGAAAAGTATTGACCACAATACATGAGTTGGAAGGGAATGCACAGAGCCACGAGCAGCAAATTAAGAAGAATGACGAGGAGCTACAACTAGCACAAGAATGGATTGACAAGCTCAAATCACAGCTTGTGCAAGCCCAAGAATAGGATGTGGGTATCATGGCCAAGTTAAAAGAGGCATTGTAAGGAAGTAATTCTTATAGATCTATATGAGGAAGGTAAAAGAGTAATTTGCAAACAATAAATATAGAGGAATAAGCTATATTGTGATTTAGCATTAACTATTATAAAGATAATCTTATTAAACAATTGAAAGCATATAAAAGATCATGAATGTCAAAGAACATATTGCTAAAGATTGTCCTAAAAGAATATTCAACCCTCTAAACTTTGATATACAAAATAAGATTTTTAGAACTGCTAGAAAGGAATTGATTAATATAAAGAAAGATAAAGTAACCAAATACATAATAGAATTCAAATGATAAATTTAAAGATTCTATTTTGTATAATGCTGCTTTAGAAGAGAGTGAATTCTAAGAGTTTAACCACCAAATGATACAGTAGAATAAATAACTCAGCAGGTTATCAGCCAAGATGTTACAATTATAATTAGACAATTAATTCAAATAGCTTCATATATGAAGAATCAGGTTTTGAAAGCATTTAAACTTACTTTACAAATCCTCACCTTTTAATTAAGACATATTGTTTACATAGTGGAGAAAGAATAAAGCAAGGTGGTTATGATGGATATATTCCATGTATTACTATTCATACTAGTAAGAATAAGCTAAAAAGAGTTTGGTGAATGAGTGAATTTTATAAAGGAAAAGGAATGTGAAACTTGCTCCTTTTAACCTTGAATGAGAGTGTAAAGACAATGGGTGTAGTGAGAGGAACCACTATATCAATTAAAGAATTAAAATATAAAAGTGTCATTGATAGTTCTCCAAACATAAGGTAAGGACATTGTTTTTACTATGTTATTCGGCTGACCATAGCTAAGTTTGTTAAGGTTGTGCAACATATAAGATGACATTAGGAGAAAAAGAAGATTAATTAGTCATCTATAACCGTTCGTGCTAAGAAATATGTGTCATATAAGCACGGTTATGATATGTTAGAAGATCATGAAGAGGTAGAAATTTTAAAAGCATGTCCTAATTTGTAAGTTATATGCTGTATTAAAAAATAAAAAAAATAAGGAAGAGGATAACTTGGTTTGCAAAAAAAAAAAAACAGTGCAAATCAATTCCCTATATAGCAATTTGTGAAAATAACTTGCTAATTATATACATGTATATAACATAATTCCTTTAAAGCATGTTAATATAGGCACAAAAGAAGAACCTAAGGTATCAAATATAGCTTAAGGAAAGAATTGAAGTTACTTGAAGAGTATAAGAATGTGTTTGCATTGTCCTATAAGGATTTTAAAGTAGTAACTCCAAATTTATATATGCATGCCATTCAATTAATACGAAGATGTGAGTAAATGCCATAGTTTCTATTTTTCACTTTGCACAACCTATGACTTTATACTTAATATGCTTGAGTAGACATAATCATACGTCTAAGTCGTAAGTGCTAGAGCAAAATTTACTTAGGTGTCCCCGGACATGACTCTTGTCTCTAAGGGGCTATGAAAAAATTGTGTCACATAAACATGTAATACTAGGCTAAATAACACATGATACAACACTTAAAGCACAACTTTTGTGATTATGTTATAGGTTTAACCCCAAGGAGTTGGAGATCTTGGCAAGAATACATGTATATGCTTGCACGAAGGTGGGTGCTAAGCCTTGGGCATATGCTCAAGGGAGGTTAGGTCTCATAACTGAATTTGCTAACTAGTACACTTGGCTAAGGGTGTTCTTTATGTAGGTGTGAACATGACATTGTCCATGGGTCGAACAACCTAAGCTCATTAGTAAGAGCCCTTTCATGAGGCACTTAAGTGGTTATATGTCCACCTCAAAAGCACACTCATGTTGTTATTGAGTACTAACCCTAGGTTTAGGGTATAGCTCAGGCTCACAAACTTTAGGGGTTAAGTGGATCAAGATATTATTGGATTATTAGGATGATGTCTTCACTTTCTCATGGAGGTAAGTACAAAGCACGTCTCTCTAATGGGGTTAAGGCATGAACTTGTATAGGTCTCATTGGGTAGGATACTAGTTCTGCTTGGGTTATTCTATAGGGTTTGGAAGATAGTCACTTATGGGACTTAAGGTAGGACCCTAGGTCTTATGCTTACTTAAGCATTTGAGCCAGAATCTCGGGGTCATCTAAGAAGACTTTAGATTAAAAACTCTAACAATCAATGTACAATTGGTAGAAACTAGTAAAGGTTAAGAAAAGAAGGATCATTAACGGTTGGTTGTGGATTACCATGGACTCTATCACTATATGCAACTAGTACACTTTATTATTGATATCCAACCATTTGGGTGTCTCCTAGAGCCAATTACTTCACCAAAATTGACTTTTGAGGTACATACACTCTGTTTCAGATCCACCTAAGAGATGAGTGGAAGACCGGTTTTGTACACTTATGGAATATTTCAAAACACAGTAATGCCATTTGATCTGACCAACGCACCAATTATCTTTTAGCACATGGTCAACTACATTTTTGTGAGTTCATGGATATGTTGTGAATATCTACCTCAACAATGGTGTTTCCCAAGACCTTGGAGGAGCACGAGGGTCATGTTTGACATGTATTGCAAAAATTTTGAGATTATGGTCTTTATGCCAAGCCAAAGAACTATCCTTTTAAGAAGGATCATGTGGAATTCTTAAGGTATATTGTCTCGCATAAGGGGGTTTCCATGGACCCAACTAAGGTTAGGATTGTGTTGGACAAGCAAGCTCCATGTTTAGTATGAGATTCCTTACTTTTGCAAACTTTCACTACAAATTCATTAGGACTACTCTAAGATCATGCTGCCGCTCACCAAACTCACACATAAAAACAAAACGTTAGAGCCAAATGCTGCATTTCAAACTTTCAAGTATGCTTTCACTTCAGCTCCAATCCTTGTTTATCTAAATCTTGACCAGCTTTATTGTCAAAGCTAATGCATCAGACTTTGCACTTGTAGTGTTTTCTCTCAAGTAGTCAATGATGGACAATTTCACCCTATGCTTTCCACTCTTGTAAGTTCTTGTCGCTAGATATTAACCATGAGGTACATGATAAAGAATTTTGTCTATAGTTATCACAATTTTTACTATAACTCCTTTTTACTTTGAATGTTAATTGTGATTACTTACTAAACTATATTAATAAACCCTAAATGTAGTGAGAAACAGTCCCACTTGATGCACTTAAGTGTTTAGGGGTAGTCTAGATGGCTGCCACTAAATACTTTGAGAAACTCTAAGCAAAGGTAGCACTTACCTCTTAAAAAATTCTCTCCTCATTTTAGCATCTCAAATTGGTGAGTTCAACGTGTTGAATATGGTTAAAAATATAATAGGGGTACGTCTCACCTTCGGGTTAACCTACCCTTAACATTGGCAAATATGTGCCTGAGAGGTCTTATTGAAATACATGTTCCAAGAGTCATAGGTTGAAGCATCTATCCAATCTCCTCCTCCATGTTAAGCTAAGAGTAACGGTTGTAACTAAGTAGGACATATATGCATCCTTGTCCAACTATGAGCATGAAATCCTGACTGACAGGTTCTCTTTATCATGTTCTTGAAGATTCACAAAGAATGGGGGTTCTAGAGTTGGGATTTATGAGCCACATTTATGGTACCAAGTGTAACTCTTGAGTCATGGGTTATGGCAAGATAGCCTATATCTTGGAAATAATATCACATAAACATGTGACACTAGGCTAGATGACACAAGTACAATGCCTAAGGCACACCCTTTGGAGCTATGTCATGCGTTAAATGCCGAAGGGTTGCATACTCTAGTAGACCTAGACAGGCTCATGCCCTAACCCCACAAAGCAGATGTGTCTCATACATACCCTCGTGACAGAGCTAAGGCATTGTCACTTACCCCTTGAGGAATCACCCTCATCCGGGAGTACAACCCCTTTAGGGTGACAAGGGGTACCTTAAACCATGACTAACCCTTGAGGGTTTGGGTGGCCAAGTCATACCTTAGACCTAGGGTTAGTACTTAGTGAGGACACGAGTGTGCGCCGTAGGCGGACACGAATGTTTTGTTAAACAAACTCCTTAAGGCTAGGTTTGGATAACCCTAAGTACATGACCTTGCGAGTGCCTCACAAAAGGGCTTCTGCTAATGAGCTCAGGTTGTTCAGCCCTTAGACTCTAAGTAGAACACCCCTAGCCAAGCATGCCAAAGCACACCTGGTTACAAGACCTAACCTCCCTTGAGTGGATGCCTAAGGCTTAGCACCCTAGTGCAAGCACAAACATGCATGTTTGCTAAAGTATTCAACCCCTTGGCGATAAATCCATGACATAACCCCAAAGGGCATGCCTCAGGCGTTGTATCGTGTGACGTCTAGCCCAGTGTCACGTGTCCATGTAACACTGCCTTCCACAATGTGGGCTATCATGCCATAGCCCTTAGATTTGAGAGTTGCACCAAGTGCCACAAACGTGACTCCTAAATGCCAACTCTAAAACCCCTTAGTGAACCCTCAGGAACTGGGTAATGTGAAAACGTCAAACAAGATCCCACGCCCATGATTGGACAAGGACACGGATATGCCTTGCTTAGTCATGAGTGCTACACCTAGCTTGACGTGGAGGAGAAGGCTGGAGACAAGCCTCTACCTCTACCTCTTGGAACGTGCAATCCAACAAGACCTCCCAAACATGGATTCGCCAACGTTAAAGGTAAGTTACCCCGAAGGTGGGACATACCCCTGTCATTTGGAAGTTAGGGTGGCACAACAGAGGGTTGTGCCTTAACAACATAAACTAGAGCCTGCATCGAGAAAAGAGTAACGAGCTCAATCATGAACCCAGGAACCCTCACTCCTACATACTACCTTATTTATGTGACAGAGGTTTTCCTATTTACATAAGTGGGTTGGCACGGAATCTCATTCCTAGAGGGAATATACTTGGTGAGTTATCCATCGACCCCTAAATCCTAACCTGTCAAACCTAGAGGTATTTCTAAACATATCTGACATGCCAAACTCATCGGAACTAGCCATTAACCCAACCGAGACATGAAAAACCAAGGTAAGAGTTTTCTAGATGGAAATGCTAACTTCGCCCAGAGTTTCTTGCAGACACCCGGCCGGACCATCACTAGATATTCAAGTGCACTAAGTGGGCCTTATCAACATAGTACAGTAGGTAACATGTCAACGTCCAAGGTAAAAAAGGAGTCATAGTAGAAATTATGACAACTGGGCTAAACGCCACACAATACAACACCCCATGCATGCCCTTTGGGGTTGTGTCATGGGTTTGTCACCAAGGGGTTGGATAACATGCATATTTGGGTGTTAAGTCTTGGGCATTTACTCAAGGGAGGTTAGGTCTTGTAACTAAGTGTGCTTTGGTACACTTGGCTAGGGGAGTGTTCTCCGTGGAAACTAGAGGTTGAACAACCTAAACTTAGGGTTATCCAAACTTAGCCTTAGGGAGTTTGCTTAGCAAAACACTCGTGTTCGCCTATAGCACACACTCATGTCCTCACTAAATACTAACCCTAAGTCTAAGGTATGACTTGGCCACTTAAACCCTTAGGGGTTCATGGTACCCCTTGTTGCCCTAAAGGGGTTATACTCCCATATGAAAGTGATTCCTCAATGGGTAAGTGACAATGCCTTAGCTCTGTCACAAGGGCATGTATGAGACACATCTTCTTTGTGGGGTTAGGGCATGAACATGTCTAAGTCTACTGAGATAGGATCCTAAAGTTTAGTCGAGATATCCTCTAGGGTTTGGGAGATGGTCATTCTAGGGGACTTAGGGTAGGACTCTAAATCTTCTGTTTAATTAAGCATCTAAGTTAGACTCTTGGGGTTATCTTGGAAGACTTAGTGTTACTCACACAAAGAACTGATGTTGAAAGGCCACTTGTCAGCCACGTGTTAGTCCTCCATGTTAAAACTCTGACAAAATCAATTAGATGAACCAAATGCTTATTCATAATTCTTTTTAGTCTTTGAGTGGTTCCTCAGAATACTAGGTATAATATTATATTTCCATCTCAAAACTGAAATTTGATTCATAAAGCTATGATACTTGGTCGTAGATTTAACTTGAATTTGATTCTTATTGAGAATGAATTTATGTAAATGACACACCAAGTGGATTGGTTAATTTTAGGTTAGCATAACCTTATTGTATACATGTGTATAGCCATGCACCTCTAAGATTACCTCTAACTAGATTGACATGTTTACAAGGAACATAGTTTCGGAAATAATACTCTCATATCGAAAAAGAGTTTGATTTCAATAAATGTTTCATACTTAGTTTGGCGGAGCTATACACTAATGGGGGATAGGTATAATACAAGACCCTTATATAAGGAGTTATGCGAAACACCGAGAATATACTGTAACATGTGGAGATGTGGAATTGTTGAACAATCAAAGAAATGTGTAGCCATTGGGTTAAGTATTTGAGATGAATTCAAATTGTTTGTTGTGCACTTAATGATAGGGTCATCAAGTGTGTTTAGAAGTTGAAGAATAAAGTAAGTCTTTATTTCTTGTTAGCCTAGGAATAATGATATGTTAATTTTGGTTAATTTTTTCTAACATTAACTAGTCTTGGAATTAACGTTATTCGTCAATGAAGAACATGAGCATTGAAACCAAACAAGACTGGAATAGGTTTGATGCCACCAATAATGAAGAACAGCTAAGTAAAACATAAATTAGCATTAAAACAATTAAAATCTTTTTAGATGTAGTGAGAAAGAGCCTTACTTAGTGCACTTAGGTGTTTAGGGGTAGTTCAATTGATTATCACTAGATACTTCGAGAAACTCTAAGCAAATGTATCACTTACCCTCATTTTCCTTATCTCGATTGGGTTCTTGTCTTAGTTGGGTTATTTGCTAGTTTTGGTGAGTCCAGCATGTTGAATATGGGTAGAAACACCCATAGGGTTGAACTAACCCTAGAGTTGCTATAAACCCCTTAGGTTAGGGTTTAAGGGTCGATGAGTAATTAAGTTAAACTCACCAAGTAAATTCCATTGGAAATGAGATTTGGTTTACAAATCATGAAGATCCTCTATCACATATATTAAGTAGTACATGAAGTGAGAGTTTCTGGATTCATAAATGAGCTCATTATTCTTCCATTAGTGCAAGCTTTCGCTTGTGTTGTTAAAGCACAACCCTTTGTTGTGCCGCCTCAATTTCCAAAATAATAGGGGTACATCTCACCACCTATCATTAATGTTAGCGAATTCATGTATGGGTGGTCTTGTCAAATTGCATGTTCCAATGGTCAAAGATTAAAGTATGTCTTCTCTATCTCAAGCTAAGAGTAGCTAGCACTCACAACTGAGTAGGGCACATCCATGTCCTTGTCCAACTGTGAGTGTGAAATCTTGGCTAACAAGTTTTCTTTATCAAGTTCCTAAGGGTTCACATAGGGGTTTTTTAGAGTTGGCATTTGAGAGCCACGTTTATGGTACCTAGTGCAACTCTTGAATCTAAGAGGCACCCACATATTGAGAAATAGTGTTATATAAGGATATGACAATAGGCTAAATGGCATATGATATAACACCTGAGGCACACCTTTTAAAGGTTGCCTCATAGGCTTAACATTAAGGGGTTGAATACTCTAGCAATCAAACATGCTTGTGACATTAGGATGTTAAGCCTTGGGCATCAGCTCAAGGGAGGTTAGATCTCGTATCTAGGTGTGATACTAGCACATTAGCTAGGGGGTGTTCTCCTTGGGATCCAGGGGTTAAACAACCTAAGCTCATTAGTAAAGCCCTTTTGTGAAGCACGCATGAGGTTGTGTACTTAGGGTTATCCAAAGCTAACCTTAGGGAGTTTGCTTAACGGAACAGTCATGTTCGCCTACGACACACACTCGTGTCCTCACTAAGTACTAGGACTAAGTTATGTTTTGGTCACTCCAAACTTTAGGGGTTAGTTGTGAGTTAGGGAACCCATTGCCCTAAAGGGGTTGTGCTCCCAAACGATGATGATTCCTCAAGGGATAAGTAACAATGACTTGGCTTCTCATGAGGGTATGTGCGGGACACATCTCTTTGATGGGGTTAGGGCACGAGCATGTTTAGGACTCATGGGGTAAGATCCTAAAGTCTACTCGGGTTATCCTTTAAGGTTTGAAGGGTATTCATTATAAGGGACTTAGGGTAGGACCGTAAGTCTTATGCCTATTTGGCATCTAAGTTAGACTTTCATAGTTATTTTGAAAGACTTAGCGTTGTTTACACATGGTGTTAACACCAAATGGCCACTTGGCAACCATGTGTTGCCACGTATTAGCCCTTCATGTTAAAACTTTAATACTTGGTTAGGGGGTGTTCTCCTTAGGATCCATAGGTTGAATAACCTGAGCTCATTAGTAGCTCTTTTTATGAGGCACCCATGAGGTCATGTACTGTTATTCATCACTTAACACTTTAGGAGTTAGTTGTGGTTCAGGGTACTCCTTGTCACCCTAAAGAGGTTATACTTCTGGATGAGGGTGATTCCTCAAAGGGTAAGTGGTGAGGCCTTAGCTTTATCATAAGGGTATATGTGGGACACATCTCCTTGGTGGGGTTAGGGCATGAGATTATCTAGGTCTTCTAAAGTAGGATCTTATCTCATGCCTACTTGGGTATTTAAGTTAGGCTTTTGAGGTTGTCTTGGAAGATTTAACATTACTTATATATAATGTTGACGCCGGATGGCTAGTTGCTAATTACATATTGCCACGTGTTGGCCTTTTAAGTAAAAACTCTAACAGTTGTGAACTCGTTCAAGTAGAAACATTTTCTTTAAAGCTCTCTACACCCAATTGTGGTTTAGAATGATAACAACAACCCATGTACGTCCAAAGAGCCTAGATATTGAATCATTGATCATATTATTCAAGCTCTCAATGAGGTAAAGTAAATGATTTATTTCAATATTCCTACCTTGCTCCCCGATCATGCAATCCAACATTCAACGAACAACAATAGGTTCTTTTGGGATTAGATCGTTTAAAGGTGATGATTGTTAAAATAACACACAATGTTACTAGTTGATGCCTTTGCTTAAGATGACTTGAATCACATTGTGTATTGAGTTTCAAGTTCTAATTTTAATTTTGATTGTGGTAGTTATGAACAGTTTGAGGTTGTAATTAAAATGGGCATGTCTATAATCCCATTTCTTAATAATTAGCAATTTTAGTGATTTAATTAGCAATTTTTAATATTAAAGATATATTCTTTAAAATAATATATGTTTAAAGAAATAATATTCTTTAGAATATATATTTAAAGATAGAATATTCTATTTTTGCAATTGACCCTTTAATAAATTATAACATTGGTGACAAAAAATTGATAACATTATAAAATAAAAGGTATTAAGTATATAATATATTATATTTAAGATTGTATGGGCTTAATATAATATTATAAAGAGCATAGAGGTACATTATATAAATATTTATGTTTTTTTATTAAATACTAATATTTAAATATAGCAATAATTAATAATTTGTACTATTAATAATATATATGTACAAAATCCTATATGTAATCTTCCATATCTTTTTATAAATGTATATAGTTAAGGAAACAATTTGGTACTATTATTAAAAAGTTATTATAATTATGAATAATTTAATATACTATATTTTGTAATTGCTTTAAGCTTTAAAAGACATCCATTCTTTTACAGTTTTGTTAATTATGACTTTATAACGCTTCTTGACATCCACCATATCGAATAAATTTTAATATTTATAAAACATATTGGGTCTTTATGATTAAGAAACCATGTTTTCTCTAGGCATCCATTATTTTTTACTCTTTATTTCATGTTGCCTTTTTTGCGGTTTGAACCATGGAACCTTTACTATACTGTTTTTTGTTATGACTTCAGATATGTCAATAATTTGACCCATCCAAATAGGCTAATTATATATCACATTGAATAATGAGGACATTATTAGTTTTTAAAATCCTTGCAACAATCAAAGTATGATTTTAGGTTTTTAGTTTTTTTGTTTAACAAAGTGTGTGATTTGCACTTCCACATCACTATTGGCTTCTATGTCAACCACATGCTTATATAGATCTAAGTAACAAGTCACCTTATTACATCAAAATAATTGTTAGCTAGCCTTATAATTACCAATATATATTATTTTTTTGTTAATATGTGACCCGTGTTTGAACTAAAAACTTCATTAGTCCTTGAGAATTTATTTATGTACAAATATACATGAAATATAAATGTCTTATGTTACACTATTTATTACTTTAATAACTCATTAGCAATTCATCTTCGCTGTTACTTTCTGGTATCAAGTAAGTGTGCAAGAATTCAATAATAAATACCTTCTTTATACATGCTTGCACAACTAAGCTTCTCCATCAAATCTTCTAGTGCCTTTTCTAAAAAAGCATTTTTTGACACCTGTCAATCTATCACGAACATTTAAAACAATTTTCTGCAGGTAGTGATGTTACTCCATAAAGTCTCCAAATACAACAACAAACATCTGTAAGGCTTGTCATGATTCGTAATGTCCTTCTTTATCAAGTTCAACTCGGTTCTTCGCTGTTAAAGAACTGCCATAAGAGAAGGCGTTATGGTGATGTTCTTCTTTCTCGCATAGACATGCAATAGATTCTTGCCCAGATCTTTCAATTGGTTTACCCATTGGACAAACATATCATCGTTTGTCACCTACAAATATTTGTTGACCTTCTTATATGCTAGAGCCAAGGTCCAACCCAATTTATGACAATGTATTTCTAACCACTCCTTAAAGTGTCTGATCATTTTTAGCTCCATTGCCTTAAGATGAAAAGGAGAGGTGGGGTTGCTATTGTTAAACTATAGTTTGCCATCAACCACCAAATTACCTAACACATCCATCTCCTCCACTATAGTTCTGTTCAGAGGCTTCAACCATGTGAGCTTGAATTCATTGTATACATTCTTCGTAGGTTTGATAGACTTAGCCTTGGGCGTCTTACTAGGTTTTTTTACAGAGGGCTTCACATGTTTGCTTTTTCTTTAGTATTCATTTTGCAAACGATGCCATGATTCCTCACCCATTTGCAAAGACCTTGTCCCTTGCCATGATTCCCACCCATTTGCAAAGACCTTGTCCCTTGCCATGATTCCCACCCATTTGTAAAGACCTTATCCTCGGGGCAAGAAATCAGCATCATATAAAAGATGTTTTCTTCATGTCCACCTAGGCAAAATCAACTGCTGTAATTTCTTCAGCTCTCTACAAATGGAATAATTAAAAAATTAATATATTAGCAAGATAAATCCCGCTAAGAATTTTTCTTACCTGGTATTCCACACTTTGTTTTCTCCTTGCAATAGCTCTTTGTAGCCGCCCAAGAGTTATTCACATGGATCGCTTGTTTTTGAACTTATCCCATATTTTGTTATTGTAGTGGTTGGTGTTTGTAGCATCCCGCTCTATAAATAACTTATGGTACTGCTCGGTTATGAGATTCGGCATAGTTAAAAAGCTAATCTTTTTGTCAGCTTCTCACGGGAATGCTAAAAAAATTTCATTGTCATCATTCCCTTATTGTGTTCATCGAGGAGTCGTTTGGGTTGCCGTTATCATGTGTTGGTCGTTAATGATGTAGTACTTTATTGATTCTTTACACTTCGTATGGATCTCTGTGATTTGTTTTGGTGTTGTCACCCACATATCTCAGTTCTTTTCTTTTTTTCATAGTATGGGCACAAAACGGCATTATATGGAACAGTGTACGAATTGTCATCCTTCATCTTCTTCATGAGATCAACCACACATTCCTAGTTGAGTGGCTTATAGTTGAGGTTAGGGTTAACGTTGCAATACTTAACCCTACACTCGTAAATCTTGTTATTCAACATCATTTGCTTATGGCTTATTGCACCATAGGATGTCACTGGTGCAGCTGACAGAACAACATAAGACTTTCTTTTATGGTCAAATTCAAGATGTGTGAGCCTTGACTGCAATTATTCTAGTGTTCTTAACACATTCTTCCAACCTCCGAAGATTCTTAGGCAAATTGAAACATGATCAGTAAAGAACTTAGGACTGAGCTACCCTCTCAATCTTCTAATAATATCACTGTGTTCTTCTTCAATACAGGGGTGGGATTAATCTCGCCCACCATTTCTAAAAGGTAGGGAAGGGGTGGCAGGATTAATCCCATCACCGCTTCCATGCCTCCTTGAATTTACGTGTGAGAGAAAGATATATAGAAATTATAATATACATATACATACATAATATATATATAAATACATGTGTGTGTGTGAGAGAGAGATAAATGAATTATAATATACAAATACACATGTACATATAAATACATCTGTGTGTGTGAAAGAGAGATAAAGAACTTATATATACTTATACACATGTATATATACATACAATTGTGTGTGTGAGAGAGAGATAAAGAAATTACATATATACAAATACACATACATATACATTCAAGAGAGAAATAAAATAATTATATATATATATAAATACACAGGTACATACACATACAGTTTGTTGTGTAAGAAATAAATAAATAAATTATATTATACAAATACACACACACACACACACACATATATATATGTAAATACATGTGTGTGTGTGTGTCTATGCGAGAGAAACATAAATTAAATTATACAGATAGTATACATACACACACATATATATGTATATGTATATACATGAGTGTGTGTGTGTGTGATAAATATATATATTATACAAATAAACACATATATATTTGTATATGTATATACAAGACTGTGGCAGGATTAATCCCGCCACTCTTCTAGGAGGCTTTAAAGGGTGACAAGATTCCGACCACTATTCTAGGAGGGGTGGCCGGATTAATCCCGTCACCACTTCAAGCATGTGTGTGTGTGACAAAGAAAAATATAAAAAAACTTATAAAATACATATAAATATGTTGAGAGAGGTGTGAATACTAAATACGATTCAATTAGGTCTGGCTGATACAGGGTATTTATACTAAGTGTCTGTGCTAGGATTAGCACTCTTGGTACCAAGTAAATCATGGTGCCCAGATTAGCCAGCCCCCAGATTAGCCAATGCCCATATTAGTGTGTATGAATCCTAATGCCACTTGGCACCTCCATGGCAGAGTATACGTGGCGTATATACATAGTATATACCATGGAACCTTACATCATTCCCCTCTCAAGACATGGCTTCTACCTATCAAGGTGGTCCTCCTCCTTGGACGAGTGTCCGTTGGTGGAACGGTAATAGCCGACACACATGAGCGACATGTTGTGACTCCCGAACCCCATCACGCCGCTTCAAGCGATACACCTGTGTTCCCAACTGTTCTTCAACACTCCAAGGCCCGACCCATCGTGGTTGAAGCCCTGCTGCGTGTGTTTGATCCCCTAACCTTGGAAACTTGACGAGAACCAAATCTCCCACTTGGTATTGAGGTGGCATTCGATGTCGTTGATTGTAAGTCCGACGCTGATACTCTTGTGCACGAGCTAACTGTTCTCCACCTTGAGCATACAACAGAGGAAGGACTTGGTTCAAATGCTCCAACCACATACGCCCATCCATATACCGTGCTTCGTGAGGAAGTAATGCCAACTGCTGGTGGCAATACAGTTCACGACCATACAAAGCTTTGAATGGGGAAATCCCTGTTGACTTGTGAGGGCTGAAACATAAGCAAATTGGAGATATGGAAGCCACATATCCCAATCCGTATGGTCAGGACGCACATACTTGGCAAGCATGACTTTGAAAGTCCTGTTCAACCGCTCCACCAAACCATCAGTCTCAGGATGATAAGCTGAGGCAAAAGATTGTCGGATCTGCAACCGTCGCATCAACAAAGCTACTGCTTCCGCTGCTGGGCCTGGTCCTTGATCCGATAAAATTCGTTCGGGGCAACCATGCAACACCACTTGAGCTAGTAGGAACTTGATGATGGAAGTTGCTGTAGCATCTGGCAAAGCACACACTTCTACCCACCGAGTCAAGTAATCAGAGCACACAATGATGTATCGATTACCGAACTGTGACACAGGGAATGGTCCCATGATGTCATACGCTACCAGCTCAAAGGGGCGAGAAACTCGAATTGGTTCCAGGGTTGCTGCAGGAGGAAGTGTGGACACGTTATGCCGTTGACACTCCGGACACGTATGAATGTACTCATGTAGGTCTTGTCGCAATCGGGGCCAATACAAGTGCTGTCGAATCCTCTCAAGGCATCGTTGGAATCCCATGTGTCCGGACATCGGGTTGTCATGAAAGAACTGCAACCAGGAGTTAATGTAAACTGGTGGTGCCACCACACGACACTCGGAACCGTCTCCAACAAAGACAAGCAAGTCATCCATCAGCTGAAAGATCGTGCATATGTGCGAAAGTTAAGATCCTCGCAGGGTACCTCACTACTCAAGACTTCACGCAACCTCCTGATCCATGGCTCCATCTTTTGAGCCTCCACAATGTCTTCCCGCCTCGGAAGTACGCGATCAGGAAGGGCATCCGGCAACAATGCTACAGGGGCTGCTACTACCACAGGAGCTCGGGATAACGCATCCACATCCGCCATGCTAGACCCTGGGCGATGAACAACCCGAAAACGATACCCTTGCAAAATTAACGCCCAACGTGCAAGTCGTCCCGTCACATTCCTCCTCTTCATGATTGAGTTGACAGCAGTGATCAGTTTCCAACAATGTGTTGGAGCCATGTAGATATGCATGGAACTTTTGAAAGGCCCATACGGCTGCCAGACATTCCTTGTCCGTGGTGGAATAATTTTTCTCTGCCTCAGTAAGGCTCCGACTTGCATAAGCGATTGGGTACCGCTGACCATTGGGAGTCTCCTACAACAGATCGGCCCCCAACCCGACATCTGAAGCATCGGTCCGAAGAATAAAGGATTTGGCAAAGTCCGGATACCGCAACAAAGGTGGAGATCCTAGCAATGCCTTAACATCCTCGAACGCCTTCTGACACTTCTTGGACCACCGGAACTGAGCTCCTTGTTTTAACAATCCTCGCAATGGGGCTGTCAAATCTGAGAACCGCGGAAAAACCTCGCTAGGTATGTTGCCTTTCCCAAGAAACGCTGCAACTCCGCACTGACTCAGGAGCAGGAAATTCTCGTACAGCTAGGGTCTTCTCGGGATCGGTTTCACACCCTCTGCCGTGATGATGAATCCTAAGTATTCAAGGTACATCCAAACTTGCACTTCTGCTCTTTCAACTTCAGCCCGTATTGCACCAATCGCTGCAGGACCCGCTCTAACTGCTGAATGTGCTCCTCCCACGTAGCAGAGTGAATAAGAAGGTCATCGATGTACGCACGTGCAAATTCTTCAAAGCCCTCCAATAGCTCATCCATCATCCGCTGGAAGGTTGCTGGGGCCCCGACCAACCAAATGGCATGACTGTAAACTCGTTACAAGCCAGATGGTGTTGCTGTCTTTGCATCTTCAGGAGCCATAGGGATCTGCCAATAGCCGGAAGCCATGTCAAGAATAGTGAAGTACCGGCTATTCCCCAATGCATCGACCAAATCATCCACCCTTGGTAGTGGATATGAATCTGGAACAGAAACATCGTTCAATGGCCTGAAATCAATAGTGAAACGTGTAGTCCCATCCGGCTTCGGAACTAGGTGTGGTTCTGCTGCCCATGGACTTCGAGACTTACGTATCACCTTCAACTCTAGCATCTCCCTCACACAACGATTCAAGATATCCTTCTCCTTTGGAGATCGTCGCCTGAGCCCCATTCTGATCGGGCGAGTTGTACCAGTCGGGATGTGATGCCGAGTAGTCAACAGGGGATTTGCATCTCCTACAATGGGTTTGAATAGGCTCGGATACCTCGCCAACAGCTCCTTGATGTCCTTAGCTCGTTGCTCTGGAGAAGGCTCTGCCTTAGGCGCCATCATGCCCTGCAATGTTGCCGCCATGCCATTCGGTGCATGTTCTGTAGCCTGCAATGGGGGGCATCCTGGGATAGACAACGTGCACATTTCAAAATCACATCTTGCCTTGACCGCACGAAGCCAATTGACACCGAGGATGATGTCATGGACTTGGCTCGGCATCACCCGCAACGGAAGTAGATGATGGTATCCTCCTAACACCACAGGCACATGTGCAATTCGATGTGATCTAGCAAAAGACTGCTTATCAGCAAACACTACCTTCAAAGTTCGCTCAGCTGGTTGTGTGCAAGTGCAAGGACTCCGCTACTGATCGATTGATAGAAGATATACTGGATCCGGAGTCCACCAGGACTGAAACAGGAGTTCCTTCTACCATGCCGGAGAACACAAACATAAAACGCTCAGTGTCCAGTAACTCACTCGAGACCCCTATGCCCGCACAAGCATGGAAGAACAAAGGTGCTTCGGGGAAGTGTCGACCATGCGCTGGAATCAAGTTCTTCAGAGGTGGTGCAATGTGCCTAGTGCATGGGTCCTCTGACACCCCATGCACTATGCCTCGTTTTCCGGCTGCGGAAGAGTCTCCACTTCTTCTGCAATCTCGATGGCAGCTACTTGATGTCGATTTGCACATGCTCGTGCAACATGTCCCCAACCTCGGCACTCATAGCACTGAATGTTCCGCCCACGACCACCACGACCACGACCACGACCACGACCACCGATCAGCAGCTTGGCCTGGGCCCCTCCTGCGGCCTAAGGACTGGTCCTCCATCTGAACAGCACCCACCTCCATCGGAACAGGATCGGATGTCCCAGGAATAGGTGCGATACAGGATATACACGTTGTGCTGCCCCCAATGAGTTCTCAAATCGTTGTGCAATCCGCAAGGCCTCCTCCACAGTCGAAGGACCAAAGCCCTCCACCAAGCCAGCCAAATCAGGGCGAAGAGCTGGCCATAACAAGCCCAAACGTACCCGTTCTGTCATGCTTGGATCTGCACGATTGACCAAGTTTCGAAACTTAATCCCGAATCGTTGGACAGTCTCTCCCGACACTTGCTTCAAGTCATGGAGCTCACGAAAAGCTGCAGCAGAATCCTCGGGCTTACCAAAAGCTTGCTTGAAACGCTGGGATAAGATGTTCCAATCTTGTCGATCAAGAACGGGGACACCATTGTACCATTGCAAGGCAAGTCCTTGCAAACACGTTGGGAACTCTCGCAACCGCTGGGAGTCAGACCATCCATGGTAATCAGCAATCCCTTGAAAATGTTCCCACCAATGGTACACGTCTGCTCCAATCTCCCCCTTGAAGAATTCTGGACGAACCGTGGATTGGAACCCAAAAGGTGTGGATTAGAACTCTGCGGCATACTAGCATTCTGCTGCATTCCTTGGTGAATTTCTCGCAGCAGAGCAGTCTGATTTGCCACGCTCAATTGTAGTGCATCGAACAACTGCAACCACCTTTCTTCGGTTGCCATCACGACCAAGAACACAAGGGAAGAGGGAGACAAAAAGGAACACAAAAAAACTAAGCCGAAAAAGGACTACCCCATCTCCACCAATGAGAGAGGTGTGAATACTAAATACGATTCAATTAGGTCTGGCTGATACAGGGTATTTATACTAAGTGTCTGTGCTAGGATTAGCACTCTTGGTACCAAGTAAATCATGGTGCCCAGATTAGCCAGCCCCCAGATTAGCCAATGCCCATATTAGTGTGTATGAATCCTAATGCCACTTGGCACCTCCATGGCAGAGTATACGTGGCGTATATACATAGTATATACCATGGAACCTTACAATGTATATACATATAATTGTTTGTGTGAGAGAGAGATAAAGAAATTACATATATACAAATACACACGTACATATATATTCAAGAGAGAGATGAAGTGATTATATATATATATATATATACAAATACATAGGTACATACACTTACAGTTTGTGTGTGTGTAAGAAATAAATAAATTAATTAAATTACACAGATACACACACAGACACATATATATATGTATATACATGTGTATGTGTGTATGTGCAAGAGATACATAAATAAATTAAATTATATATGTATATGTATATACAGGAGTGTGTGTGTGTGTGTGGGAGAGATAGATAAATATATTATATTATACAAATAAACACATATATTTGTATATGTATATACAGGAGTGTGTGTGTGTGTGGGAGAAATAAATAAATATATTATATTATACAAATAAACACATATATATTTGTATATGTATATACAGGAGTGTGTGTGTGTGGGAGAAATAAATAAATATATTATATTATACAATAAACACATATATATTTGTATATGTATATACAAGACTGTGCATGATTAATCTCGCCACCCTTCTAAGAGGCTTTGGGATTAATCCGGCCACCATTCTAGGAGGGTGGCCGGGTTAATCCTATCACCACTTCAAGCATGTGTCTGTGTGATAAAGAAAAATATAAAAAACTTATAAAATACATATAAACATGTATATATACATACAATTGTGTGTGAGAGAGAGATAAGAAATTACATATATACAAATACACACATACATATACTTAACAAAGAGATAAAGTAATTATATATATATAATATATATATATATACAAATACATAGGTACATACACATACAGTTTGTGTGTGTGTGTGTAAGAAATAAATAAATAAATTATATACAAATACACACACATATATATATGTATATACATATGTGTGTGTGTGTATGTGCGAGAGATACATAAATAAATTAAATTATACATATAGTATACATACACACACACATATATATGTATATGTATATATAGGAGTGTGTGTGTGTGTGCGAGAGATAAATAAATATTATATTATACAGATAAACACACATATATTATATTTGTATATGTATATATAATACTGTGGCGAGATTAATCCCGCCACCTTTTTAGGAGGGGTGGCCGAATTAATCCTGTCACCACTTCAAGCATGTGTGTGTGTGACAAAGAAAAATATAAAAACTTATAATACATATAAATATGTATATATACATATAATTATGTGTGTGAGTGAAAGAGATAAATAAATTACATATATACAAATACACACATACATATATATTCAAGAAAAAAATAAAGTAATCATATATATGTATACAAATACACATGTACATACACATACAGTTTGTGTGTGCGTTTATAAGAAATAAATAAATAGAATATATATAGACACACACACACACACATATATATGTATATACATATGTATGTGTGTTGTGCGAGAGATACATAAATAAATTAAATTATACAAATAATATACATACACACACATATATATGTATATGTATATATAGGAGTGTGTGTGTGTGCGAGAGATAGATAAATAATTATAAAATACAAATAAACACACATATATATTTGTATATGTATATATAAGAATGTAGCGAGATTAATCCCGCCATCTTTTTAGGAGGGGTGGCCGAATTAATTATGTCACCACTTCAAGCATGTGTATGTGTGTGACAAATAGAGAAATATAAAAAACTTATAAAATACATATAAACATGTATATATACATACAATTGTGTGTATGAGAGAGATAAAGAAATTGCATATATATACAAATATACACATACATATATTCAAGAAAGAGATAAAGTAATTATAAATATATACAAATACACAGGTACATACACATACAGTTTGTGTGTGTGTAAGAAATAAATAAATTAATTAAATTATACAGATACACACACAAACACATATATATATGTATATACATGTGTGTGTGTGTGTGTCTGTGCGAGAGATACATAAATAAGTTAAATTATACATATATGTGTACACACATATATATATATGTATATATAAGAGTGTGTGTGTGCAAGAGATATATAAATATATTATGTTATACAAATAAACACACATATATATTGTATATGTATATATAAGAGTGGCTAAATTAATCCCGCCACCTTTCTAGGAGGCCTAGAAGGGGTGGCCAGATTAATCCGGCCACCTTTTCTAATAAGGGTGGCGGGATTAATCCTACCACCACTTCAAGCATGTGTGTGTGTGACAAAGAAAAATATTAAAAACTTATAAAATACATATAAACATGTATATATACATACAATTGTGTGTGTGAGCGAGAGAAATAAAAAAATTACATATATACAAATACACACATACATATATATTCAAGAAAGAGATAAAGTAATTATATATATACAAATACACAGGTACATACACATACAGTTTGTGTGTGTGTAAGAAATAAATAAATTAATTAAATTATATAGATACACACACAGACTATATATATATATATATGTATATACATGTGTGTGTGTGTGTGTGTCTGTGCGAGAGATACATAAATAATTAAATTATACATATACATGTACACACACATATATATGTATATGTATATATAAGAGTGTGTGTGTGTGCAAGAGATATATAAATATATTATGTTATACAAATAAACACACATATATATTTGTATATGTATGTATAAGAGTGGTTAGATTAATCCGACCACCCTTCTAAGAAGGGTGGCGGGATTAATCCTACCACCACTTCAAACATGTGTGTGTGTGACAAAGAAAAATATTAAAAACTTATAAAATACATATAAACATGTATATATACATACAATTGTGTGTGTGAGCGAGAGAGATAAAGAAATTACATATATACAAATACATAAGTACATACACATACAGTTTGTGTGTATGTCAAAGTTTTTACTTGGTGCCACAAAGGCGGCTTGCCAGGTGCCAACCTTGGAATCCCCTCTCTTGGAAACCCCACGGAACCTGGTAAAGTAACCCGTATTAGGAACCCAAGCCTTAGGAAGTCAAACCCTAGCTGACTAAGTCCACAAACGAGACTCACCTTGTGAATCAGGATACACGGACTAGCCGAGCTTTAGGTGTCGTTCTAGCTTGGCATGGTTGAGGCGGCCGGAGCAAGGCCTCAACCACTAGTTTGCGGAACGTGAACTCGGGCAATGTCTTTGAGCTTGCGAGCAGGTTTTCGGACCAAGGAATCTGACTAACTCCTTGGAAGTGACGTGCCCTATCTCAAAGGCAAGATCCTGCCAACGATAAGGATAGTCTAACCCTAGGGTGGGTTGTACCCTTGTCGTGTGGAAGTTTGGGCGGCACAACGGAGGGTTGCACCTTGACGACACAAGCTTAGCTTGCACTGGTAAGAGGTTAACGAGCTCTCTCTTGAACCTAGGAAGCCTCACTACATATACTCTACCTTATTTATGTGACGGACCCCCCCCCCCCCCCCCCCGTTTACCTAAATGAGTAAGTGGGCTGGCACGGAAATGCCAGCCCTTAGAGAAAATGGTTGTCCTAACCTAACCCTAAACCTAACCCCTAGGGGGGGTATTAGGGCATGGGTTAGGGCAACCCTAGGGTTAGGTCAACCCTAGGGGTGTCCCTAACCCTTTTTGACAAGCTATATTTAACGGAAAACCTATCTTTTATAACGTCAAACTAGGGGAGAGTTTTCTAGAGGGTAAGTACTACCTTCGCCTAGAGTTTCTCGAGGTACTTAATGACAGCCGGCCGGACTACCCCTAAACACCTAAGTGCACTAAGCAGGGTTGTTTCTCACTACAACTAGGGTTCGCCACACAACTCGGTAGGTAACAATAGTCAAACCCCAAAGTAAAGGGTCAAGTCATAGTAAAAACTATGACAGTGTATGTAAGAAATAAATAAATAAATTATATACTGACACACACACACACACATATATGTATATACATATGTGTATGTGTGTGTTTGTGTGAAAGATACATAAATAAATTAAATTATACAGATAGTATACATACACACACACATATAATGTATCTGTATATATAGGAGTGTGTATGTGCGAGAGATAGATAAAATATTATATTATACAGATAAACACACATATATTTTGTATATGTATATATAAGAGTGTGGCAGGATTGATCCTGTTACCGCTTCAAGCATGTGTGTGTGACAAATAGAGAAATATAAAATACATATAAACATGTATATATACATATAATTGTGTGTGTGAGAGAGAGAAAGATAAAGAAATTACATATATACGATTTCACACATACAGATACATTTAAGAGAGAGATAAAATAATTATATATATATACAAATACACAGGTACATACACATACAGTTTGTGTGTGTGTATATGAAATAATTAAATAAATTATATTATATAGATACACACACACACATATATATGTTTATACATGTGTTTGTGTGTGTCTGTGCAAGAGATACATAAACAAATTAAATTATACAGATAGTATACATACACACACACATATATATATGTATATACAGGAGTGTGTGTGTATGCAAGAGATAGATAAATATATTATATTACAGATAAACACACACATATATTTGTATATGTATATATAAGAGTGTGCATGTGTGTGTAAGAGATAGATAAATTAATAAATTCTATAGATATACACATATATATGTATATGTATATACAAGAGTGTATATTAATCCGGCCACCCCTTCTAGGAGGCTTAAAAAGGTGGCCGGATTAATCCAGCCACCCTTTTAAAAGGGGACCACTTCAAGCATGTGTGTGTGTGACAAATAAAGAAATATAATAAACTTATAAATACATATAAACATGTATATATATATACAATTGTGTGTGTGAGAGAGAGATAAAAAAATTACATATATACAAATATACACATACATATACATTTAAGGGAGAGATGGAGTAATTATATACAAATACATAGGTACAAACACATACAGTTTGTGTGTGTAAGAAATAAATAAATAAATTATATTATAAAAATATAAAAAACTTATAAAATACATATAAACATGTATATATATATACAATTGTGTGTGTGAAAGAGAGATAAAGAAATTACATATATACAAATACACACATACATATACATTCAAGAGAAGATAAAGTAATTATATATAAAGTAATTAATATTTTTGTGTATTTTTATATATATATAATTACTTCTCTCTCTCACACACACATAATTAATGTATATATACATGTTTATATGTATTTTATAAGTTTTTAATATTTTTCTTTGTTATACACACACATGCTTGAAGTAGTGACAGGATTAATCCAACCACCCCTCCTAGAATGGTGGCCGGATTAAAGTAATTATATATAAAGTAATTAATATTTCTGTGTATTTGTATATATATATAATTACTTTATCTCTCTCTTGAATGTATATGTATGTATGTATTTGTATATATGTAATTTTTTTATATATCTCTTTCTCACACACACAATTGTATGTATATATACATGTTTATATGTATTTTATAAGTTTTTATATTCTTTATTTGTCACACACACACATGCTTGAAGTGGTCCCCTCCTAGAAGGGTGGCCGGATTAAACCGACCTTTTAAGCCTCCTAGAAGGGGTGGCTGGATTAATATACACTCATGTATGTATATATACATATATATGTGTGTGTATCTGTAGAATTTAATTTATTTATCTATCTCTTGCACACACACGCACACTCTTATATATACATATACAAATATATATGTGTGTTTATCTGTATAATATAATATATTTATATATCTCTCGCACACACACACTCATGTATATACATATACATATATATGTGTGTTATATATACTATCTGTATAATTTAATTTATTTATGTATCTCTCGCACACACACACACACATATGTATATACATACATATATATGTTGTGTATTTGTATAATATAATTTATTTATTTATTTCTTACACACACACACAAACTGTATGTGTATGTACCTATGTATTTGTAATATATATATATAATTACTTTATCTCTCTTTTGAATGTGTATGTATGTTGTATTTGTATATATACAATTTCTTTATTTCTCTCTCTCACACACACAATTGTATGTATATATACATGTTTATGTATTTTATAAGTTTTTTATATTTCTTTATTTATTACACACACACATGCTTGAAGTGGTGGCAGGATTAATCCCACCATCCCAATGATGCTGATTTCAGATGTATTAATACAATTGTTCACTTGGTTGTTAGGAATACGCCAAATAATTTCAAACTTTCAAATGATTGGCTAGGCATTTGTTTTCACTCAAACGGGCCTAAACCACCATTCAATACACTGATAACTGAGAGGGACGTATTCGACAATGTACGTTATTCAAACATTACATGTTAAGCTGCACAAAGCATTGTCAAATTGATCAGGGGTCCTCACAATGATGCATGGGTTTTTACTACTTGCACTAGGGGATTCGTCTTGGAGTTTACCTTCGGGATACATGTGTGTTTGCCGTTGAAAAGGATAAGACCATAGTTGAGGACTTGAACAAGTGGATAGAGAGGTTCTTAACTGACTACTCTAACAAACCCATACAGGAGTATTTAGGAAAGTTCCCTCCCGAGAAGTGCAATAGCTGTCACGACCCGATACAGGATACAGGATTCCGGATACAGGATACGGGTTACAGGATATTCCTACAGGGATTCCAGATATATGATATGGTTGCAGGATATTCCTACAGGATATTCCTCCTAAAGGATAAGGGACATGTGACTCATCTTAGCCTCTGGATGCATGCAGTCACCTTTGGATGCATGCAACCACTTTTAGCACTCATGCCTAGATTAGCTCTTGGAGTTGTGAGCATAAAAGCTCTGACCTAATTGTTGTACAATCAGTTACTATCAACACCAGTCTTACTACGATCATTCTTGTTTTGTCTGTTCTTGTCTTGCTCCTTGTCTCGCTCTTGGATCCTGTCCTGCTCCTGTCTTACTCTCGGATCCCATCTTGTTCCTGTCTTGTTCTTGGATTTGTCCTGCGCCTTCCTGTCTTACTCCCGGATCCTATCCTGATCTTGTCTTGCTCCTGGATCCCGTCATGTTCCTGTCTCATTCCCAGTTCATGTCCTGCTCTCTCGGTCCTGCTCTGAGTCAAGCCTTCCTGTTCTTGAAATCCTACTCTTTTTCTGATTCCTGGATCGTGGCTTGACAGTTTGATAGTAATTCCTTTCATAAGTCTCCGTTTCCAGCTACTTTTTTTCCTTGATTCTTTTCCTTCGTTTTCCTCCTTTTTCTTTCATAGATCATGACTGATTTTGAGCATTTTCAACGTGAGCACCAAATGTTGCTTCATGAGTTGCCACTTTGCGCCAAGTGGTCACCGATCTGCAAGGTTCCATCAATGCGGCACATGCAGCTGCTGATGCATCCTCCAAGGCTACTACGCAGGTTCTCTCTCAGGCATCGGTGGTTCCCTCTTCATTGAACTTTTCTTGGAGCCAAAGATTAGCATGCCAGAAAAGTTCAGTGGCAATCGTGCCGATTTCCAAGGTTTCCTAAATCAGATTCGGCTCTTGATCCGTATGCAACCACGCCGTTACTCGACTAATGCACAAAAGGTTGACCTTTTGGCATCCTTACTAAGTGGATTTCCACGGGCTTGGGTTGCCCCTTGCTGGAGTGTGACAACCCATTGATGGAAGACTTTGAAGGTTTCGTGGCTGCCTTTGAAGCATGCTTTGGAGATCTTAATAAGTACCGTTCCGCATGTACGAAGTTACGGAAGCTCACTCAAGGATCCCGACCAGCTTCTGTTTACATCCGAATTTCAGCAACTTTGCACGAACATTCTATGGGATGAGACTGCATTGATTGAACACTTCTGTTTTGGTTTGAGGGATGACGTGAAGGACCTTCTCCTTACATTACCAGATGCTCAAACATTAGCGGAGATCATGCAACAAGCTGTTCGTTGCGACAAATGTTTGTTCGAGCGTTGTCTGGAAAGATCCCGTCAGCAGTTCTTGCAAACCAATCCTGCGGCTGTGGTACATGTTTCTGCACCACCTTCTGGAGTAGTTCCTATGGAGGTTGAGAGATCCAAACGTGACTCTCTTTCCACGGCTGAGATATGCTTGTATTGTGGTGAAGCAGGACACAAGGTGGCAAAATGTCCTATTAAAGCCAGGAAGTTCAAAACGCGTGAAGTTGAAGCTGAAGTTCAGTCGGAAAACTTCAATGTCCACTTCGTCTAGGAGTCACAAAGTTGGACGTAGGTGCAGGCTCCATTGGTGTTGCTCATACCATTCCATCACTTAAGTTTCCTATACACATTCATCTTAATAATCGAGAACTCCAGGAGTTTGCCCTGTTAGACACTGGTGCAAATGCATGCTTTATGGATGACACTTTTGCAACTCAACATGGCATTTCGGTGGTGAAGTTGAAGCGTGCAGTTCCTGTAGAGGTGGCCGATGGGCGTCTAATTGCTTCTGGTGTAGTTACGCATACTACCGAACCTCTCTTTTGCAGTCATGGCACATTCAACTGTTCAATTTCCTTCAACTTGATCAAGACTCGGTCCACTCCATTATTTTGGGCATGCCATGGTTCGTTGTTGCAAATCCGCAAATTGACTGGAGGTCTAGGACGCTCACGTTTTTCTCTCCGGCAGCTAAGATCAATCTTGTATCTTCCTGCGTGCAGGATATCCTTAGAATCTGAAGCAGTACAGCTACAGGATTGACCGTGCCTGTTCCTGTATTAGTGTTGAAGACTCCTCCTCGACAGGATTCACCTCATGTCTGTTCCTCAGCACATCCGCAGGCTCCCTCCTTCTCCTCTCCAAGTTCTTACCACTACCATGCATGAACTTGCCACTGATCCTGCTCCTTTCCACCTTTTTGCCTTTCAAGTAACTCCTATGTCCTCTTCTACCTTTCGTGTGTCTGACTCTCTTATTTCAATCTCCTTCTCCTTTTCCTCCTTCTTCCCTACCATCCAGTATCACTCCTTTCAGGACGTTTTTTGACAAGCACAAGGCTGCAGTTCTTCATGTTTACAGGTTCTTACGACTGTCCTATTGATCTTGCAGAAGGAAAGACTCCACCGTTCGGACTGATTTATGCACTATCACCCACAGAGTTGGAGGTTCTTTGTCAGTAATCGAGGATAACTTGGCATCCGGCTTCATTCGTCACTCAAAGTCCCCTGCAGGAGCACCTATCTTCTTTGTCAAGAAGAATGATGGGAATTTACGTTTGGTGTGGACTACAGGGGTTTGAACCCAAGTCACCATTCGGAATCGGTACCCGTTGCCATTGATCCCAGAACTTCTCGATCGGCTGCGAGGAGCAAAGGTGTTCACAAAGATTGACTTACAAGGGGCCTATAACCTTGTACGGATTTGTCCAGGCGATGAGTGGAAGACTACCTTTTATACAAAGTATGGACACTTCGAGTACACGATGATGCCCTTCGGCCTTACCAATGCCCCAACCAGTTTCAACACATAATGAACGACATCTTTCGTGACTTTTTGGACCAGTTTGTGGTGATCTACCTCGATGACATTTTGATTTCTCCAAGGACCAAGCGGCACATGACAAACATACGATTAGTTCTACAGCGGCTTCGCGAGCATGGCCTATATGCAAAGTTGGAGAAGTGTTTTTTCGACAGGGATTTTGTGGAGTTCTTGGGCTACATCGTCTCTCCTGTTGCGTTTCCATGGACATGCACAAGGTAAAGACCATCATGGAGTGGGAGAGGCCCAAGTCTGTACGAGATGTACAATGTTCCTTGGCTTTGCAAACTTCTGCAGGCGGTTCATACAGGACTTCTCCAAGCATGTACTTCACTCACGGAACTCACCAAGCGCACAAGGGTTTTCTCTTGGTCCGATAAGGCGGAACATGCATTTACAACACTCAAGGACGCCTTCACACAACAGCTGATTTTAGCACATCCTGACCCTTCTCGTCCTTTCTTCGTTGAAGCAGATGCCTCGGATTTTACAGTAGGATCTGTCCTATCACAGTTGGAGAAAACAAATTGCTTTATCTTGTAGCTTTTCACTCTCGTAAATTCCTTTCGGCGGAGATCAATTACGAGATTCATAACAAGGAACTCAAGGCCATTGTGGATTTATTTGAGGAATGGCAGATTTTCCTGGAAGGTGTGCGCATCCTGTACAAGTTCTTACGGATCACAGAACCTGGAGTATTTTCAAACGGCTCAAGTTCTCAGTCGGCGATAGGCTAGGTGGGCAGAGTTCCTATCACGTTTTAATTTCGTCATTGTCTACAGGCCCGGTTTTCGGAATGGCAAGGCAGACACATTGTCTAGGCGCTCTTATCTTGCACTGATCCCGGGCAAACCTGCATATGACTGTCAAAGACAAGTGTTGTTAGGTCCTAATCGATCTGGCTTGCAGCACTACATGTTCATCAGGCTTCAACAAATTCAACACTCTTACAAGACATCCATTCGCAATTGGCTACAGACGACTTGACAAAGAATGTGTTCTCACACATTCATCCTAACATTGCAAGTTCCTCTTCCTCCAGTTCCCGTTCAGATTACAAGTTGTTCACCATACAGGAATGGATCCTGTACCGAGAAGGTCTCATGTACGTTCCTATTGGTATTTCCAAGACTCGTGTGGTACAGGTTCATGATACCTGGCTACAGGACATTTTGTGTGGCCAAGACAGTGGAGTTAGTGACTCGCAACTATTGGTGGCCTGGGTTGCAAGGTTTTGTGGAAAGGTTTGTATGGAGCTATGACACTTGTAACATGTCGAATATGCCTCATCATGACCCTCTGGTCTTCTTTCCTCTTCATGTTCCTTCTGCTCCTTGGAGATCCATTTTTATGGATCTCCTCACAGATCTTCCTCCTTTGGATTCGATGCAGTTCTATGGTGGTTGACCGTTTCACTAAGCAGGCTCATTTCCTACCCTACAATAAGACAGCTACAGGTCAGACAACTACTGAGTTGGTGATCCGTGAAGTGTTCCAACATTCATGGTCTTTCTAAGAGCATTGTTTCCGATTGAGCAGTGTCCACAATTCATGTCCAATTTTGGCGAGAGCTTCTTCAGAGTCTACAGGTTAAAGCGATCTTTCTTCAGGATATCATCCGCGAACTGATGGGCAGTCAATGCACAATTCAGACCTTGGAACAGTATTCTTACTGCTTCATCAGTTACCAATAGGACAACTGGTTGGACCTTCTTTCCAATGGCAGAGTTTGCCTACAACAACTCCGTTCACGCATCTTATAGGCAGACACCTTTCTTTACTCTTAAGGCCAATCACGTTTTAACTTTTGCTCTTCCGTTTTCTTTCTGCTCCTGCAGTACAGAGGATCTCCAGCATCTTTGTCAGGTAACATGATGATCTCCGTGTTCATCTTCAGTAGGACAGGAACGATACAAGCATCATACTGATGCTCACGTCAGCCGGCACCTGCATACAAGATTGGTGATCTCGTGTGGCTCTTTGTTGAATTTCTCACCAATAGGCTTCTTCTAAGTTGAATTTTCAACGATTGGGCCTTTATAGGATTGTGGTGGAGGTGAATCATGTAGCTTTTCGACTCAAGTTACCATCTACGGTGAAACTTTATCCTGTGTTTCAACCTCTTCGTATCATCCTTCTTTCTCCTTCTGTGGTCATTGACAATGAACCTGAGTACGAAGTTACAGCCATCCTCGATTCTCGTCTTCACCCAACTTCAATACTTGGTGGATTGGAAAGGTTATTTACCTACTGATCGCACTTGGGAACTGCATCCAACTTATTCCATGCTCCTTCCAAGGTTGCCGCCTTCCATTGGCATTATCCTGCTAAACAGGTCCTATAATCGTAGAACTCGTCTTTAGGGAGGAGGTGCTGTCATGACCCGATACAGGATACAAGATTCCGGATACAGGATACGTGTTGCAGGATATTCCTACAGGATATGCCTAAAGGATAAGGGACATGTGGACTCATCTTAGCCTTTGCATGCATGCAATCACCTTTGGATGCATGCAACCACTTTTAGCACTCATGCCTAGATTAGCTCTTGGAGTTGTGAGCATAAAAGCTCCGACTTAATTGTTGTACAATCAGTTACTATCAACACCAATCTTACTACGATCATTCTTGTTTTGTTTTGTTCTTGTCTTGCTCCTTGTTTTTTTTCTCCTTGTCTCGCTCTTGGATTCTGTCCTGCTCCTGTCTTGCTCCCGGATCCCATCTTGTTCTTGTCTTGTTCTTGGATCTTGTCCTGCGCCTTCCTGTCTTGCTCCCGGATCTTATCCTGATCTTGTTTTGCTTCTGGATCCGTCTGTTCCTGTTTTATTCCTAGTTCCTGTCTTGCTCTCAGTCCTGCTCCTGAGTCAAGCCTTCTTGTTTTTGGAATTCTACTATCTTCCTGGTTCCTAGATCATGGGACAATAGCTTTGAAGAGGAATTTGGTTCAATATTGGAGTCTGAGAACATTAACCAGATATTACACTAGAAGTTATCTCAAGGAGTACATAACATTCACTTACTCTATTAACCATGGAAACATCAAGACAGAAACGAAAAATGTTGAACGATCTTCCAAGCTGTTAAGACATTCTTCACCTCATTCAGAAGGTAACAGCGAAGAAGCATTGATAAAGTGTTAATAGAGTGATAAATAACTATAAATGAGTGTAACATAAGGCATTTTTTTGTATATTTTGTTTATATTTGTATAGAAAATAAATTTTCAAAAGATTAAAAAAGCTTTTAGTTCAAACATGGGTCACACATTAACAAGGTAAATAATATACCTTGGTAATTTAAGGCCAGCTAATTATCATTTTACAGATGTAATAAAACATTTTGAGAACATGGATTTTTAGAAGTGGCATAAGGTAAAAGAGAGGTGTTGCAAAAATTTCTTGTGCCACATGTCAGAATGATAGAGTTCATATAGGAAATGAATAATAATGCAGCTCAAAACATTGATACTATGGGGATCACTTCAGTATCTGCATACCATTTTTATTACCTTCAGTTCCTAAATCACTTTCTTCAGCACTTGTAATATCTGATTTTAAAGATGATGTACAAGTAAATAATAAAAGGATCAGCAACAATTAGCATCAAAAGATAAATGTGAAAGGGACAAACAAGTCAGTTGCAAAGCATTCAAGAGGCAATGTTGCCCCTTGTTACCCATGGTCATATTGTGTTGTTGAATGTTTAATGGTGTTTTGCTTCATTTGTCAAGCCACGATCCAGAAACAAGGAAGAGAGTAGGATTTTAAAAACAAGAAGGCTTGACTCAGGAGCAAGACAAGGAACAAGACAAGAACTAGAAACTTAGGAGTAAGACAAGGCGTAGGACAGGATCCAGGAGCAAGACATGAATAGGATAGGATCCAGGAGCAAGACAGGAGCAGGATAGGAAGGCGCATGACAAGATCCAGGAGCAAAATAGGAACAGAACATGATCCAGGAGTAAGACAAGAGCAGGACATGATCCAGGAGTGAGACAAGAGCAGGACATGATCCAAGAGCGAGACAAGGATAGAACAGGAAGCAAGGAGCAAAATAAGAACAAGACAAGACAAGATTAATCATAGAAAGATTGGTGTTGATAGTAACTGATTGTACAACAATTAGGTCGGAGCTTTTATGCTGACAACTCCAAAACTAATCTAGGCATAAGTGCTAAAAGTGGCTGCATGCATCTAAAAGTTTATGTGCATGAAGAGCTAAAACGAGTCACATGTTCTCTAGGCATATCCTGTGGCATATCCTGTAGGCATATCCTGTAGGAATATCCTGCATGCATATCCTGTATCCCGTATATCTTGTATCTGGAATCCTGCATCCTATATCGGGTCGTGACAGCACCTCCTCTCTAAGGACGAGTTTCACGAGTCTTGGGACCTGGTTTAGCAGGATAATGCCGATGGAAGGCAGCAACCTTGGAAGGAGCATGGAGTAAGTTGGATGCAGATTCCCAAGTGCGATCGAAAAGCAAATAACCTTTCTAATTCATCAAGTATTGAAGTTGGCGGCGATGAAGACGAGAATCAAGGATGGCCGCAACTTCGTACTTAGGTTCATCGTCAATGACCACAGGAGGGGGAGGAGAAGAAGCACGACCAGGAAGAAAGAAGATGATACGGCTCCAACAAGGAGGTGTGAAACACAGCATGAAGTTTCACCGTAGATGTAACTTGAGTCAAAAGCTACAGGATTGACCTCCGCCACAACCCTGTAAGGGCCCAATCGTTGAAAATCTAACTTAGAAGAAGGCCTGTTGGTGTGAATATGTCGACGAAGAAGCCACATGAGATTACCAATCTTGTATGTAGGTGCTGGCTGATGGTGAGAATCAGCATGATGCTTGTATCGTTCCTGTCCTGCTAAAGATGAACCCGGAGATCATCTTGTACCTGACGAAGATGCTGAAGACGATTCTGTACTGCAGGAGCGAAAGAAAGAGAAGCAGGAGGAGCAAAGTCAAAACATGGATGGTAGCTTGTAAGACAAAGAAAGGTGTCTGGCCTGTAGATGCGTGAACGGAGTTGTTGTAAGCAAACCGCCATTGGAAGAAGGTCCAACTAGTTGTCATGTTGGTAATTGATGAAGTAGCGAAGATATTGCTCCAAGGTCTGAATCGTGCTTTCTGATTACCCATCAGTTTGTGGATGATATCCTAAAAAAGATTCGCTTTAACGTGTAGACTTCGAAGAAGCTCTCACCAAAACTTGGACATGAATTGTGGGTCTCAACCGGAAACAATGCTCTTAGGAAGACCATAATGTTAGAACACTTCACGGATCACCAACTCAGCAGTTGTTTAACATGTAGTTGTCTTGTTGCAGGGTAGGAAATGAGCTTGTTTGGTGAAACAATCAACCACCACAAGAACTGCATCAAATCCACGAGAGGAGGAAGATATGTGAGGAAATCCATAAAAATGGATCTCTAAGGAGCAGAAGGAACAGGAAGAGGACGAAGAAGACCAGAGGATGCATGACGAGGCATCTTCGACCTGTTACAGGTGTCACAGCTTCGTACAAACCTTTCCACAAAACCTCGCAACCCAGGCCACCAATAGTTGTGAGTCACCAACTCCACTATCTTGGCCACACCAAAATGTCCTGTAGCCAGGGCATCATAACAATCCTGTACCACACGAGTCCTGGAAATACCAACAGGAACGTACATAAGACCTTCCCGGTACAGGAGTCCATCTTGTATGGCAAACAACTTGTAGTCTGAACGGGAACTGGAGGAAGAGGAACTTGCGATGTCAGGATAAATGTGTGAGAAACACATTCTTTGCGAAGTTGTCTGTAGCCAACTGCGAACGGATGTCCTGTAGGAGTGCTGAATTTGCTGGAACCTGATGAACCTGTAGTGCTGCAAGTCGAAATCGATCAGGACCCAACAACACTTGCCTTTGACAGTCATATATAGGATCGCCTAGGGTCAGTGCAAGGTAAGAGCGCCTAGACAATGCGTCTGCCTTGCCATTCTGAAAACCGAGCCTGTAGACGATGACGAAATCAAAAGTGATAGGAACTCCACCCATCTAGCCTGGCGCCGATTGAGGACTTGAGCCGTTTGAAAATACTCCAGGTTCTTGTGATCTGTAAAAACTTGTACAGGATGCGCAGCACCTTCCAGGAAATGCCGCCACTCCTCGAACGAATCCACAATGGCCTTGAGTTCCTTGTCATGAATCTCGTAATTAATCTTCTCCAAAAGGAACTTACGAGAATGAAAAGCTACAGGATGAAGCAACTTGTCTTCTCCAACTTGTGATACTGCAAAATCCGAGGCATCTGCTTCCACGAAGAAGGGACGAGAAGAATCAGGATGTGCTAAAATTGGAGCTGTCGTGAAGGCGTCCTTGAGTGTTGTGAATGCATGTTCTACCTTGTTGGTGTCACGACCCAATACAGAATACAGGATTCCGGATACAGGACATGGGTTGCAGGACTTTCCTATAGGATTCCGGATACAGGATATGGGTTGCAGGATTTTCCTACAGGATACTCCTACCAGGATTCCGGACACAGGATTCGGTTGCAGGATATTCCTACAGGATATGCCACAGGATATGCCTAGAGGATAAGGGACATGTGGACTCATCTTAGCCTCTGCATGCATGCAATCACTTTTGCATGCATGCAACCACTTTTGCATGCATGCCTAGATTAGCTCTTGGAGTTGTGAGCATAAAAGCTCCGACCTAATTGTTGTACAATCAGTTACTATCAACACCAGTCTTACTATGATCAATCTTGTCTTGTCTTGTTTCCTGTCCTGTTCCTGTCTCGCTCCTATTTCCTGTCCTGTTCCTGGATCCTGTCCTGCTCCTGGATCCTGTCCTGTTCCTGTCTTGCTCCCGGATCCTATCCTGTGCTTTCCTGTCTTGCTCCCGGATCCTATCCTGATCCTGTCTTGCTCCTAGATCGGTCCTGTTCCTGAGTCAAGCCTTCATGTCCTTGGAATCCTACTCTCTTCATGTTTCCTGGATCGTGGCTTGACAGTTTGATAGTAACTGCTTCATAGTTCTCCGTTTTCCAGCTACCTTTTTCTTGATTCCTTTCCTTCATTTTCCTCCTTTTTTTTTCTTTCCTAGATCATGGCTGATTTTGAGCATTTTCAACACGAGCACCAAATGCTACTTCATGAGCTGGCCACTTTGCGCCAAGTGGTCACCGACCTGCAAGGTTCCACCACTGCGGCACATGCAGCTGCTGATGCATCCTCCAAGGCTGCTGCGCAGGCTCTCTCCCAGGCATCGGTGGTTTCCTCTTCATCAAACTTTTCTTCAGAGCCGAAGGTTAGCATGCCAGAGAAGTTCAGTGGAAATCGTGCCGATTTCCAAGGTTTCCTGAATCAGATCCGACTCTTGATCCGTATGCAACCACGGCGCTACTCGACTGATGCTCAAAAGGTGGGTCTTTTGGCATCCTTACTAAGTGGATCTCCACGGGCTTGGGTTGCCCCCTTGCTGGAGCGTGACGATCCACTGATGGAAGACTTTGAAGGTTTCGTGGCTGCCTTTGAAGCCTGTTTTGGAGATCCTGATAAGTACCGTTCTGCATGTACGAAGTTACGGAAGCTCACTCAAGGATCCCGACCAGCTTCCGTCTATGCATCCGAATTTCAGCAACTTTGCACGAACATTCCATTGGACGAGACTGCATTGATCGAACACTTCCGTTTTGGGTTGAGGGACGACGTGAAGGACCTTCTCCTTACGTTACCGGATGCCCAAACATTAGCAGAGATCATGCAACAAGCTGTTCGTTGCGACAACCGTTTGTTCGAGCGTCGTCAGGAAAGATCCCGTCAACAGTTCCTGCAAACCAATCCTACAGCTGTGGTACATGTTCCTGCACCACCTTCTGGAGTAGTTCCTATGGAGGTTGAGAAATCCAAGCGTGGCTCTCTTTCCGCTGCCGAGAAGCAACGTCGTCGCAGTGAGAACCTGTGCTTGTATTGTGGTGGAGCAGGACACAAGGTGGCAGATTGTCCTATTAAAGCCAGGAACTTCAAGACGTGTGAAGTCGAAGCCGAAGTTCAGTCGGAAAACTCCAATGTCCACTTCGTCTAAGAACCATTTTCAACACGAGCAACCAAGGAAAGGATCTTGGGGGATGGAACAGAGGCAGGGTAACAGAAAGAAGCAGGATTGGAAAAAACCTGTGTGGTTGTTGATGAGTGTACAGGATTGGAAGAATCCTGTACAGGACACCGTGAGTGTACAGGATTGGAAGAATCCTGTACAGGAGTCCGTGGTTGCGCAAGAGTGGAAGAAGCCTGCGAATGTGCTGACGAATCAACAGGAGGTGGATCCTGTTGAGGAGGAACCTTCGACACTGATACAGGATTGGAAGAACCCTGTACAGGACACCGCAAACTTACAGGAATGGGGAGAGCCTGCGGATGTGCTGAGGAACTGCCATGAGGTGAATCCTGTCGAGGAGGAGTCTTCAACACTGGTACAGGAACAGGTACGGTCAATCCTGTAGCTTGTACTGCCTCAGATACTAAGGATGTATCCTGCACGCAGGAAGGTACAGGATTGATCCTAGAAGTTGGAGAGGAAAACGTGAGTGTCCTAGACCTCCAGTCGATCTGCGGATTTGCAACAACGAACCATGGCATGCCCAAAATGATGGGAGTCGACCGAGTCTTGATCAAGTTGAAGGAAATTGAACAGTTGAATGTGCCATACCTGCAGGAGAGAGGTTCGGTAGCATGGGTAACTGCACCGGAAGCAATTAGACGCCCATCGGCCACCTCTACAGGAACTGCACGCTTCAACTTCACCACCGAAATGCCATGTTGAGTTGCAAACGTGTCATCCATGAAGCATGCATTTGCACCAGTGTCTAACAAGGCAAACTCCATGAGCTCTCGATTATTAAGATGAATGTGTACAGGAAACTTAAGTGACGGGATGGTATGAGCAGCACCAATGGAGCCTGCACCTACGTCCAACTTCGCGGCTCCTAGACGAAGTGGACATTGGAGTTTTCCGACTGAACTTCGGCTTCGACTTCACGCGTCTTGAAGTTCCTGGCTTTAATAGGACAATCTGCCACCTTGTGTCCTGCTCCACCACAATACAAGCACAGGTTCTCACTGCGACGACGTTGCTTCTCGGCAGCGGAAAGAGAGCCACGCTTGGATTTCTCAACCTCCATAGGAACTACTCCAGAAGGTGGTGCAGGAACATGTACCACAGCTGTAGGATTGGTTTGCAGGAACTGTTGACGGGATCTTTCCTGACGACGCTCGAACAAACGGTTGTCGCAACGAACAGCTTGTTGCATGATCTCCGCTAATGTTTGGGCATCCGGTAACGTAAGGAGAAGGTCCTTCACGTCGTCCCTCAACCCAAAACGGAAGTGTTCGATCAATGCAGTCTCGTCCCATGGAATGTTCGTGCAAAGTTGCTGAAATTCGGATGCATAGACGGAAGCTGGTCGGGATCCTTGAGTGAGCTTCCGTAACTTCGTGCATGCAGAACGGTACTTATCAGGATCTCCAAAACAGGCTTCAAAGGCAGCCACGAAACCTTCAAAGTCTTCCATCAGTGGATCGTCACGCTCCAGCAAGGGGGCAACCCAAGCCCGTGGAGATCCACTTAGTAAGGATGCCAAAAGACCCACCTTTTGAGCATCAGTCGAGTAGCGCCGTGGTTGCATACGGATCAAGAGTCGGATCTGATTCAGGAAACCTTGGAAATCGGCACGATTACCACTGAACTTCTCTGGCATGCTAACCTTCGGCTCCGAAGAAAAGTTTGATGAAGAGGAAACCACCGATGCCTGGGAGAGAGCCTGCGCAGCAGCCTTGGAGGATGCATCAGCAGCTGCATGTGCCGCAGTGGTGGAACCTTGCAGGTCGGTGACCACTTGGCGCAAAGTGGCCAGCTCATGAAGTAGCATTTGGTGCTCGTGTTGAAAATGCTCAAAATCAGCCATGATCTAGGAAAGAAAAAAGGAGGAAAATGAAGGAAAGGAATCAAGAAAAAGGTAGCTGGAAAACGGAGAACTATGAAGCAGTTACTATCAAACTGTCAAGCCACGATCCAGGAAACAGGAAGAGAGCAGGATTCCAAGGACATGAAGGCTTGACTCAGGAACAGGACCGATCTAGGAGCAAGACAAGATTAGGATAGGATCCGGGAGCAAGACAGGAAAGCACAGGATAGGATCCGGGAGCAAGACAGGAACAGGACAGGATTCAGGAGCAGGACAGGATCCAGGAACAGAACAGGAAATAGGAGCGAGACAGGAACAGGACAGGAAACAAGACAAGACAAGATTGATCGTAGTAAGACTGGTGTTGATAGTAACTGATTGTACAACAATTAGGTCGGAGCTTTTATGCTCACAACTCCAAGAGCTAATCTAGGCATGCATGCAAAAGTGGTTGCATGCATGCAAAAGTGATTGCATGCATGCAGAGGCTAAGATGAGTCCACATGTCCCTTATCCTCTAGGCATATCCTATGGCATATCCTGTAGGAATATCCTGCAACCGAATCCTGTGTCCGGAATCCTGGTAGGAGTATCCTGTAGGAAAATCCTGCAACCCATATCCTGTATCCAGAATCCTGTAGGAAAGTCCTGCAACCCATGTCCTGTATCCGGAATCCTGTATTCTGTATCGGGTCGTGACAATATCAGGTTGTGACATCATTGACAAAAGCTTGAGGACAAAGAAAAAGAAATCAAACAGGGTAATTTCATTTGTTGTCATGGTAAATTTCAACATAATATCATTTTTCGTTCGAGGTTGGACCGTCTCTTTCAAAAGCTTAAAGAGATGGGTGCACTTGTGGGGATTTAGTCATACATGCAGTTTCACAACTTGACACCACTGCTGAATTTGCTTAACAAACATTGTAAGAGGTGATTCGTAAAGATTAGATTTTTGACTAGCGAATATGTTATAAACCTTTCAAATTATACAATGTAAGAAAGAAAGTAAGTCATACTTCTTCAAGAATGAAATATTAATTAGGCTTCATTAGGAAATCAATCAGTTAAGGATAATGAAGAATGCACATATCTTAATGGTAAACAACTCTCCTTAAAAGGCTATGCTCAACCAAAACATTGCTTGTATCCATCCAATCACTTTCGACCCATATTCTGATATTAATACCATGGATGAACTAGTCAATTACTTGGATACGTGCCTCATAAAGAAGAATCTTAAAAAGTTTTGTAAGCAATATCCACTATATAAATACCCTAACACTTTTATTTCTCGTGATTTTAAATTTTATAAATTAAAGGAGAGCAACAGGGCTTTACAATATTATTATTAAGGAATGTCATATTTTAAATAAGCCTTTATGCACTTCTCTTCTTATCAAGATATTGACCAAAATGATTTGATTAATCCGAAGAGTGATAACTTATATAAAATGAAGAGATTTCTTTATATGGTTAAGGCGAAAGTAATTACAAAAAGATTAACAGGTTGAAAAGGAAATGATTTCATTTGTAATTATGTTTGAAAGTATTTTTAATTATTATAAATATTTTTACAATAGAGAATAATACGAATATTTTAAGATATTTTAAAAATATTCCTTACTAAGTAAGCTTAATGAAGGATTAATTTATTAATTAATTAATATTTAAGGCTTAATTATATATTAATTAAATAATTAATTAATAATGAAAACTTAAGTATTAATTAGCAATTTGTTTTATATTCTCATTTTTATGTATCATGCCCATTTTAGTTACAATGTGTATTTTAAGATGAATTACTCTTTCAAACTACTATATATATCGAAAGGTCCCTATCGTTTCCATGTATTATAGTCTTGTCATGGTGTTATTATTGCTAGGCATTTTGGGGCTTGCAAAACACTCAAGCTTATTATTTGTGTGTACTAGTAGCCTTAACTTTGTAAGTATGTAGTTGACTTCATACAAACTTGTGTTTGTGTTGTCAGTCCAAGGCTTTTTATCATTGTTCATATGGATTGCTTTAGCTATTGTCAATTTCAAGTAGCTATTGAGAATCAATTTCTATTGACTTCATCAATGACCTACTCAGCCTCGATTATAATGGTTAGGTTTTCCAAGATGTTTCATTTCATACCATACACTAAATTTATTACAAGTGAGGAAACTGTTGACATATGAGGAGATTGCCAATATGCTGATATGAGAGGTGTTTGAATTACATGGCTCCTCAAATGACATTATTTGTGATTGTGGACTTCAATTACTAGCAAGTTTTGAAAATGGTTGCACAAGATCCTTAATATTAAATGTAAGTTCTTCTTGTGCTACCATCCATAAAACAACGGTTATACTAAGTGTACTATCTAAATCTTTGAGCAAAACTTTGGTGTTTTAATTACTAACATGACAATTGAGTTGACCTTGAATTTGCATACGAAAGCTCAATGCACACCTCAATAGGTTAGTTATAATTCTTTATAATCATTGATTAACATCCTCATTGATTATTGTATGCTCGCGTTAACGTTCTTGTCAAATTATTAGTTAAAAATTATTTTATTTATTTACACCATGTTCAATAGGAGTTGGCTCATCAATTCAATAATGCCCAAGCTTCCTATAAGACAATTATTAATCAATATCATTGTGCTACTCTTATTTTTTAAATTAATAATTATGTTTAACTTCCTTAACATAATCTCAATACCATTAAGCCATGTAATAAGTTGGATTACAAGTAACTTGGAACCATTTTTTATTATTAGTAGAATTAACAATGTTGCATTTTGCTTTTAACTCTTCACTTTTATGAAGGTTTATTAAATTTTCTATGTCTTTGTGTTATGACCTTATACGATGAATACCTTCACCACATAGAACCACCAATCCCCTCATACATGACTTAAACCACCAATTCTCAAATACATTAATTTATTACTTAAGGATATTCTAAGATATATCTTAGCATTAGCATCAACATTTTATTAACATATTCAAAAGTATATTATAGCATCAATATTAATATATTTTGGTGGTTCGTAACATGGTAACTTCATGTGCATGAGTAGGGTTCTTTGTTGAACTCCCAATTCGATCACTATAACAATAACCAACCTAATAGACGAGGTAATATAACTTATAATAAAGAAGTTTATAATTCAAAATAATAACAACTTCATACTTTGGTGTATTATCAAGTTCAATTGGGGATGACGGTGAGATTATATAATTTAAGAAATGTTTAAGTCAAAATTCATGTATAAAGAAAGTTAAAATTAAATTTTTTAATATTCCAATTGTGAATAATTTTCTTATTTAATTAGTATTTCTTGTTATTATTATTTTTAATTCATAAAATCTGATAATTTCTATTTATATTCCCTTGGCCTTAACATTGTATAATTTTTTCATTAAGTCCACGGTAAGTTTATTTATTACTTCTGGCTCATTACATATTTAATAATAAGATATGCTTCAACTTTACAATGTAGATTAATAATATACTTTGGTTTTATAACGTTGATTCATGATGAATTATATAATGAACTATGTATAAAACCATATGACATATTCAAAACATATCATTTTATTCATTAAGAATACACAACGTAAATGCAAAAAACTCTATTAAGAAATAATTTAACATTTAGCCACGTGTAAAGTTATATGCTAATTTTAATAGTTGCATTATTTTGATATTAACAGTATTTATTCTCACTAATATTAGCCAACCTTAAAATTTTAAAGTTTAAACACACTTTGAAGTGTTTCATTTTATAGAACACGGACAGTTACAATAAGTGTTTTATTTTTGAGAACACGGACAATTACAATAACGAGTATAACTATATGAAATTATCGATTTTATCAAAATACAAGATTGTTACTGAAGAACAGGGACTTAGCTTCAATTGTTATGTAAACTTTTTCAAGTTCGGGTAAAACGGAACAATCGTATTTTTACTATGTATTCTACCAACTGTAACATTCTATACTTCATCAAGTGTAATACTCAAGTTCTGTCAATTATTATGCTCCAACAAAAGACATGAGGCTCACCCAGAGCTATCGAATCTCTAACCAGCTTCCTAGTCTTGCTACAGGAACTGGAGCTGCTTGTCTTTCCACTTCTTGAAGACTGCCCTACACCCCAGGTTGCACATTTCCACGACAGCCGCCCAAGTCCCAGGTTTGAATCAGGACAGAATAGACGCTATAGTGAAAACGGCTACCTCACTGTACACGTTTTTGTGTGCATCCCCCTGAATGGCGTCTTGAAGCATTGCTCCGCCAGCTCCATGTCACCTCCATCCCAACGTGTTTCAAGTTGAGCCGTCAACATGTCTTAGACACTCACCACTTAACAAAGATCAGTTGCCTAAGTTCTATATAGCGCGGCACTGAATATGGTATGCTACAGAGTGCCAGTAAGAACTGGTCTTAGATTGATTCATTATGAGTGTTATATATATAAGTATATAGCTCATATAAAATATTTTATGTGTTCAACTGTAGCATACTGACATTCAGCCAAGGTGAGGTGCTTGTAGTTGCGCACAAACAAATTTTCCTATTTCACCTCGTTCATGCCCCAGTATTATAAAAGGTTTCCTGCTCCCAATATTAGCTGTCAAGACCCATCCTCATTTTAGAATATACTTAGTGTGGGTTTAAAAATATGACGAGTTATAATTTGAAAGAGATTGCGCGATGAAATGCTTGCAGCTTTTATAAGATGCTCGTAGACACACCTATGTAGTGTGCACTGTTGCATTGCTGATTACCTTACTCTGCTCCAATGCGCCATAACTTTCTCTTCTGACCGTAAACCCTAGCTAGGTCGAAAACAACAAGGCATCAATGGGTAGGAGAAAGAAGAGGTTGTGCAGCGTCTGCCGTGCTCACGTGACCGTTTTGTCTTATAGATTACTCTCAAGAGCAGGAGATGGAGATCGAGGCCCTGCAGGCTATTCTCATGGACGACATTCAAGGTACCCAGTTTTCCGGCTCTCACTTATTTCTCCCGCCGCCTGTTGCAGAGCTATCGGCTGATGGGATCCACTCGCAGAGGCCTTCCTACCAAATTAAGATATCACTCGAGGTCCTCTCCTCTCTATTCTTTTAGCTTACGAATTGTTAACGTGTTGTTCCCTGACCAGGAGGACGAAGACGAATCTTCAACGTCTCCCGGTATCCCCTCTCTGCACACACACACACACCAACTAACTTCTGTTAATGCAGCGCAGGTGGCTCTTATGTTCGTCCACACTCCAAATTATCCTGAAGAGCCACCTCTTCTGGACGTTCGTAGGTATGTTGATGAATACGTCGTACGTGTGAGCACTCTTACTCTTCTCTGGCAGTATCAAGGGAGTTAGAGACAGCGAAGCGAAGGAATTGAAGGAGAAGTTGCACACTGAGGTACATGCTGGTAGCGTTTCTAATTATCCTTTTCTAAAGGCAGCTGTTTTGTAGGCTGTCAACAACCTTGGAATGGCTATGATGTATACTCTAGTTACTTCGGCTAAAGAATGGTTGCTGGAGAAATATAGTCAAAAGGAAGACAGTGTTGCAGGCGCTAATGAAGCGGTTGCAGGAGTGGACGAGGTGACCTTGCTTTTTATCCCCCACAGTTGAGCATGTTTAACGGTGTAAAGCTGTTTCAGGTGGAGCCACACGGGGAGCTTGTGAGTGTAGACACGTTTCTAGCCTGGAGAGAAGGCTTCGAGGCTGAAATAGCTCTTGAAAAAGCGAGGTAGCTGTGCAAGGTATCCTGTTTTGGAGCTAACTGTTTTTGGTTGAAGGTTAATGCCTGATTCTGCTCTGTCTACCTCCAAAGAGAAGAGATTGACCGGAAGAGCCTGGTTCGAGAGCGGCCGGGCGGCAGCCATGGTAACGCTTGCTTACACACACAAATGTACACTAACATACATACCTTGAGATGAGATTGCAGAAAGCTGGTAAAGCAGCGGTTGTGTCCAGCGACGAGGAGGCAGATGAAGAAGTCGATCTTGATGTGGAGTACGATGATGGAGGTAAGAAACCATAGTCAGGTAGGACACCTAACCTGGTACTTGTGACCGCAGACTTGGACGAGGACGACATGCTAGAACACTATCTGTCTCAAAAAGCTTAATAGTACCTAATATTTAATTATCTTTGAGCTCTGAGCATTTTGTCTGTGTTTGATTGGTTAATCAGGAGGAAAACTCTCGTACTTCGAAGAAGGACCGGTTCTTGACGACAATGTCGTACATGTGGATGGTTTTGAACCTGGTGAAATCCGCAGGCAGAGAGATGAGGTCGACTGAGGACATTTTGTGGAACTGGATGAGGTCGGGTTCCTCATAAGGGTAGCGTTCCAACCCAGATCCAAGAGCTTGGCCTCTAGGTGGGAATACGAAGTGATGATCTGGTTTGTTGGGATGTGCACCAGCACCTTCCTGCGCAAAATTCCGCGCTCACAACCATCGATTGGCTCCATGAGCGGATTCGGAACTAATCTTGCCACTCCGTTCTTGAACACCCACACCCCGGACATGATGATGAGCAAGGAAAAAAGGCAAATCTTTTTCCTTGTTAGGAGAGCTAAGCTACATTGGGCAGGATGGCAACTATGTATGTAGGAAGGAGTTGGGCAAGATGGAGACCGTGCTTGGTAGACGTGTGCTTGTGTAAACTGTCGCTCTTGATTCGGATTCTATGCTGGCACGGAGGAATCTGCATACAACATGAATAATGTAGGCGCGCAGATTGAGGGAGGAAATTGTATGGAGAGAGACAGTTGAAGGAAGGAAAACATAAACTTATTTGTACCTCAACCTTTGCTACGCTGTGTCCGGTGGCGGCGGCATATTGCTTTCATGCATTTTCTTCGTTCGTGTGTGCTGCACAGAAAACAACACGAGGAGAAGAAGATTGCATTAAACACATCGCACGCACGACGTCCTACGTAGGAACAGGATCCATTCCTCGTCCACGTGGCGCATCGCAATATCGCATCAAGAAGAACAAGAAGATCCCCTTGTGTACTGGAAGAATGGACCAAACCCACCTTGCACATGGACGAATGAGCGTGTTTCGTCCGATAGCTGGCAGACAATTACGGGCTTCTTCAGCAACAGCCTGATAAAATGCAGACTACGGCTCCCACAGAGACTCAGGACTGTTGCCAGCAGCAAGAGAAGCAGTTTCAATTTTACACTCAGGATCTCAAGGAGGGCCAAGGATGTCACGATTGCCGTCGCGAATCGGCGGCTGCTCTGCAAGGTACAATGAGCCAGCATGGGCAGGAGATTCTACACAGCAAGTCAGTCTTGGCGCACTGCAGCACCGATTCTTTACACAAAACCAATTGGATAGTAGACTAGTCGGCCTCAACAACGTGCTTTCTGACTCTGGTTTCACACCTCTAAAGATACCGCTGTTCCAGGAACAATTATTACACACTCTTGTAGATGTGGTGCGGGACTATGCGAGGCGGGAAAGCTTTGTTCAGGTCAGACTTAAACAGATAATATATACACGTATGTGTGTGTATATATGTGCAGGAGCTGATAGAAGCGGTGGGTAATCACCGCAAGTTGGAGGATCGGAACAACGTGCAGTTAGGCAGGCTGGAAGCAGATGTTCAAGCGTTGAAGAGAAGGCTGGCAGCCTCTGAGCAACGGTCAAAGGTCGTTCTATCTGCTGCAGACAAGGCTGCCTCACGACTTCGAAAAGAGGTTCAGTCTCTTGAACTTGCCAACTCTAATCTGTTGCAGCGTTGCAGGTACCTGCCGGCTTCCATTTCATGGTTTTCACCTGATTTGCTATCGGATGCAGCCAGCTGGAGCATAATGGCCGTTCTAAGGAGCGTGATGCTCGAAAGTACCAAAGCAAGCTATTAGAAGCCATTGAAAAGGTAGTGGAGGGATTAATGGCATTACAGAGAGCTGAGCATGACGATCTTCAGGAGGAGGGTCAACGCTCCAAGGATATGGAGTGCTACAGGGACCTCAAGAAGAAAGTATCCAAGGGTCTAGATCGCTTTCTCAAGCCACTGCAGCTGGTAAGTTGGCAACTGAAGATGATTGTAATGTTAACTAGCACTCACTCTTCAGGTGAGTATATACGAGAAGCAGAAGCTGGTGATGGCGTCAGAAGTCGATGCCTTGCGTTCACAAGTAGCCAGTCTATGTTGGGAACTACAAGACAGGGACAACAGCACCCAACAAAATGTTTGCATTCTTATGGCGCCTTGTAAATTCTTACTAGAGCTTGTATGTGCAGTGTATTTCAGGCACCCAAGGCGATCTACTTGAGCAAATCTGCAAGAAATTGCAGCTGAGCAATCCGACCCACATACCGGTAAGAACATTTTAATAATGCTAAGTAATGCTATGGACTCTGTGCCAGACTGCAATTGAGAGCTTGGTTGCTGTTAATGCTGCGGTACCATGGCTAGAGGAGTTCGTTGAACAAGTTTGTGATGTCGTCTTTGTTGCGGGAAAACATTTTTTTCCCAGGTTAGTCGTCCTTATTCTCCACCTCCCTAGCTCAAAACTTGTCTTCAGGGCATCAACAGAAGATCCTCGTGAGGTCCCCAACGTCCTGAAGAGCTGGCTTCAATGTCTTTCAAACGGTAAGTACGGGCATGTAATTCCCAATTGTTAATACATGAAAACGTTGAAGTGTACTAAGGGTTAATAAACCGACGACGTGTGTAGAGAGAGAAAGCGCTTAGCTTAGCTGGAGCCCCACTATACCTCGTGCAGCACGTGCGTCCTTGTCAGGCCAAGCACATTTTCTTTTTCCGCTCTGGTTGTAAAGAGAGGAAACATGGCGATGTTGAGCAGCAATGTTATGACGCTCAGATCTTCATTCACCCCAAGTTAGGACAGCAACGTCACGTCATTTCGGAAGAGCGGCACCCCATTGTAGAACTTCCAAATCGCCTAGATGCTGCTTCTTCTCCTCTCTGTTCTCAGAAGGTTCGATTGTATTTGCAGAAAGATGAAATCCCATAACTTCACCTTCGTATTCAGGACGGAAAGAAGATGAGCTACAGACTCTGCATATTTATGAGATAAATGAAAGGGATCGGGGCAGCCCTGTGTTTCTTAAGGCCGATCCTAGCCGAAAAGCAAATGCACTAGGCGATTTGGTTCCTTTCTCCAACAAGGTAATTTGTCTGAACACAATGGATGATTTACATTTGTTCGGAGACATGCAGGTGTACGACGGTTCCCTGGAAACAAGGCTGGGGATCACAGCGGGGATATGCGTGCTAATAAAGAACGTGCCTGAGAAGGGAGACCGGTATGAAGCCATCTACAGCTTTCACCTTGGTGACTATGGTCAGCTTTCCGTCCAGGTGGGGTGAGGACGTGAGCTGTTTGTTAATCCACTAAGCCTGGTCATGCAGGGTGCGTACGTGACGTACGAGGACACGGTGCTGGCGATCACGGGTGGAAGCGGGATTTTCAAGGGGGCACGAGGCCAGGTGAAGCTGCAGCAAATCATCTTTCCCATCAAGCTCTTTTACACGTTCCAGATCCAGGGCATTCCCAAGTTACCGTCCCAGCTGACCAAGCCCCACGTTCCTCCCGCTACTGGCATCAAGCCTTCTGTGGCCGCTGCTTCCAATCAATCCACCGCTCCTAATTTCACAGATTGATTTTAACAAATAATTAAAACAATTCAATAAATAGACAATGCAGCCCTAGAAAAATGGAGTTGAGATTTATGGCTAAGCCGATGCGCTCTGCCTCTGCCCTTCAAGTCACCATGGGGCTCGTCTTGGTCGGCTGCTTTCTCGTGGCTGCCTGGATGTACACTGCTCCTTCTGCCACCACCGGCACATTGCACACCAAGCTTGCCGTCCCTGGCAAGCAACGCATTGACAGCAAACTGCTGGGAGAGGAGAATGTAGATCTGGATACCAAAAGATCTGAGGAGAACGAACAAGTCGGTGGCAGCTTGGCCACTCAAGCGGAAGAGTCTGTGCAGGAAAGAAATGCAGCTGAAGAGGAGCCAAAGGCCCGCATCTGGCCTCTTTGTTCCGAAGCAGATTACATTCCCTGTCTGGACAACGTGCAAGCTATAAAGCAGCTCAAGAGCACTAAGCATTACGAACACCGAGAGAGGCATTGTCCGTTGGACGACTCGAGCCGCTTATGCTTGGTCCCTCTTCCAGACGGCTACAAGCCTCGCATACCTTGGCCCAGAAGCCGGAATGAGGTAGACCTCAGTATTTTATTTATATATCCTGCTAATATTGCTGCCATCGTTAGGTCTGGTATAACAATGTTCCTCATGTATCGTTGATCTCCTACAAATCAGATCAGAAATGGGTGACAAGAAAGGCGATGTCCTGGTTTTCCCAGGCGGAGGAACTCAGTTCAAGAAAGGTGCAACTCGTTACATTGAATTTATTGAAAAGGTAGTACGGTTTTATATAGACAGAAATGTGACATTTTCGTCTTCCTGCAAGGCAGACGCTGACAGCCGTTGCGTGGGGCAAGCATACTCGTGTCGTCTTGGATGTAGGCTGCGGGGTGGCTAGCTTTGGAGGCTATCTTTTCGACAAGGACGTGTTGACCATGTCTTTCGCCCCTAAGGACGAGCACGAGGCTCAAGTTCAGTTTGCTCTAGAGCGGGGGATACCAGGGATTCTGGCGGTGATGGGAACGAAGCGGCTTCCATTCCCTGCTAATGTTTATGATGCTGTCCATTGTGCTCGATGCAGAGTCCCTTGGCACATCGAAGGTGACAACAGTCCCATTTAATGCCATTTTATATCAACTTGATTTGCTAATGCAGGTGCTAAGCTGCTTCTGGAACTGAACAGAGTCCTCCGGCCTGGAGGTTATTTCATCTGGTCGGCCACGCCTGTCTATCAGCGTGAAACCGAGGATGTTGAAGTTTGGAAAGGTAAGCACTGTTATGTGCCCTGTCGTACCTTGTGCTTTACTCTGTATCGTGTGCAGCAACAACCTTGGCGGCAGCTAAACTGTGCTGGAAGCTATTGGCCCGAACTAAGGATATCCAGACAGGCATTGGCGTAGCAATATTTCAGAAACCAGCGGATAACTACTGCTTCAGTCATCGGAGTCTTGACGACCCGCCCTTGTGCGCAGATACTGACTCGGCCGACTCTGCCTGGTAATGCTTGTTTCTGTTTCTCTCTTGGTTTGCAGCTTAATATCATAGTGCAGGTATAAACCGGGAAACTGCATGCACAAGTTGGATCAAGCTCGAGCAGACTGGCCTGAAGAGTGGCCATTGCGCCTGGAAGCGACTCCAAACTTGCTCAACGATCAACAGGCAGAAGAGTTCCGGTCCGACACTCAGCGTTGGAACAACATTGTCCATAATACGTATGAGAGGAGCTTGGGTATCAGCTGGGATAGCATCCGCAACGTGATGGACATGAAGGCAGGCTACGGAGGGTATGTTGGTGAGAGTGGATATAAGTTTTGGCTCATTGTCTGCGTACAGGTTTGCTGCCGCTTTGGCGTCCCTGCCAGTGTGGGTTATGAACGTTGTACCCATACCCCCTGAACCGGATACATTGCCGATGATCTTTCAGCGTGGACTATTCGGAATTTACCACGACTGGTGTGAATCCTTCAGCACTTATCCGAGGAGCTACGACCTTGTTCACGCGGACGGCTTGTTTTCGCAGCTGAGTGACGGGTAAGGGCGTTTTGCATACCTCGACGTGACTAATTTTATGTGCATGTGTGATGTTTTGCAGCTGTAACGACGTCGATGTTGTGCTGGAGATGGATAGGGTTTTGAGACCAGGAGGGTGGGCTATCATTCGAGACAAAGGCGAAGCTTTAGAGGGGATAGAAGCGGTTATAAAGTCGTTGCATTGGGAGGTAAGGGCGTCTGAATTTGAAGAAGGATTCCTGGCTGCACAGAAGAAAATGTGGCGACCGCAGGCAATCATCTGATGGAGCACGCTCTGTATGTTTCTTTTATTTGTAAAATGTAGGTCAAAGTTGCAATTGACGTGGAATCCAGTTCGCTTGGAAGCAGTACCACAAAAAAGACCGATTTTATATAAATGCACATTTGAACATAAATGCAGAAAGGAAACGGTTTTTCTTTTTTCTTCTTCTATCCTCGCTTATAGGCATATGATGGATCGGGGACGAACGGCACCGGGGTACCGGTTAGCGAGTCCTTGTAGTAACTCATTCCAGTGGCATAGAGAAGAGAGGAATCGGAGGATTTTTTGGGAAGGAGCGGTTCCCCCTCATGGAACCACGGTGGTCACCTTCGACATCGCGGTATTTGTGGAGGAAAACAGTGAGCGGCTCCACATAGTCGTCGAATCCCAGTTTGCTCATCGCCCACAATACGTCTTCAGCAGTGATGGTCTTCCTTTGCTCCCTCTGACACTTGTCGTTGGCTTCACTGGTTATGAAGCTGATGAACTCGGAGACACACTCTTGGATGGTTTCCTTGGCATCATCGGAAATCTTTGCGTGAGCCGGCAGCACCTTCCTCATGATGCGGATGACGTTGGCGATGGGCATGAAGCGGTCTTGCTCCCGGACGCTGCAATTGTTGCTCTCCCCTCCTCGCTCCACCTCCTCCGAGTTGCGGCTGTCTTGACTTGGGGGGCTTCCTGCATCGGCCATCATTTCGTACTTCTTGTTAAGCCTCTCCCTAACAAGAAAGAAAAGATCAAGCATGTAGACGAGGCAGATTTGAAGTTGCGTACCTTGGACTCGTGTTGCATCCCAGTCACACACTTGTTTGTCTTGTTTTCTTTCTTGGACTAGTGGATTTGATGCTTGATTTCCTCCTGGCGACACTGCTCAATACCAACAACCAACGTATAAAACCCCTGGGTGCATGCCACCTCCTGCTGCATGCTTATATCTTGTTTCCTTAATAAGCAGCCCATACAAATTAAGAAACATGCACATACATATATATATTCTGAAAGATTCTTTCCTGACTAGGGTTCACCAGACCATGCATTGCTTTGCCTCCAGCAAGGAATGTACCCAGCAGCTTCTAAACAGGTGGCGAGCCATCACTGGCACTCTCAAGCCGCCGCCTCCCCTCGTGCTCAGCATTGTCAACGATATTGCTGTCAAGAAAGGCCAGGTGCGCTTTTATCTCTCTCCTGCTCCGTGGGGGCTAATTGCCTTCGCAGGCGGACGTGGGCACCAGGAACAGGGCTGTTTACAGGACCATTCAGGATTCAGAGCTGAAACTTCAATATTTTGCAGCTCGTCAGATTGCTTGCAGGCTTCTCAGTTCCGAGGGATACCTTTGCGATCATGTGTGTTGGTTGGTTTCGCCTCTTTGACCAAAGCTGAAGTTTGTTTTACGATGCAGTGCTGGTTGCCGACTGAGGAAGATTGCATTTGCAACAAAGTGACGAGGGGCTCATTGTGGCGCGGCATCAAGCTTTGGGTTTATATGCATCCAAAGGTAGCCGACATAGTGCATGACACGTAACAAAGAGTTCGCTTATTTGCTACCAGGACTTTCTGAGGAAGAACAACACTGGAAAGCTACTATGGCATAGTCTTGGATCTACAGCTGTTCGGCTCTGCATTTTCGGTCTGCAGGATCAAGAAGATTCAATGTGGCAAGCTCTGCAGCAATGCGGTAAGGTTTTTGAGTTATTCCCTCCTCCCCTCTGTGTACTACTGTTCTTTTCCAGGGCCGAACATGTGTGGTGCGTCTATCCGGAGCGAAGTGAAAGCGACTATCGTGTAAACGAGATTCCGATTCGAGACAGTTTTGTAGAGGAAGCTAATAAGCTGTCCTGTGTAAGATGGAAATTTAGACGTACAGTACAATGCGTCTCTAATCGTTTTTCTGTAGGAGGAGGATGCATGTGCTCTTCACTATATACTAATGGATGGGACATGGACTAACTCAAAAGCCATGTTAAGCCGAGTGAATGTGAGTGCTTTGTTTTTTCGACTAATACGAGTTTGCTCTTGTGTGGTCTTAGGTTCGCGCACGGAAAGCCTGGGGTCTGGATGAGATCCGTCGCATAGTTTTGTTACCGACTCTTCCTTCGGCAATGCACGACTTAAGGTGAGAGGAGGTTACGATCGTTTTCCTGGTTTGACCAAAAGAATTGGCAGGCCCCAACCCTCGGTAGAGCGGACTTGCACTGCAGCTGCTGCGAGCCAGCTCCTGTGGGAATTGGGCGCTCGTAGGGAACTCGCAGGGACGGCGCTTGAGAAATCCGCACAGCTCGTGGATGGGGCAATTGAATGTCTCTTCCATTCTCTTGCAGGGCGCAGAAAGCGAGGAGGCAAGGCAATTTGCCGGCTCCATTAGACTAGGCTAGATATTTTTAAGCGGGAAGAAAACAAAAATATGCTCGTGCCAGTGGTCGGCTTGGCCGCATTTTCACGTCAAATCAGCGGCAGGCAATTTGGAACACGACTTCCCTTAGATTTTGGTTGGCCCATATCATATCACAAGGGGCTCATAAAAATCCTCTGGTGGAGGGTGCAGGGGCCCGACTGTGGCGCTCACCATCTCATTTGAGAGAATGTGAATGTGACTTGGTGCAGAGTAGCAGATGGAGATGGAGGAGGAGAAATGGACGGATCTGCCACCGGAGCTCCTGGACAATGTGGTTGGGAGAGTCCAGCAGACCAGGGGCCAAGGCAGGCGTGCTGTTGCGATGGCGGGCGTGTGCCGTACATGGAGGCGCCAGATCCTCGGTGCTAAGATCAATAGGAGTTGTGGGGAAGGATTGGTGATTGAGTTCCCATGGATGCTCCTTCAACCAGGTCCCCGAGCATCTCAGAATCCACCGATTCAATGCCTGCTCAAGCGCCGAGGTAGTCATTTCCTTCTTTTCCAGACACCTAGGGATGAGCGCAATGGCGAGCAGTTCCTGCTGGCTGCACGCCGGAGATGGCTGCCAACTGGTTTCTCCTACATTATTGGGAAAGACTGCCGGAGCCTGGTGGAAAAGAACGAACCGGATGTCTTGGGAAAACTCAAATCCAACTTTTGGGCTTCCGAGTTTGTGCTCTGGGAGAAGCAGCCATCACAGTCGGACCCACAAGGCTTCCAAGGTGCTCCTGTAGCGAGTTTGAGATTTGTGGAGCACATAGTGAACGGGATCCGCCAGAGGCGGATTCAGTGCGCTTTGCCACAGCCATGCAAGGGTGGCGGATTGGCCTTTGTGCTGGAGAAGCGGGGGAACGAGGGCCGATACATTCCTGCTTTTGTTCACAGGTCATGGCTGAGATGGAGCTGCATCTCGAATGCAGGTTTTAAAGGGGACGGCAGCAGGTGGAGCTCAACTAGGATGCTGGAGATTGCTGCTTCTAACAATAATAATTGCGAGCACCAGGCAACAGTCCAGCCAAGCACTATTGCAGATACCGGTGAAGAAGACGACAACTCTGATTTTCTGGAGTTGAGGAGCAAAATCCCGGCATGGGATGCGCAACAGCAATGCTGGTCTCTTGATTTCAAAGGACGAGCGACCATGCCATCGATGCACAACTTCCAGCTTATTCGGTTCGATCCAGATGCTGTTGGGGAGAACATCATCCTGCAGCTGGGTAAGATTGGGAAGAACATGTACACCATGGATTTCTGCTATCCTTTGTCTGCATTCCAAGCATTTGCAATCTGCCTCAGCAGCTTCGCCACCAGTGCTGGACTAGAGCCATGAGTTGTGAAAGCACTATTAATATACATGTCATATGTGCGTGTCAAATTTTTTCTTTTAAATTTCTTTATTGAATAATTAATAAGCCGATTGTTTTCTGCCAATGGCTACCATAATCTCGAGATCGAAGCCGCTCTTGTTGGCACGGCCATGCGTTCGTTTGCGCTCTCTGCGAGCCAGCATGTTGTGGCATAATAAGCAAAGCAGATTTAGAGCTGTACCGGATGCAAATCAAAGGTAAGGACCAGAAAAATTGCGGCAGTTTTACGTTGCTGCGATTGTTAGGGTAGAGGATAATACCGCCAATGGAGGATTCTGCATCATAGAAGGCCCTGATACTGTTCAAGACTTTGCAGCTATGGAGCTCCAAGAGATCCGGGATAACATCATGAGCCGTCGCAACAAAATCTTCCTTCTAATGGAGGAGGTACTTTATAATGTGAAATAATTGCATTTTAACTTAGAATCACTCAGGTGAGGAGGCTGAGAATTCAACTTAGACTCAAGAATGCGGAGCAAGGGTTAGCCGAAGAAGAAAATGACATGCCTGAATACCCATCATCCATTCCGTTTTTTCCTCCACTTGTAAGCTTTGCAGTTTCAGAGTGAGATTCAAGTTGCTCACGGTAGAATCTTTGAGGCAGACTACGGAGACCCTCAAACTTTATTATGCCATCTGCTTTGGGTTGATTGCTGGTATCATGCTCTTTGGAGGCCTGCTTGCACCGACCGTAAGTAGTACATAGTACGAGAGAATCTGTTGTGACCTTGGTGTGATGTAATCTTCTAGCTGGAGTTGAAACTGGGTATAGGAGGTTCTTCTTACAAAGACTTCATCCAGATGATGCACTTGCCTCTGCAACTCAGGTAAGTGATGACTGTTCAGGCTAATGCTGCCAATGCATTCTGGGTGCAGTCAGGTGGATCCTATAGTTGCATCCTTCTCGGGTGGGGCAGTTGGTGTAATATCAGCTTTGATGGTTTTGAGATAAACAATGTGAAGCAACAGGATTACAAGCGATGCAAGTATTGCCTGGGAACGGGTTACCTTGCATGTGCCAGATGTTCTGGAACAGGCAGCTTGTTGCTCCTGACTCCTCCAGCATCAGTAACACAGTTGGGAACACAAAGATGTCCAAATTGTTCAGGGGCAGCCAAGGTACTGCGAGAATAACTAACCAGATGCCAAGCTAACATATCTGGAATTCGAACAGGTGATGTGTCCCACGTGCCTGTGCACGGGAATGGCTTTGGCAAGCGAGCATGACCCGAGAATCGATCCATTTGTGTAATGTGTAATTTAATTAACGTTAAACCTAACCAACGCCCGAGATGGGTGAGCTATGGACGCTTGCAGCCGCTGTATGTTCGATTGCATTCCTTGCTTGCGGGGCCGACGCTTCCATCCACGAGTACTCTGATGCCAGGTTTGATCCTCAAGGGAATGCTTTCGTCTGTTTTGGAGGAAGTGAAGGACTCTTCGCTTCCACAGTGAACCAATCCGGGGGAGTTTCTGGGCGATCTTTCATCAGGTGGGTGCACAGAATCTGTTCAGTTCGTGTGTTTGATTGTGCTCTCGCAGATTCGATCCCAAACTCGCGTTTCGCCGCAAACAAGTCGCACCGGGGCAGTTCATCCAGGCTCTAGTATTTGATGTGGCAGACAGAGAAGCGCTGGGTGGCTCGGCCTACGGCGGTCAGTTGGATTTGTGCTGCAGCCCGGACTTGGCAAGGGAGGTGCGCTGTACACCAGGCGAAATCATCTATAGGCCTTCTGCTGACAATCCCAACTCGCCTCATGTCGTTAAAATACCTTTTGCCGACGACGAGGTGGAAGCCAGAGTGCCGATCTATGAAGTGCACATCACCAAGACTGGCATGTATCTTCTCTACTTCGTCTGCTGCGATCCGCAGCTCAGGGACGTCCAGGTCAACGGGAAGACTGTGTGGAGGAATCCGTCGGGTTATCTACCCGGAAGGATGACTCCACTGGTTGGATTCTACGCATTTATGTCGCTTGCCTATGTGCTGCTCGGCTTGGTCTGGCTTGTGCAATACATTCGCTTCTGGAGAGATATCCTTCAGCTGCAGAATTGTATCACGCTCGTCATCGCTCTCGGGATGTCCGAGATGGCAACGTGGTATTTCGACTATGTGAATTTTAACGCAACCGGAAAGCGACCGGTTGGAATAACGTTGTGGGCAGTAAGCATTGGCGCGCTGAAGAAGACGCTGTCCCGCATCCTCATGTTGATAGTGTCCATGGGATATGGTGTGGTTCAGCCTACGTTAGGCGGTCTCACGTCGAAGGTGCTCTTCCTTGGTGGGACATTTCTCCTGGCATCGGAGTCACTGGACGTGGTGGAGCATGTGGGACGAATCGATGAAATATCTTACAAACTCAAGTTGCTACTTGTGCTCCCTGTGGCTGTTTTGGATGCTTTCTTTATCCTTTGGATCTTCACCTCACTGTCAAGGACCTTGGAAAGGCTGCAGGTATTAAGCACACATCTTTCTGTTGCTTTTTGTCAACTGAGTTTGCAGGTGAAAAAGCAAGTGGCTAAGTTGGAACTGTACAGAAAGTTTACGAATTGTCTGGCCGTTGCTGTGCTCGTGGCGGTAGCCTGGATAGGATACGAGGTAAGGCGTTCCCTGGATAGGATAGGGCTCTAGCTCAAATGCGCTTGTGCACAGGTGCATTTTAAAGCGACAGATGCTGACGGGAGGGGCTGGCGGAGCACGTGGACAATCTCAGCCTTTTGGAACGTCCTGGCGTTTGGGATACTGTGCGTTATATGCACTCTTTGGGCTCCGTCCCAGAATTCTACCCGGTAACTCTTTGCATGTTCTTGCATCCAGAATCTGACATGCTTGTTGTGCAGCTACGCATACTCAGAGGAGGTTGGCGAGGACGGTGAGGACTTGGAATCTGTCCCTTTGACCTCATCAAAGCTTTTTTCAATTACAACGGACGCTCTTGGCGCTAACATCAAGCCCGAGAGGAAGGAGAAGAAGATAGTGAACACGGAGGTGTTTCTACTGGACGAGGAGGCCGAACAAGACAAGCGAGAATGAAGCTGGGTAGAGAGAGTAGACACACACACCAATGAACAGCAAGTGCTTTAAGGAAGGTTTTTGGCCAAATAAATGCCGCAGCTGTTGCGGTATCGTACGTTTCCGTAACAGCTTTTCTGTCTGCGAATGGAATTGAGTCGTTACAAATTCTCTCGTTCCGTCTGTCACCGAATGGATCTGCTAGGCGGATCCAGAAAAATGGCGGCTGACAAGAGCAGCGACGAAGACGATAATACCTGTGAAGATCATAATGCGCCTCGCCAGCAGCAGCTGGTCCACTCTCAATCCTCTCTGCCAGCGAAACTGAACAAATCCTTGTCTTTCTCAGATGATCGTATCAAGCCCCAGAGAGAGCTGCGGCGTCTGGCATCGTGGTCCCGCTATTTGGATGCAAGGGGCGATGCACATGCTGCAGAGGAGGCGGAGGCATGGACGATCGACTTGTCCCGGCTCCTTCTGGGCCAGCGGTTTGCATCCGGAGCCCACAGTAGGCTCTACCACGGCATTTACCAAGGGAAGGCAGTTGCTGTCAAGATTGGCAGGCATCCCGAGGGCCGCGACGATGCCTTGGACCGCCTTTTTGTCAAGGAAGTGTCCGTGCTTTGCAAGCTTCATCATCCCAATGTGGTGCAGGTAATTCTTTCTTGTTTCGCTTATGTGTCTGAAAGTGGCACGCACGCAGTTGATAGGTGCGTGCAAGAGGCCACCCGTGCGAGGTGTGGTTACTGAGTACTTATCAGGGGGTTCGCTGCGGGAGTACGTGGCTACGAGATGGCCCCTTGCCATGGAGCTGGTCACAGGCATGGCCCTGGACATTGCACGAGGGCTGAGGTACTTGCATTCCAAAAAAGTCGTTCACAGGGATATCAAATCGGCCAATCTAGTCCTCACCGACGAGTTGAGTGTCAAAATCACTGACTTTGGCGTGGCTGCATTCGAATCAGAGTGCGACCATGTCACTGGTGAAGTGGGGACATATCGTTGGATGGCTCCTGAGCTTGTCAACCGCAAGCCTCATTCGGCCAAGGTGGACGTGTACAGTTTCGGGATGGTGCTCTGGGAGATGGTCACCGGACGACTCCCATTCCATGACATGAGTCCCCTGCAAGCTGCATATGCAGTCGTCAACAAGGTAGTATATACATAAGCCATGCCATCCGTCTAACCAACGATCTTTGCAGAACGCAAGGCCGCAACTTCCACCCGACTGCCCGCCTCTCCTTTCTCAACTCATGCAAGATTGCTGGTCTCTGTATCCAGAACGACGTCCCCTGTCCAACCACTTGGTTACAACATTAGAACGCTTTCAAGCCTCCTTAGGCACCAAATATTTCTCAATGTAAAACAACAAGGGCAATGGCTAACATTCAGTCTAAACGCTTCAGAGAGATATTCAGCAACAGACGTCGTTATTACAGTCTCGGAGCTGCATCAAATAAACACGTTAGCAGGTCTCCAAGGGGTGTCTCTCTCTCTCTCTCTCACCTCCTCCAATCGTGGCCTCGGGTAACCTTTCTATTGAGTACTTGTGTTGTGTAATGAACATGATCGGAACACCCGGAATCTGCTCCATGAGATGGGTTAGTAAACGATCTTAAATATTTCGTTTTCATATGCCTCACCTTCCGAATCCGCCTCTTAAGATCTCGGTCACACGTTGCCACAATGTAACACTTGTGCTAATACATCATAACAAACAGAACATTTTAAACAACGAAGGCGTACCAAAATTGTAGGTACCTGAGTGACACGCTGAACTAGGCAGTCATCTGCGTATGTACCAGGATGTGTACAGGGTAGTCGTTCGAATTTGGGATCCTTGGCTATCCTAAAATTCAAACGTAAATTCAAACAGGAAGAGAAATAAGTCGTGCTCACTTCAGAGCAACCCGGTATTTGATACCGAGCTTTTCAAATTCTGCCATGACGCAATCGGTGATGCACGGAGTACCTGGGTGAACGGAAAGTAATGAGCCTCAAGCACAAGATTAAGATAACAAACTCACATTTCGCATACAAGCAGTCCATCATTGCCTTCTCAAGGTCCAGCTGCAGCAGAAACAAGACATGATATCGAATTGGAGGAAAAAAGCAGTAGCAGTACCTTGTTTTGTATGGAGAAGTTGATGAAGTTGGTGTCGACAAGCACGTGATAAGGCGGACCAAGAGCCGTGTTATACTTGAAAAAGAGGGCCGAGGACACATTTGGACTGCACATGAGAAATGAAAAGGAAAATAAGCTAAATAACATCCCGCTTACACATTCTTTGGTAGCCTCTTCTTGTCCTTGTCCTTCTTGGCCGGATTGAGAACTTCCTCTTTGTACCTTGGCAATCACAAGGAGCATTAATCAATTGGGACAGGCTTTGAGAAGATGACACCTACTTGTGGACCGCCTTGGGGGCGACAATCGACTTCATTTGAGCGTACTTCCGTGGCTTGGGCGCCTTCCCCATGCCGCACAAGCCCTCCTGTCACAAAATACTTAGGTTTTGCTCTGTTTCTTGCTCTGTTTCTTGCTCTGTTTCCAGAACAGAGCAAGAACGGAAACAGAGGACTAGGGTTAGGTATGGGCTCGCCGGCGGCTGCAAAAGAAAAGAAGTACAAATAAAAACTGCTGCCCTTCACAGAGCCCGTCAAGGGCGTCAGAAGCAGAGGGCCCTGACTTAGGGTTGGTTGGATGTGAGCTGAGTGTTGGAGCTGGAGCGTCTATGGCACCCCGCCTCGCCGATGGGCCTGGCGCTCGGCCCCACTCGTGAAAATCGGTTTACTAAAGCATTCCTTCTTCCAAGATTTAGAGGCTAGTGATAGATAGACAGCGTGGTAGTTGGAATCAAAGGGAAGGAAGCGCGCAGGAGCAGGTATGGTGGATGTAGATATAGCGCCTTGGTTGGCATCGCTTCCTCTGGCCCCTGTCTTCCGCCCGACCGAGGAGGAGTTCGAGGATCCCATCGCCTACATTCTCAAGATTGAAAAGGAGGCAGCCAAGTATGGCATCTGCAAGATCGTCCCTCCCTATCGCTTGGCCCCCGAGAGCACGGTGATCTCCAACCTCAACGCTTCACTGGCCGCCATCCAAGAAGCCGGATCTTGTTCCATTCGTGGTTCGTTGGCTCGAAGCATGTGCAGCGCCGTAGGTGAAAGTGGAGGCGATGCGCGGGTGGTAATGCCACAAAGCCCAGTTAATTCACCTGCTAAGTTCACCACCAGACGGCAACAACTGGGCTGGAACCCGAAGAGGCCGCGTGGTGGCTCGCAGTACAGGGCTCAGAAACTGGTTTGGGAGAGCGGGGAGTATTACACTTTGGAGCAGTTCAAGGACAAAGCCAACGAATTCTCCTCCACACTGCTAGGGACAAGCGCGGAGCTGGATCCTTTGGTCTTGGAGACGCTCTTCTGGAACGCAGAATTTTCTAAGTCCATCGACATTGAGTATGCAAATGATATTCCCGGTTCTGCATTTCCGGTCGAGGTCACTTCCTCCGACGCAGACGCTGCAGATAGACTCAAACTTGCGCACAGTGGGTGGAATGTTCGTAATATTGCTCGCGCTCAGGGCTCGCTTCTCAGGTTCCTGCCCGACGATGTTCCGGGTGTCACAACCCCAATGGTGTACATGGGAATGCTCTTTAGCTGGTTCGCTTGGCACGTGGAGGACCATGAGCTCCACAGCCTTAACTACCTTCACACTGGCGCACGGAAGACTTGGTATGCCGTCCCTGCGGACGCATCTTCTGCTCTTGAAGAAGTTATCCGCTTTTATGGATATGGTAATCGCTTAAAACCTCGAGGTACGCCATTAGCTTTTTGATCTGTGGGGCCTCTCTCAGAGTTCCATTCATTGCAGCTGCCTTCACTCTTCTGGGAGAGAAGACGACGGTCCTTTCTCCAGAAGTCTTAGATACTGCAGGGGTGCCTTGTTGCAGGTGAGTTCTTGGCTTCATAAGTTCGCAGTTAACGTGTAAGTGGTGCCAGGCTTGTGCAAAATCCGGGAGACTACGTGATAACATTCCCGAGGGCATACCATTTGGGATTCAGCCATGGTTGGTTTCTTTCTGCACTATTCTGCTTTACTGACTGCGGGCCTGCAGGTTTTAACTGTGGAGAGGCTGCGAACTTTGCTACTCCTGCATGGCTTGAGGTGGCGCGGGAGGCGGCAGCCAGAAGGGCGGCTATGAACCATCTACCTATGCTGTCGCACGAGCAGCTTCTGTATCGTTTTACAATGTCGCTTTCAAAGTAAGAGTTCCCTTCGGCAGTTTTCATGTCCTAACTAGGTGCTTGTCAGTACTTCCATGGATGGCGATGAACGTTCGGAAGAGGTTGAAGACGCTGTGAAGTCAGTCTTTGTGAAGGAAGTGAAACAGAACAATATGACCATCTCAAGGTTGCGGCAGATTGGTGTTGAAGCTTGCATATTCTTGAGAGGCAACAAAAAACCTGCTCCAGTGTCTGCCGAAGTAGTGGGGCATCAGAATGAAGAGACACATAGTACTCCATCGGAGGGGACCGGAACAGGAGAAGCTCCTAATCAGATTGATGGGAAGCCTCCAACCGCCAAAGGGGATGGAACAAGGGACGATAGTTGTATAGCACTATTTCCTACTCCCTGGGGTGCCTTGCCGTGTGCTGCTTGCGGAATCTTATGCTTTTCTGGAATGGCTTTGGTTCAGCCTGCTTCAACGTCGACTTTATCGTCTCGTCAGCGTAAGCAGAAAATTCAGACAGCCTACATAGCTAAAGAGCTAGGCTGTCCGCCACGGGCCTCAGGTACGTGGCTTATCTTTATGTTCACACACACACACACACGGTCTGCATGTAGGAATCTGCCAGCTGAATGAGGAGCCGGATGACGTGCTGCCAGAGACGAGCTCGCTGTCTGACGATGTTACGCCAGATAATGAACCAGGAGGTACAAAAGCGAGAGTTCCTGATCAGTCGTCTTTGGAGTTACTGGCAGAAGCTTACAAGGAGGACTCGGAGGACGAACGTGAGCATCACGGGCGACCGGATGGGACCATACGTAAGGATGAAGCTGGAGTATCTATAGACGCTCCATGGCTAACTATTGGGGATGATCGAGAGAACTCGCGCGAAAGCAAGGGCGGATTGGAGAAGCCGGACGCTGCCGGCAGCCAAATGGGAGCATCAGTTTGCAGTTTCAATTGTGAGTCTAATAACGACCTAGAACAAGACGAAGACAAGCTTCCTGTACCGAAGGAAGGAGATCAGTTTTGTGTCAATAACGAGGTGTCTTCGTTGGATCCTGACGGGGTCAAAACGATTGGTCCCTGGAATTTTTCGAGAGGCTCAGCTAGACCTTATGTCTTTTGCCTTGAGCATGCTCTTGAGTCTGTGACGCAGCTCCAGTCCCTCGGTGGAGCAACCGTTCTCATTATCTGCCATCCAAGTATGCATTTATTTCTCTTTATCTTTTTGTTTGATGTTCTTCCTCGTTTCCAGATCACGATGTCATCCAGCAAAAAGCGGAGGAACTTGCAGAAAAAATGAAGCTATCTTATACCTGGGAGCAAATTCCTGTGCGGGAAGCTTCTGAGACAGAGGTGGAAATTGTCACCAGGGCAATCCTCGTGAAGGTAGATAATGCTCTAGGCTGGAACTGGAGTGCAAGAATGGGAATCGGGTGTAGGAGGTCCCGAAGCATGCTGCCGAGGCGAAGTTAGAAGCAGAGAATGAGAAAGAATTGGCTCAAGTGAGTGTAGACAAGGATCCAGTGTTAGGGAGTTGGTGCGGGAGGCAGTGGATAGCAAGCCAAGTCCATCCATCGTTAGGAGGAAGGAAAAGCAGTACAGAGTTGCTTGGTCAGATTTTGAGGAAATGCGAGCTCCAGAAACCCATGAAGATGAGCAGTAGTATTAGCGGATTGACGATGGAGAAGAAGATGAGGAGAGAAGGCTGGAATGCTCAGGAGCGAGTTTTAACGGCTGCTATATTGCGGAAATCCAAGAGGAATGCTGTTCTTAAGACGGTGCGAGAAGGGAGAAGGAAGAAGACCAAGTGTGATGGACCTGAGCAACAGCATTCATTTGGACTGCAGCATTGCCGGCAGGCCGTGTTCGCCTTGGAGTGCGACTCAAACGAAGGTCTCTCTCTCACACACACACAAAACATGCACACATTAGTAGCTATGGTATGTTTGAGGTTTAATCTGTGAAATTTTCCTCAGGTACTTGTCAAACTTTCAATCCGGCAGCTTCGTCGACGACGTGCCAGCGGAATTCGAACCTGCAGTCCAATGTGGGTTCAGTCAAGTGGCATGATGTTCCCGTTTTACAGTCATCCATGCAAGAATGGCGCGAGAGGGTGGTGGAGCCGCCTGCTATATGCAGTGTGTCAGTTCAGGATACAGGCTTTGACGACATGCAATCATGGGACACAGTGGATAGGAAGCTGGTAGTCCGTTTGAAAAGGAAGGTATCAGAACCTCAGGCACTCTTGCTATCGAAGAAGGCGAGAATAGAGTGCGTTGAGAATTCGGATGAACCGGACAACCTGGCCAAGTACAGCCCAGAGAGTTATTCGGGGCTCTGTGAAGCGAGTGCGATAGATTGCACCGATGATATTGACCAATCGGAAGAAGAATACGAGGAAGGGTTGGTGGATTCGGACGGAGGTGAAAGCTTGGACGACTGCTGCCTGAAGACTGGCAGTGGTTCGGACAGCTCGGCTCGAAAGGCACTTCCCTCTTTTGCTGCAAGCAGGAAACGGTCGTCGAGCAAGTCACGGGTGAAGCGTGCAACGTGGGAGAACTTGCTGAACCGGTTAACTGTTCCGCACAAGGACGAAGAGGTTGCAGTGTTGCAGAATCAGGACTTCTCATGCGTGACCGAAACCGGCTGGGACGGATTCGAATGTAAGTTAGCTAGCTAGATCTTAACAGGTTGGTAGTTAATTTCTGGTTTTGGAACAGATGGTACGTACGGGAAGTTGGCAGCTGGCGGTAAGCAGAAGAGGCTTCCGGCTCCGAAGAGAGGAAAGGCTGCTGTGCAGGAGGATGTGGACGACGTAAACAACCCGTTCCCCTGTGACATAGAAGGCTGCACAATGAGCTTTTGCTCGGAGCAGGAGCTCGTGCTGCACAAGAAGAAAAGTGCACGTACAAAGGCTGTGGCAAGAAGTTCTTCTCGCACAAGTACTTGGTGCAGCACCGGAGAGTTCACATGGACGACAGGCCTCTCAAGTGCCCGTGGGAAGGCTGCACGATGTCGTTTAAGTGGGCGTGGGCGAGAACGGAGCACATAAGAGTGCACACAGGAGAGAGGCCTTACTCGTGTCCGGAGTGCGACAAGACGTTCAGGTTCGTGTCCGACTTCAGCAGGCACAAGCGCAACACGGGACATGCAAAGGGTTCGTCTTGAGAGGAGATGTACGTGTATGGTTTGGTAGGATGTGATTTTTATTTGCTTGCTGGTCCTAAACAATATTCTTTGGAGTGGATTCTCCTCTGTATACTAGCTGATGAACGTACTATAATTAAAAGATATATTCCGCATACACACACACAACACTAGGGCTTGGACATGGAGCTCAACAGTGGGTACAAGATGCCGGCCGTCGGTCTTGGCGTGTGGAGAGCGGAGCCGGAGGTGCTCAAGGAAATCATTCCGCGGGCGCTCCATCTTGGTTATCGCCATTTCGACTGTGCCGGTAAGCAGACTCGAACAAAGTGCCTTTGTCTGACTAGTACGTCCACAGCGGATTACAAGAATGAGAAGGAGGTGGGCGAAGCGCTAGGGCAAGCGTTCAAGCAAGGATTGTTAAACGTGAGGAAGTGTTCATCAAACCAAGGTAAACGAGATCCTCACGAGTTGAGGCTTCCTAACATGTTTAGTCCAGTTATGGAATTCGGACCATGGACGTGTAAAGGAGGCATGCTTGGATAGCTTGAAGAATTTGCAGCTCGACTACCTGGATCTTTTACCTGGTGCACTTTCCAATTGCTACTAAGCACACCGGTAAGTGCATTTGTAATGTATGGCACTTACGTTTGTAGCGTTTCACAGGCGTTGGCACACGGGCAGTGCTTGGGTGCGGACGGGGTACTGGACATCGATGTTACAATATCTTGGAAACAACTTGGACGCAATGGAAGAGCTAGTGTCCTGGTTCGTCCGCAGCTTGGGATAAGGTATGCTATCTTCGTGATTTGTTTGTTTGTGTTTGACATACAAGTTTGCAGCAACTATGACATCTTCTTGACTCGTGATTGTCTGGCTATTCCAAGATAAAGCCTGCGGTGAACCAAATCGAAGCTCATCCTTACTTCCAGAGGCAAGACTTGGTCAAGTTTTTGTCAGAAGCACGGATTGTGGTGACGGCTCACACACCCTCTGGGTGGAGGTGCTGCCAACGAGGAGTGGTTTGGCTCCACTAGCCCCCTGGACAACCCGGTTTTCCTGGTGAGTCTCCATTGATATAGTATATATATTTCACATGCGATATTTAGGAACTGGCAAAGAAGTATGGCAAGACTCCGGCTCAGGTGGTTCTACGTTGGGGACTCGAGCGCAGTACCAATGTCATTCCAAAGACAAGCAAAACCAAGCGGTTGGAAGAGAATATCAATATATTTGATTTCCAGCTATCGGACGAAGAGATGAAACAGATCAGCCAGCTTGACAGGAAGCTCCGCAGCAACCAGCCGGCAAAGTTCTGGGGAATCGATCTCTATGCCTGATTGTTGCGTTGATGAATAATAATGCTTGACCATCAGCTTAGTTTTCCCAGTGTCGATCGCACTTGCTTCAACAAGTGACTGATGCCTTCTCCTTTCCTGTCAAGAACATGGTAAATGCCTGCCGCTTGCCAACTACCACTTACAAGGCGCTGATGCCAACAACTGCAACTGGAGAATGACCTCCACTAAAATTCGAAGTCAATTCAACGAGCTGGTTTCTGATGATGTGGAAACGTTCTTTTGCCTGCATACAAGAATGGCCATGTACTGTGTGCATTTACAAACATGGAAACAACCACCTCTAGAAGATCAAGTTTGTTCAGGACCACAATGTGAGGCCTATCCAAGTAGCCGCAGTTGTACATTCGGAGCTCCTGTGCACAACATTAAGCCTCACAGTAAAAAAAGAAGACCTTACGAACCGACCTCGCAAAGAATCCTGTAGTCTTCGACAGGATTCCCGGCTGAGGCGTCAACCACATGAAGAATCAGCTTGGTCCTCGTTAGATGACGCAAGAACATGCGTCCAAGCCCCTGGGAAAGGTGTCAAAATACTCGGCAGTTAGAAAAAGGACATTGTTACCTTGCCGAGGTGTGCGTCTTTTATAAGCCCAGGGAGATCTGCCAACGTAGCTCCACCGCCAAATCCTCCATCTTCATCAGCATCGGGGTCCCCTTGAATGCGACCCAGGTTGGGCATCAGTGTTGTGAATGGATATGGAGCAATGTTGGGTGTAGCTTGAGACACTGCAGCTAGTAAAGAAGACTCCCAGCATTTGGCAGCCCCTTGAAAAGCACCACATGTTTGGCCCCATAACCAAAGGAATGAAACTACAAACTCACCACTAGACCCACATCAGCAACGATACGGAGGGTGAGTTCCAAAACAACCTCCAGCCCATGGACACCTTTGATCAAGCTCTACACAGCAAGCATTTAATGTACTGTTTATGTCTACTGATATATGATGTACCTTATCTTTTGGATCTTCAAGCACGGGTGCGTTCACACGCTTTGGTAGCCTTCCGTTAGTCGTTCTCTCCAGCATGCTCATCTGAGGACATACATGAGCATGAAACCCACTCAGTGACACAAAACAAAAATCTTACTCCTCCACGGCCACCACGGGCTACGAGAACTTCATCTCCCGGCTTTGTCAAGTCAGCCAAGACACGAGAATTTTTTTGAGCTTAACAAGTGTACCTGCACGATTCTATCGTGTAAAATGCGAACTAGTGTCCTATCTTACCAGCAGGCACGCAAAGCTTGAGAGCAGGAGCCGAAGGAGCATCACGGAGCATGGGAGTCAAGAGTTTGTGAGCATCCACGTTAGAGCCTCGCTTTGCATTGTATCTTCTCTTCCTGTGGAATGGAACGAGGGAGTCAGCAGCCCCATCTGCAGCAATAACCACGTCTCCACCTTGCCCACCCATGGGCAGCACAATGGAACCGTCGGGAGCTTTGCGAAGTGGTCCCAGTTCAGCTTCTTCGTCCTCTTTGCCTCTTCTTTGTCTGCTGGCGGCTTGGGCATGCTCAGGATTGCTCCATCCCCTCCGTCCCCAGAGCGTACGACAATCGTCACCTGGTCGAAGTATTTGTGGGGCTCTTTCTCCAGGTTTGCAGGAATCACTTCCTTGGAGGCAGTGGAGCAGCATCGCGGCGACAGTCGCTTCCTGCGTCCTGACAATTCAAGGTTGAAGAAGATACCTGCCAAACAAGAAATCGAAGGATTCACCGCCATGGCCATGACAGCTGTGAATTTAATGTGCTTTTTGATTAGTTGTTGATGACATTACAAGGTGTCCACGACGGTCCTCCTTGGATGGGGATTCCTTTCATCGTTTTGCTTTTGCAAATCCATAAACTCGGAGCCTTTGTTCGCAAACAGCCTTCGAACATTTATAATGGACAGCTCGCTGAAGCTGCTTACCGCAAGATCTGCCTGAGTAAGTTCATAGCTGTTGTTTTGTTTAGTCACAAACCTTTTCACAACCCTATCTACTGTGACTTACGCAGGATGCGGCCCTATCAAGGCGACCGCTTTCATTGTGCAGTTGTGAGCAGCTGTGATTCCCTTGGATCATCTTCGAAAACGACGCACTTGGATGGTGGTCTATCCAGCTGCAAAAAACGAATTACAGCATGAGATGAGCTCAAAGAGGCGTATACCTTTACTGCAGCTGACAAAACTTGTGTGCAATTGACTCCATCCCATCTTCTTCTGTGACAATTGCCTGCAATTATACACGTAGGTGACAACTCCCATGTAAAAAGCACTACTATACTCGCCTGGAAATATTTGTTCAGGCCCATCCTATCGAGTGCAGCTAGTAGACTAATCCGGTCCAAAGTCGAAGCAACAGCACACGGCACTCCATCTCGTACAAAGCTGCCAGCCATTCCCTTAAGCCCGCCATTGGGGCTTCAATCTACAAAACACCTTAGCCCGTAAGTGGGATTGAGATGAGATGCACGTCTTACCTTACACAGTTCTTCGCAGTAGATTTCAGACAGCCGTTGCATCATGCGATTAACCTCTTCTTCGGTGTCCACGACCCAATGCAGCACCTGAGCTGACGCGTCACGTTACACAAAATAATAAGTGCATTCCCTACCTCTTGGAAGATACGCTCTGCGCTATAACAAGCAATCAACCGACGTTTCTCAGGCTCTTCCCCAATGATTTTGCCTGCATGCCAAAGAGTGAGGAAGATCTCAAGTGTAAGCTTCTGGGTTTCAACCTTCTTCCACTGCAAGCCTATCCCAAGCATTGAGTCTCGCACTTTTCGTATCTGCCTGCACACAAGAAGAAAGAGCTTTGGGAACTTTGTAAGAGTGATAATACCAAGACATTGTCCCAAGAGTAAATCAATCCAAATGCCTGATCGGGTTTCAGAGCGTATCTGATTCTCTGGAGGCCTCTCTCCTGCATCCTATCGTTCAGGAAGTCCTGGAAAGTAATAACAAGTCACCGACACTCCTAGTGTTATATAGCAAACCAACCAACCAACCACATCCACATGCAGAGGTCCTCGAGGCCTGTAACCAGCAAATCCTTCGCCATGTTCGGCTCCAATTTCCTGCGTCTCTCTAACTAGGAAACAATACTTTGCTGCGCAGTCTTACTTACCTCGTCCACGAACAAGGAGCCGGACAAATTGGCTCTGTGGCCTCTGCCTCTCCCCATTGACATCCGCCACCGCATTCTCGTTTGCTGGGTATCACGCAAGTGAGTTTGCAATTTTGTCCATGGACCGACTAGAAAGAATCACCTTGTTGCCTCCTGCACTGCCACTGCCAGACCGAGACGAAGAAGCCGGTAACAGCACCAATCCATTCAAAGCCTGCATTTCCTCCCACACGGAGCTGCCCTAGGACGGTATATACGCAGAATCTAAACACTTTCTGTTATATATCATATTTCCAGGTACAACAAACGATTAGCAAAATGAAACTTTGGTACCAAACCACATTGTCCCTCATAGCCTCGGACAGTATGGTGAGTAGACTCTCTTATGATAAGCCGGAGCAACCTCGAGCATGGAAAGCAGCTTCGCAAACTCCAACTCTTCCGTGTCTGCGACTGTGTTCCTCTCTTGTCCGCTTCCTTGAACGACGTTTAAAATGCTTGCAAAGTCCTCGCCTTCTTCAGTGGCTGCTATAATGCCCGATAGGTCCGGAGAAGAATCCTCGGGAAGGATTGTCCATGGCTGGTAAGGATAATACGCCGCTTCTGCTGTCTCTAGATTCTCCTCCGGAACAAGTGTAACTGGTTGAGGAGTTGTCCAGGCTGCTGCTCGATGCAACTTCTCGCCGGGATCCTTTACTGAAGCATCTGCCTCCGAAGGGAATTCCAAAACACTCTTCGGAGAAATCTTAAGGTCGCCCGTAGGAATGCTTCTCTTGGTCTCCACCTTTGCCCCGGTCATGTTATGAGCTGTCCAGGCTGCTGGTCGGGCACCCGGATGCTTTTCCGGAGCAGCTATCTCGGAGGGGCAGCGGCCAGCAACGGTATCCTTTTCTGAAGCAGCTATATCCGAGAGGAAGCGGCCCGACACGCTCATGTCCTTGGGAATAGTTCCCTTGATCTCCACCTTTTTCCCCATGATGGAAATGTGATGCCTCCTCAGAGCCCGAACGGCATCCTCCTCCTTCTTAAAGACCACGAACCCGAAACCACGCGACCTAACAGTTGTCCCCTGCCTGCTCACCAAGACAGCAGCGTCTGTCACCTTCCCAAAGTCGTACTCGAATTCCTCCCGGAGATCATCAGACGTCATCTCCGGCGGCAGTCCCCCAACAAATACCTTCTTCACGTCCACGGCACACGAGCTACGAGCAGATACAGCTGGAGAGTTTGAGAACAGTTCCGTCAGCATCTGCCAGGAGTGAGTCCTTAGAGTTTTCTCGTCCGCGCACAGAAGTGCGTACATCTCCTGAGAGGGAGCGAGGTGGCAAGGCTTCAGACCGTGGAAGTTGCATACGTTTCTGTTGGCCCCGTGCTTGAGAAGAATAGCCGCGCAGGCTATATGGTTGTTAAGAGCCGCGTAGTGCAGAGGAGTTTCTCTCGTCGCAGCCAGAATATTAACACCCGTTAAGTCCCTCTGCAGAATCAAAGACAGTGCCTCGTGATGGCCATGCCCCGCAGCGGTATGAGCAGGAGTTGCACCGAAGCGGTTCCCTTGCATAACGTTGGCACCCGAGTCCAAGAGTCTGCGTACTGTACCAAGGTTAGGATGACGGGAATGCAACCTAAGTGCCCAGTGGAGAGCCGTATTTCCTTCACCGTCCTGCTCGTTAACAGGCGCCCCTGCTGCCAGGAGAATCGATACAATATAGTCGTCGTTGGCTTGACAAGCCCGGGTTAAAGGCGCCGCAAATGAGCTCTGAGGATGCGCCGTTAACCTTGGCCGGAAGAGCAGAACGCACTCAAGGAGCTTCATTGCGAGCGTATGATCATCTGCAATGATCCGCGTTTCCTGCGCCTTGGAACTTTCATAATTCTTCCCAACAGTCGTCTTCAACTTGGGCTTCTCATTCGGATCGACGTTCTTCTGTTTTTCATTCGAACTTGCCTTCTTCGCCTCAGCAAACACACTAGCGGGCAGCGCTGTAAGTATTCGCGACAGAAGAGAATCCACAAGAGTGCCTTGCAATTCTGTCCTTCTGGCGACGGCATTAACCACATGACCTGCGGTGAATAGAAGAGCGACCAAAGGCACCACCTTTAACTTTGAGCAGCTTGAGTGCTATGGCGCTCAGCTGCTCCTTGTACAAAGGAAGCAGAGCCTAATGGAATTTTAACCGTATTATACACTGTGTGTGCTTGTATCAGGGCATTACCTGGATAGCAGAGAGGTCTTTGTGGCCGATGCGTTCAACAATGAGGGCAGGAGACGGACCGTCCAACTCGACGTCATCGAGCTTGGAAGTCAGGAGAGCCTCCTCCAAGGGCAGCATTCCGGCATGGTTTTTGACCATGGAGAGACGGGCTCCGTTATATTTGAGAAGAACATCTATGCATTTCGTGGAGAGATTTGCGGAGCCGTGGTGCAAGGCGGACCTGCCATCACTCTTACTCACAACGTCAAGGCGAACAGTTGGAACTTTTGAGGAAGTCAGCAGCATCTCACAGCACTTGAATGAGTCTTCAGCGCATGCAAAATGGAACAGCCTCGCCAGGAGACGCTCGTACCTCTTGTTAGGATGCTCCCTTTCTTTCTTGAGCGCTGCTTCGAGACCTTGCGCATCGTCCTGCTGCACCAGTTTGGCTAAGTCGGTACCCATCAGGCTATCGTCCACATCGGCTTCGAGAGCCTGCTGACAATCTCCCATTTTCTCGACTTTCTGGAGACAGGCGAACATCTTGCACCCTTCACAAAAACACGAGAGAAAAAACGAGTTTTAGAGGGAGAAAGCGATCAAAACCGGGAAATCCTGCGAAAGATGGATAAAAACGCAACCTTGGGGAGAGGAAGTCAGACCTGCATTTCTCCAGAATGCAAGGAATCAAAAGAATGCTTGAGCTGCCGTCGGGGTTTATAGCCCCGTGACAACACAAAGAATATGCCGCAGGTGCATATTCCGGTTACTGACCGACGGAATATCCCGATAGGGACGGAGATCTGCGAACATGCAGCGCGAGAGAGCGTTCAAGGAGAAGTATGTGTCCGTCTGTGAAGAGATTTTCTCCGGGCGGAGCCTATTCAAACCGCGCTGGACAGAGGAATTCAGGGTCGGACCGCCCTAAACAAATTCTGGGATGAGTTCCTGCTGCTCAAGGTAAGAAGCAACGTGATTCACACGGAACGAGACTTCTTGTTTGCAGGTGAATCAGGAGTTTCTAGCTCAGACCATCTCCTCGAGAACTGAAGACGAGCTTAGACATGGTCTCAAACCAATCGTCAATGAGATGTTCTCGGCTTGCGTGACGTGAGTAGCGCGCTTATACCCGAGCATTCTCACTCTGTTCCATCTGGCAGGTACTTGGCTGATGAAAATTTTATCCGGGTTGCACATGCACTTGAGACATTGGCGATTCTGTCACGAGAAATATTCAGGAAGCGCTTCAGTCAACAGGTGAGCATGAGCAACAGCAGCAGCCATTAAGCAAGCATTCCTCACATACAAACAGGGTGTCACCGTCACCTTGTTACTTGCTGGCTCTGCAGACAATGCAGATTCCTTCTTCAAGCGTCTCATCTCCAACGCCGGAGCACTCCTTGTGAGAGACAATGTTCCAGTCCTCGTCAAATCCCTGGCAACAAGGTAATCAACCATCTTTTAATTGGATAGGCCAGCATCACTGACCTCTTTTGCAGGTTGTGCTTGACCATGCTGACGGCTACCGATAACGTCAACTCGAATCCGATAACCAGCTACTTTGCTCCAACAGCATTTTTGATCCGCTGGTTTCTGTTCTATCGCTCAGGCTCACGCAGACCGGAAACGGCTCGAAGTTGATGCGGTTCTCCTTCTCCTTGTGCTGCTGCTTTGGCGAGAGAGCGAGAACACTTACATCTCAAGACTAGCATCACCGTCGGCTCCTCTTCAACCCCTGCTCAACACAATTGTCTCGTTGCTTTCGTCGTCATCAGCCGCAGCAAACACAGGGGATCCCAGCAACTCGTCTGGATGGGAATGGGAAAACATGATAGGCTACCTAAGCAGCTGGTTGGGAGGGCTTGTCACTGGCGCAGAGAAAGGCACTGATTCCAGACCACAGGTCAAGAAGTGCTGCGGGCTTATGCTGCTCTATTTTGTGGTCTATCACAATCCAGCGTTCAAGGCAAACCAGGTCAGCTCATTTTCACACAACCGATCCGTACGTAAACTGTAGATGAATTACAGATATGGCCGAGTGACCAGGGAACCGGCGGCTTACAGTCAGTGTCTCCACTTTGGATAAGCGTCTTGCAGACGTTCACGAGCCTCTGTCAGAATGACTTCTTTGTTGCACCTGCATCCAGCGTGGAGAGAAGCTTACAGGCAAAGGTCTCCTTGACAATCCTACGATGCATTTTTGAGACGCCTTATGGTGCAAGCTACCTCTGGCACTGCAATGCGGAATTGTCCCTGATGCAATCAGCAGGGACCGTTGTTCCCTTCAAAAGCCTTGCTTGTGTTCTTGTGGAGAATGCAGGGAGCATTCTCACCGAGCCTTCGGTGGATCCGGACCTCATGTACCGGGCTGCCGTTCTCATCCCGCTCGCTCTCAAGACAGTCAAGTCACAGGGTTGGCAACTGCCGTCTTCAAGCCTCAACTCCGGTGCGATCTGGAAAGCCTTGATAGGCTGTCTTGAGCGCTGTCCGTTGTCTGCTTTTCAGAGACCGGGAGTGCAAGAAGCCGTAGAGATCCTCACAGGAACCTTGGAGTGGTTCCTTGCCACCAGCCAGGATATCTTCGTGGCGGCCGAAGAGACAGAATCTCTTCATGCAACCGTCATGTGCAACGCTCACGTTCTGGACAAGTTCATGGAGGCTGCCTCATCTATGAATAAGAAGAACTTGGGACAACTGGTAACGTGTGCACTACTCAAAGAACTTAACAAATTTGGTTCCTGGTACACAGGTGAACGTCTGTGCCGTCAAGTATCACTACGAGGTCCAGGTAGCCGCACTTAGGCCAACTTTCCAGCAGGCGCTTGCGGGGATAAAGAAGAAAGGCTATGCTAATCTCAAGCTTAAGCCAAGGCATGCAGGTCCAGGGCGAATCTATATCGAAGGGACATCAGAAATGAGGCTGCTGAACGGTTTAATTAGATTCGTTTTGAATCTGCACAAGACGCAGATGTATGTGATTCCCAAACTGGAGTATGAGGCACTCTAGACATCTACAAAGAAAGAAACAGCATTTCAGAATGGAGAACCACCCATCTGCAAGATACAATTAGTAAAACTGATAGAAACAGAGAGGGCGGCAAGCTCACCGTGATAACGTCAATCTCATCTTTGGCAATGGGAATCCTTTTGGGCTGAATTGATGCGCTTCCCCAGCCACCCGAAGCTTTGGCCGTAGCCGGGGGCTGCGGCGTCGTTGTTGCTACATAGAATGAAACAGCAATCGCACCCATGGTCAAATCACCAGCGATTGTTCTTACCTGCAGCAGAAGCAGTCCGACGGCGATCCGGGAACTTGATCTTGGAATTCGCTTCAGGATCTGCTCCCCAGCCATTCTCCCACACAAAACAAAACCCTAAAAGCCCTGACGTGATCTTCAATTAACGAGTCCTAGGGTAGGAAACAGCATGAGGAGCGATGGCGCTGAACAGCATTGGGCGGAAGGTATGTACCCCGTCTGTTTGGCGGATTCGAGAACTAGGGTTCTGTGTCATTTTAGCGAGTACCTCGCGCAAGGAAGGCACTGCACCGCTCAAGGAAGTGAACGCAATCAACAGCGATGTGGATATGATGACTACCCCCGTGATAGATCCCGCTTGCAAGAAACGCCCAGCTAGTGACAGTAAGTGCTACACAAGGAGAAGACGCCGAAGGGCTGAGGAAGAGGAGGAGGAGGTGATTGCTCCTTCCACTTGTCCTACATTCTCCACGAAAAAGGTAGCTTCGATTTGTTTCGAGATAAACGGTGTAGTGATGTTTGGTGATCCAGGCGGGGAGGACGACTCTAGCAGCATTGAAAACGAACCACATTCTTCACTCCAGGTTTGTAGGTTGAGACATCCTTTCTGGTTTATAGTACCTTTTTGATGGGCAGGCTAGGAAAACTAAAGCTCTCAAAGTTCCTAGGGAGTTCGTGCAAGAACAGCAGAAATATTTCGCGGAAGTTGATGCTTTCGAGTTACAGGAAGCGGATTCGGGGTCTGAATGACCCCTTCTTTTTTTGTTTTTTCCCTAGATGAATACGACAGTCGCCGATACCTTTGTTGGTTTCCGAATTTTTGTGGTATAGCGACATATGCGATCCACGTGGCGGGCTTTGGTTGACAGCCGAGGCCACGTGTGCGTTAAGAGATTTACATTATGTAGGGAAAGCGTCTCCGTATCCCAGTATCCCAATGATGTTTGCAGCTTCTGTTGATCAAAGGTATGAATTTGATGAAATTCTACACGTATTTGTCTCTGATGATCTCAATTCGGAAACAGTTGGATGGCCCTGGCATCAATAGAAAAGCCGAGTCTGTCTGCCAGGAATTCGTTACAGCATCTGCATTCAATTTCGCACACCGCAATCAGCAGTGGCTTGTCAATTCCCACCGCCCAATCATCATCGCTTGTGACGATCAGAAGAAGAAATCGCCCGATCACCAATTTCAGTGCAAATTTTGTGGAGCAGCAGATCGAAGAGGAAACCGTGCTACTAGCAGGGAAATCAGTCTCTAGGAGAAGCTTCAGAATCATTACGGCCGGTCTTGTGACCGTGGCCCTTGCGGTGAGCAACAAGGTGTTGTACAAGATGGCTCTTGTGCCACTCGGAGAATATCCCTTCTTCTTGGCGCAGGTGAACACCTTTGGGTACGTTATTGTTTTGATGGATTGCATGTGTGTTTTATTTTGTGGTTCTCGTGTCATGCAGATACGTGCTGGTTTATTCGTCGATATTACTGGCTCGCTACCATGCGGGCCTTGTAACAGCCAAAATGCTGGCTGTTCCAAAATTTTGGTTTGTCATGCTCGGGGCTCTAGAAGCTATCGGTCTGGCTAGCGGGATGGCAGCTGCAGGTAACATGAATTTTCCTGGTTTTTATAAACTGTCAATGTTTTGTTCGTTCAGCTGTGCTTCCTGGAGCTACAATTCCCGTTTTAGCGCAGGTAACAACAGTGCTCCTTTGTAGCCTCGTATAATTCTTGGCTTTGTGTCTTCAGGCGTATTTAGTGTGGCAACTTGTTCTGTCTTCAGCTTTTCTAAAGCGAAGATATACGGTTGGTGAAGTGACGGGCTGTCTGCTGGTACTTGCTGGAGTCATGATTGTGGTTTCCAGGTGGGATTACATCATAGTTATGGAATAGATTAACATTGAGAATAAGTTCAGTGGTGCAGCAAGCGAGTCGGCTGTGCAGAAGTCCGGCTACCTTTGGCCTTTGCTGATGGTGGTTTCATGTGGATTCACTGCTGGCGGTTCAATCATCAAGGTGAGCAATTGAGAGATCCCACATACATCCCACATAACATGTGCGTGTAATAGGAATTTCTGTTTCGAAATGCTGCACTTGACTCAGAGGTAAACTCTGCCCCTTGACCGTGGTGGCATGACTTGTGAATGTTCTACTTAGGGGAGGTCTCTTGACATCTTTGTAGTCAACACCCTCGGCTCCAGCTTCCAGGTAAAGCTGAACGACACTGTGGTTTGAAGAGCTTTTAACCAACAAACGTTAACAACAGGCGCTGTTTATTTTCTTGTTATTGCCGCTGCTTTCTAAGACTCGTGGAATTCCCTTTAGCCGACTTCCGCGGTATCTGCTGGATGGCTCGGCTTGCTTCCTAAATATGGGAGTAAACACGGGTAACAACTAGTTGGCAGTTCATGAGCAGTGTAGACAATTAACTGTTGAATCCGTAGGTTGCCATGGCGCTCCCTGGATACCTCTTCTCTACGTCGTTGCCAACCTCGCATTCAACATCTCAGCGCTAAATCTTCTCAAGATGTCCTCGGCCGTGTTTTCTTCCTTGTGCACCACGCTTGCAGGTACGTCTCCTTTTGTTCTACAGGAGAGTAAACACGGTTCCACTTGCAGTGCCAGCTTCTATATGGATGTTCACATTGCCTATCCCATTGCTTGGGGAACCAGCTTCCATGACTCCTGGATTGTATTGCGGTGTCACAATTCTGGTGCTGGGATTGGTTGTTTACAATTTTTCTGCACTGGATCAGCCAATGAATAAAGCAGAGCAATAAGTTTTGATTTACTGTGTGACTCCATTTGAATGGTACTCCAAGAGCATCTTTTTCTAAGGCTCACAAGCGGACATTCAACAACGGCACTTTTAAGTGTAGAAGATCTTCTCCAAGATGTCAAGCATGAGGCATTTTAGGTTCCAGAATGCTGTGCACGGCACATCTATGGTCGATTTATACTTTGCATTGCATTCTGTCTTTATCAATGGTGTTTAGTTAGTTTATATTATACATTACCAAACTAGGTAAGTATATTGAAAGAATTTTTTATTGTTTCGTAGGATCTATCATGGGGGTTGAAAAGTTTAATGGATACGAACAAAGAAAGATATGTTGCATATCCAAACTCTAGGGTTGTCAATGTCGGTCCTCCTTAAAGTCTTTACCAACGTCAGGCTAAAGAAATGTTTTAAAATATTTTTTTAAGCATATTCATATTTATTGATTTTCTCCTAAATCTCGACACAGACTATGAGAGAAAACATTGGACAATCCTTTTAGGTTTCAAATGATTTACCATTGTATTGCATATGCATGCCCTATCGCTTTTGCAGAGTGAAAGTGAATTTTTATTAATAAGGAACAAAAATGTTCTAGTGTGTCTAGACTAGAGCTCCATTTGTCGACATACTAGAGCTCCATTAGTCCCGTTTGAACCGTCGTAGAGTTAGTCGACGAATTTTCTACACAAACAATCCCTTCGTTGTGTTATGACCATAAACAATTCCTTTGTTATGTTCACTATTTTGTGACTATGTAAAGTCTTCCCCTTAGAAAAATAACCACTGCTCCCCACAATATCCCTGGCATAGTGAATATGTATAGTCTCCTCGTGCCAAAAAAAATAACCACTACTCCCACAATCCCCTAACTAAGCCAGGAAGCACCCGTTCATGTATAATACTCCCCCTTAAACACACACAACTAAGTTGTTTGTGTTCAAATATTAGAGCTAGGAGTGAGATAAAGAAAATAATACTTTCCTGTATGTAAAAGTGAATGAGCATGATAAGAAACAAGACTTAGATGCTCTCTCTTTAGGAGTCAAAGGGCATTTTGTGCTCAAGAAAGTCAGTCCCACGGATTTGCTTGGTGAGGATATCAACGGAGAGATTTGCTATGGGAATGTGAATTAGCTTAATCGGAATAAGCCAGCAATTGCGCAACCTCGTTAAATATAATAGGGTCCTGAAGAAGCACAAACAAAGACCTTAGTAACTTATGCACCCAAATACCTTCCTTTGTAGCAAAGAAGATGGCATGATACTTAGCGTCTGTTTTGGAAAGATTAATAACATTTTATTTCTTGCACTTTCATGCAATCAAAACTCCACACGTATTGAAACACATCTTGTTTTTGATGAGTTGTCTAAATAATGTGTCCCAAAGTCTACGTCAACAAATCTCTCTAGCATGTGCTTCCAATTGGAGGTATATACAAGTGGTTGCTGCAATATAGTGAAGGATCCTACAAGTTGTGTACCAGTCCCTATAAATGGATTGTTGAAGTTTTTGGCTCAAAGAAATAACAACAGGGCTATATCTGGAAATCAAAACGCCTGGTCCTTAGATAAAATCAAAATGTCGTTGAGGTAGATCACCACAAACTAGTCCAAGAAGTCACGAAAGATATTGTTCACCATGTGTTGGAACACGGCTGGGGCATTGGTAAGGCCAAAGGCATCACCGTGTACTCGAAGTGTCCATACCTTGTATGAAAGGTAGTCTTCCACTCATCGCCTGGACGAATCCATACAAGGTTGTAGGCCCCTCGTAAGTCGATCTTCGTGAACACTTTTGCTTCTTGCAGTCGATCGAGAAGTTCCGGATCAATGGCAACGGGTACCGATTCCGAGTGGTGACTTGATTCAAACCTGTAGTCCACAACCAAACGTAAACTCCCATCCTTCTTCTTGACAAAGAAGATAGGTGCTCCTGCAGGGGACTTTGAGTGACGAATGAAGCCGGATGCCAAGTTGTCCTCGATGTATTGACGAAGAACCTCCAACTTGTGGGTGACAATGCATAAATCGGTCGAACGGTGGAGTCTTTCCTTCCGCAAGATCAATAGGACAGTCGTAGGACCTGTGAACAGGAAGAACTGCAGCCTTGTGCTTGTCAAAAACGTCCTGAAAGTGTGATACTTGGATGGTAGGGAAGAAGGAGGAGAAGAAAAGGAGCAGGAGAAGGAGATTGAAAAACAGGAGAGTCAGACATAGGAAAGGTAGAAGAGGACGTAGGAGTTACTTGAAAGGCAAAAAGGTGGAAAGGAGCAGGATCAGTGGCAAGTTCATGCATGGTAGTGGTAAGAACTCGGAGAGGAGAAGGAGGGAGCTGTGACTGAAAAAGAGGAAGGATCTTGGGGGGTGGAACAGAAGCAGAGTAACAAAAGGAGGAGGATTGGAGAAACCTGTGTATGTTGACAGTGTACAGGATTGGAAGAATCCTGTACAGAATCCGTGGTTGCACAGGAGTGAGGGAAGCCTGCGAGTGTGCTGACGAACCAACAGGAGGTGGATCCTGTTGAGGAGGAACCTTCGACACTGATACAGGATTGGAAGAACCCTGTACAGGAATCACAAACTTACAGGAGTGGAGAGCCTGCATGTGCTGAGGAACTGACATGAGGTGAATCCTGTCGAGGAGGAGTCTTCAATACTGATACAGGAACAGGCACGGTCAATCCTGTAGCTTGTACTGCTCAGATACTAAGGATGTATCCTGCACAGGAAGGTACAGGATTGATCCTAGCTGTCGGAGAGGAAAACGTGAGCGTCCTAGACCTCCAGTCGATCTGCGGATTTGCAACAACGAACCATGGCATGCCCAAAATGATGGGAGTCGACCGAGTCTTGATCAAGTTGAAGGAAATTAACAGTTGAATGTGCCATGACTGCAAGAGAGGTTCAGTAGCATGGGTAACTGCGCCAGAAGCAATTAGACGCCCATCGGCCACCTCTACAGGAACTGCACGCTTCAACTTCACCACCGAAATGCCATGTTGAGTTGCAAAAGTGTCATCCATGAAACATGCATTTGCACCAGTGTCTAACAGGGCAAACTCCTTGAGCTCTCGATTATTAAGATGAATGTGTACAGGAAACTTGAGTGATGGAATGGTATGAGCAGCACCAATGGAGCCTGCACCTACGTCCAACTTCGCGGCTCCTAGAAAGTGGACATTGAAGTTTTCCGACTGAACTTCAGCTTCAACTTCACGCGTCTTGAACTTCCTGGCTTTAATAGGACATTCTGCCACCTTGTGTCCTGCTCCACCACAATACAAGCATAGGTTCTCACTGCGGCACGTTGCTTCTCAGCAGCGGAAAGAGGCCACGCTTGGATTTCTCAACCTCCATAGGAACTACTCCAGAAGGTGGTGTAGGAACATGTACCACAGCTGCAGGATTGGTTTGCAGGAACTGCTGACGGGATCTTTCCTGACGACGCTCGAACAAACGGTTGTCGCAACGAACAATTGTTGCATGATCTCTGCTAATGTTTGGCATCCGGTAACGTAAGAGAAGGTCCTTCACGTCATCCCTCAACCCAAAACGGAAGTGTTCGATCAATGCAGTCTCGTCCCATGGAATGTTCGTGCAAAGTTGCTGAAATTCGATGCATAAACGGAAGTGGTCGGGATCCTTGAGTGAGCTTTCGTAACTTCGTGCATGTAGAACGGTACTTATCAGGATCTCCAAAGCAGGCTTCAAAGGCAGCCACAAACCTTCAAAGTCTTCCATCAATGGTCGTCACGCTCCAGCAAGGGGCAACCCAAGCCCGTGGAGATCCACTTAGTAAGGATGCCAAAAGACCAACCTTTTGTGCATCAGTCGAGTAGCGCGTGGTTGCATGCGGATCAAGAGCCAGATCTGATTCAGGAAACCTTGGAAATTGACACGATTGCCACTGAAACTTTTCTGGCATGCTGATTTTCGGCTCCAAAGAAAAGTTCGATGAAAAGGGAACCACCGATGCCTGAGAGAGAGCTTACGCAGTAGCCTTGGAGGATGCATCAGCAGCTGCATGTGCCGCATTGGTGGAACCTTGTAGATCGGTGACCACTTGGCGCAAAGTGGCCAGCTCATGAAGCAACATTTGGTGCTCGCGTTGAAAGTGCTCAAAATCAACCATGATCTATGAAAGAAAAGGAAGAAAACAAGGAAAAAATTTAAGGAAAAAAAGTAGCTGGGAAACGGAGAGCTATGAAGCAGTTACTATCAAACTGTCAAGCCACGATCCAGGAACCAGGAAGAGAGTAGAATTCTGAAAACAAGAAGGCTTGACCCAGGAGTAAGACAGGGACTAGGAACTCAAGAGCAAAATCAGGCGCAGGACAGGATCCAAGAGCAAGACAGGAATAGGATAGGATCCGGGAACAAGACAGGGACAGGAAGGCACAGTTCAGGATCCAGGAGCAAGATAGGTTCATCAGGCTCCATCAGATTCAACACTTCTACAAGACATCCGTTTGCAATTGGTTACAGACGACTTGGCAAAGAATGTATTTTCACACATTAGTCCTGACATTGCAAGCTCCTCTTCCTCCAGTTCCCGTTCAGACTATAAGTTATTCACCATACAGGACGGACTCCTGTACTGGGAAGGTCTCTTGTACGTTCCTGTTGGCGTTTGCAGGACTCGTGTGGTACAGGATTGTCATGATACCCCGACTACAGGACATTTTGGTGTGGCCAAGACAGTTGAGTTAGTGACTCGCAACTATTGGTGGCCTGGGTTGTGAGGTTCTATGGAAAGGTTTGTACAGAGTTGTGACACATGCAACAGGTCAAAGATGTCTCATCATGCGCCCTCTGGTCTTCTTCATTCTTTTTTGTTCCTTCTGCTTCTTAGAAATCCATTTCTTCCTCCTTCTCGTGGATTTGATGCAGTTTTTGTGGTGGTTGACCATTTCACCAAACAGGTTCATTTCCTACTATGTAACAAGACTACTACAGGCCAAACAATTACTGAGTTGGTGATCCACGAAGTGTTCTGACACTATCGTCTTCCTAAGAGCATTGTTTCTAATCGAGGCCCATAATTCATGTCCAAGTTTTGGCAAGAGCTTCTCCTAAGTCTACAAGTTAAAGCAGATCTTTCTTTAGGATATCATCCACAAACTGATGGGCAGTCTAAACGCACAATTCAGACCTTGGACCAATATCTTTGCTGCTTCATCAGTTCCCAACAGGACAACTGGTTGGACCTTCTTCCGACATTTTGACTTTGCTCCTCCTACTTCTCCTTCTTTCGCTCATGTAGTACATGATCGTCTCTAGCATCTTTGTCAGGTACAAGATGATCTCCGGGTTCATCTTTAACAAGCACAGGAACGGTACAAGCATCATGCTGATACTCATCGTCAACTAGCACCTGCATACAAGGTTGGTAACCTCTTTTGGCTTCTTCATCGGCATATTCGCACCAATAAGCTTTCTTCTAAGTTGGATTTTCAACGATTGGGCCCTTACAAGATTGCGGCTAAGGTCAATCCTGTAGCTTTCCAACTCGAGTTACCATTTACGGTGAAACTTCATCTTGTGTTTCACACCTCTTTGTTGAAGCCATATCATCCTTCTTCTCTTCCTAGTCATTCTCCTTCTCCTCCCCCTCATGTGGTCATTAACAATGAACCTAAGTACGAAGTGGCAACCATCCTTGATTCTTGTCTTCATTGCCGCCAACTTCAATACTTGGTGGATTGGAAAGGTTATTTGCCTACCGATCGCACTTGGGAACCTGCATCTAACTTACTCCATGCTTCGTCTAAGGTTGCTGCCTTCCATCAGCGTTATCCTTCTAAACTACGTCCCAAGATTCGTGAAACTCATCCTTAGGGAGGAGGTGCTATCACGACCCGATACAGGATGTAGGATCTTGGATACAAGATATAGGATACGGGATACATGATATGCCTATAGGATATACCTGTAGGATATGCTTATAAGATATTCCTAGAGGATATGCTACAGGATATGCCTAGAGGATAAGGGTCACCATTTTTAGCTCATGACTAGATTAGGCTCATGACCAGATTAGCTCTTGGAGTTGTGAACATAAAAGCTCCAACCTAATTGTTGTACAATTAGTTACTATTAACACCAGTCATTCTACAATCATTCTTGTTCCTTGTTCTTGTCTTGCTCCTTGCCTCCTACTCTTGTCTTGTTCCTAGTTTTCATCTTGCTCCTAATTCCTAATTCCTATCATGCTCTAGTTCTTGTCTTGCTCTTTGTCTTGCTCCTGAGTCAAGCTTCCTTGTTCTCGGAATCCTGCTCACTTTTTTATTCCTGGATCATGGCTTGACAATTACCTCTTAAACAAGGGTCTACTAATATACCTATCCCTAACTAGTGTATAATTACACTAGACTAGGTATAAGACTTTTATTGAAATCAAGCTTAAGTGTTTTTTGATATTTCATTTAAAAGTACACACAATGAATTTTTTATTGTGCCTTTCTCCCAGAAGTCGTTGTGAAAGCCTTATGGTCGGTTGCCTTTGGGACTTTCCTCTTGGTTTTCCAATATTATGTAGCGTATTTCTAGGTAGCTTCTTGTAGCAGATTTTATAGTGGACTTTCTTGTGAAAATATAATGTTACTTATTATGTTATATGAAAGTGGATTATGAAAGAGGATAGTTGCAATGGTGACCAAATGTGACTTTTAGAGTGCGAAATATAGTGTTCGAATGAGTGTTTTTCTTTGAGTTTTCAAAAGTGGTGTATTTTGTCAACTACATTATAGGTTGCTTTGTAGTATTTAACAAAAGTGAGATTCAAGATAACTTATATATTGAAAATTGCTAATTACAGTGGTTTCTATAGTGGTTTCTTCTCTAACTTCTAAAGTGGTAGCATAAATGGTTACTGGAAACAACGTGACTACTTAGGAGCACAGTGTCAAAGAATCAAACTACTTCTCCTGCCAACTTGCACTATGAATCTTCAAAATCCCATTTGAAACAGCTCAAGTTATGATATGTTGAAGTGCCTTCTCATATTTCATAGATGCCACAATTGTAAATACCTTAGAACCAACCTTCTTGTTATGGACATCAACAAAAGACTTCACAGTGACAAGGCTTAACTCTATTATTCGTTGTTGAAGAAGTACGCTAGCTAAAAATTTGAGAAAGTCCATATCCAACTCCTTGATTATGCCCTTACAATCCTCATGTACCTATAAAATTGTGAAGCTTTAGATAGGAACCTAAATCACAACACTTGTTATACTTTGGAGGAATAAAAAATTCTAATGTTAGCAAGGCTACAATTTTATAGTCCAAAAACTTATAACCAACTGCTTATTCTTGTACATGGTCTCGATGATATTGCTTTGTCATTGAGATGGCTCCTTAGTCAACTCAAGAGCCGACTCCTTTGTAGGCTCAGGAGCCGGCTCATTAGTCTGATTAGAAGCGGGCTCTTTAGTTGGGCCCAAAGTTGGCTTCTCAATTGGCTCCTATGTCGGTTCCTCCTCCTGCACTCTCATGAATAGAATACATTATTTACAAAACAACAATGAAGCAAATACAAATTAACCTGCACAGCATTCACTATTGGAATGTCATCCTTTTCTTTGTTCCTAACAATTAGACCACTCTCCCCACCATCTTCTTTAACAACTGCCTACAAAATAGAAATAAGGAGTTCATGATGAAAATGTTTAAGTGCGAGAATCTACCTTCGCTTCTACATGTATAAGCATTGTATTCTCCATGGGGCTCTCGGCAGTTGTCTCTGACCTGTGTGTCTCTACTTCCATACTAGCAATCTTGCTAGGATTATGATCCCCAAATTTTTGTTCATCATTAGATTCTTTATGTTGCTAGCAGTAGCTTCTTGTGTTTTGAAAAAATACTTAGTAAAAATTAACAAACAAAACTCATATGAGAGTACCTCTTCACAAGTTAAGAGCTCAACTTGGTCCTTGGAACTCAGTTGTTTAGATGGCTCATTGTTGCTCTGACCAAACTTAGCCACTACTTGTGCACTCTTAACATAGTTGGGAGAACTGAGATATTGTTATCATAAGTGCAAAAATCATAATACATATCGGGACTACTTTCAGGCGCTTTGCTTGTTTTGATGGTGTCGGGGGTGGTGGAGGGCTCTGACCTTCATCCTCTAAGCATTCCAGGTACTCCTCCTCATCACAGACCTCTGTACAACATTTTGGCCAATATGGCTTCTATAGGCACTTGCATTTTCTCTACAATGCTAGATTGGAGCAGCAAGATGAGATCTAAGAGGAGCCTCCAGAATGTCACATTGAGAACCACAATGTAGAAGAACAAAGCAATAATGATGTGGTTTGATCATGGCCACAATTCAAAATCTAGCAAATACAAACACAAACGAGGTTCATCACCATGACAATGAAGATGATAGTGAATCTAATTGTGGTGGATTAGAGGACGCTACTGAGGAGGAAGATGAGGAGTATTGTGATCATCCTTTAGAGGTTGGAGGTGTAAAGCCCTCCATGGAAGTAACTATGCTAAGAACATTGTTCCAACTTTGCAACCTCTTTGACAATAGTCATGTTTTAGAGTCCTTGAGATCTAAGATACTCTAGTCACTTTTTGGAACAAAGTAGCTTAGTCTTACATAGATTCTTTATCCGAGGAAGGCTTGGAGATTTGAAAGTTCCTCGGTCATCCAGGGGCTTGGATCATCTCCTCAAGAAATTAGGTATGCCCAAATTTTGAGAGGCATTACTTTTGTTGTCACAAAGATGCAGTTGCTTTTGTCTTTCACAATCTAATTGAACTTTGTGAATGTAAGTAAGTTAACTTAACTTGTCTCACTTGATCTCATATTTGGAAACCCTAAACTTATTCTTTATTTTGCTTCACTTTAGGGTTCAATGCCAAAGCTATGAAATCTATCAAGAGGAGTGCATTGCATGTGGCAAGAATGTCAAGGATTTGGTATCTTTTTTCTACACCCCTTCTCGTCATGACTACAGCTTCGAGCAAAGGTAAAAGCAATATGCTGGGATGACCTAAGGCCATGGAGAGCAAGAGATAGATGGAGAGAAAAATTGATGCATGACCCTCTTCCAATGATTTTAGAGGTATGGGAAGGCTCAAAATGGAGATAGTACTAGGCTTTCTTTAATTCAAAACAAAAATATGAGCTTCTGGATTTGAGACTAACTTTAAAAGTCTTAATGCGACTGACATAAACAATGTGCAAATGGAACTCACATTTACTAAAGAAAAGGATTAACAATTTTGACTTAGATCATGGCTTAAATTATTAAACCATGGTGGTTTAGATCAACAACTTTTAAATTAATTTATATAATGATTTTAAATTAAATAACATATATAAATTTAATTTTATATTCATTAATTTTATAAATACTTTTTTAATTTATTCATTATAAAAATTATATATATATATTTTATATTAAAAATTAGGGTTTACTATTCATGAATAGTAAAAAACCATGGTCTAAGCCAAAAAGTTAATCCATAAGTACATATAAGATATGTGAATTTATCAAATTACTAACAAGGTTCATTTTGTAGAATTGTTTTTACAACTATCTAGGAACAATTAGAATGACATGGGCTTCTACCTTTTGATCATCTTAGAGGTTCTTTGAACCAGCATTTTGTGAAGCCACCATTGCATACAATTCACTTCCAATTCCAATAAAGAATGGGATTGTGATGGTTAAGTTAGAGGAGAAGATGGAACAAGTGTTCAGATTATGATAATAAAGACTGAAAGAACCACTTGGCAGAAGTGGGAGTGCTCGTTGGCATGTAGAAAGGTTATCGGATAACCATTTTACAACTGAAGGCACTATCTAGAATGAAAAGCTCATGCTTCGATGAATGAAAAAATTTCAAATTCGAATGTCACCATCACAAAGCTATTTGCATGCATGGAACAATTTCTAAGCGTGGGACTTCAATGGTGACTAGAGACCCTGATAATCCTAGTACTGCTTTTTGTTTTTTTGTTTTTCATACTTTGTTAGCTTTGAGTGGATTAGTAATTTTTACTTTGGATTATTGTAGCTGCATTGAATTTTTTTAGTTGCAATCTTCAGGATTTTTAATATTGATACACTTGAGCTGATAACCTTCAAATCTCAAGTTTACTAATAAATTATTACATTTACCATATACAACCTTATAAAACCTATATCAATTTATCAAAATGTGAGAATTATATTATGAACATGGACTTAGTTGATATTCAATTTAATACTATCAATATTCGGAAGAATCATTTAAGGACTAAGAGGAATTATGAATCAACATTTGGTTCATTTAACTGATTTAGTAAGATTCTAACTTTCACATTAATGTTATCGTAACACTGAAGCACCACATCAATTTTATGTTTTAGTTTTATCTCATAAGTCAATTAAACTCTTCAAACATGAGGAAGATATTTATGAGACACCACTCATTCTGAACACCTAATAATCTCATAAATAATCACATGCAATGTATTGATAAACTTATTTTAATTTTTGACTAACTTGAAAACGTGTTTCAAATTATAACACTAAGGTACTGCCTTACCAAAGTGTTAAACTTATATCATTTGAGTCTTATATTTACGAGTATAAACTCTATATAGTCCTAACTAAGTTGCAATATTGAGTGCTTCAATCTCAATATTCATTAAATATTATATTATATTTTGCCAAGTCATTTATAACTAATCTTAAAGAGACAATCATAAACACTTTTAAAATTTAAAGTATGAATATCTCAATAATTAAAGTGATAAAAAACTTCATGTTTTCAAACTAAATATTGAATCGTACAATTGGAACTTCATATTATGATCATTAAGAAGAGAGATCAACTTCTTGATCTAATTTAACAACTTAGCATTATAATTTTATTAATATCGAACCAAACTCAAGGAACATCACTTAACCTTGAGATAGAACCAACAAGGAGCTCAAGGACACCATTAACCCTTGAATAAAAATTTCACTCTCCAATATTTCAAAGGAACATACTTCGTACATTGTTAAGTATATTATAAGAACACATTGCTAATAATTTATATCACATGTACATGTATTACATATATATAAGTGTTCTCCATTTACGACTATGATGCAGAGTAAAGAAAGCAACACTAACTTTTAAATCATACTAGATACTAACTCTCTAAAGAGGTACATATACTTGAACCTTCATAATGCATTCTTATCAATGTGGTTTTGAGGTAAATGGCATAATGTACTAGAAGTGAAATGTTAAAAAATATGCATTTACATTTTTTATTTATTATGTATAAGAGGACTTACACAATGGTGTTCAGCACACACTTGTGCATTTTTATTATTAACTCTTTAAACTTAAACTATATAGCATTGTTTGCACTATATGGATCAATTAGTTTAAGTTCTTGATCCCTTCATCAGTAAGAGCATGAATTGAGATTTTTCACTTTGTTTATCAACTAAGTAAGAAAACTTGTTAAATTTAATAAGTTATGTTTGAAAATGTTAATGAGCCAATCATCCCATCTCTTTTTCATAATTCCACACGAGACAACTCCATAATCAAGTTAACCAAATTAATTAACTTAAACACAAAGTGCGCACTTACACTAAAGTTCAATGTCATACTTGTTCAAATCAAGTGACTTGAACTCAGTAATACAATCAACCTATGTCATTTATAGTTAACGTCATCGAAATTAAGTGAATATCCAATAATATTTCAACTGTATTTGCATCTTTGAACCAATTACTTAACATTCGTCAATTGTGGTTCTTGAGAGGTTTTAAAATATTTCATCACAACAAATTTTGTTGCGAGATTCTTTATTCTTGAGACATAATCATTAAGAGACTCTCATTCTACAAGATAATGTGGTTTAATATGAAACATAGCCACCCAAGTGACACATGCATATCTATTTCAGAGCTCTTTTTAAGCTTTTATAACATTGTCAATACAAGAGACATGTTCATGTAGTCTTTTTAAAATGACATGTTTAGCATGATAACTTAAGATCTTGAGTTTATTAAGTTCTCATTCTCTCTTCTCTCAGTAGGCTCAGTATCGAGATCAAGAACTATGTATAAACCCTTAGTGACCTCCAAAAGATGTTATTTACACTCAATTTGCATCTTATTTTTTCAAATCAAGTGTGTGCATTTTTTAGAATAAGTTTCTAATCTTGCCAGACACTCAAAAGTAAAATAAAATTTACAAAAAACAAAATAATAAAAGAAATAAATCTTAAATATGGAGTAAGAAGTGTTTGAAACCTAGTAGCAACAACACTCAATAAGATAGTCCTTTAACAAAGAAAACCCTAGTTAATACCATGTTGAAGTGAAAATGAATCTCTATTATAAAAGGTGTGTCTATATATATCTCTAGACCATAGAGCAAAACAACACGAGTCCCATAACATTTGCTCTTTTTGATTGTTATAGAGTTATTCTAAGTATATTCTAAAGCCTATCAATTTTTTAATTATAATAAGTCCATTTTCTACTAATGAGTGATTAATTGCTTCAATCAACAAAATTTAAAAAATTATTTATTTTATCATGGATTTATTTTTCTACATGGTAATTATTTATTATTTATAATCTATATGGTGTTACATGACAACTATGTGGCACATACATGGCTTTTTTTTTATAATTAGTAATTTTGTTCGGTTGTATGGTTACGAGCATAAACTAACAACACATGTACCAAGATTAAGTAATTATGTTTTTATTTTTATTTTTTCTTAACTTTAAACAAAATCATTGAAAAATAGATAAACATTTAAAACCTATAAATAAAGAGAAATAGAAGATTCATCAAAATATTAGTCATTTACATGTATATTATATATATATATATATATAATGTTATTTGATTAAGACTCAACATGTTTTTAAATTAAAAATGATAAAGTTGGTAAAAGATTGATAAAGACATGCATAATGGTATATTTAAATTTAAATATATACATATACATGTATAGCATTAGTTTACATATGTACATAATCTACACATTTATATACATAGAGAGAGTGACATAGAATAAATCTCCAATAAACAATCAAAATAAACCATTTATGTATAAATAAATATATATATGTGTGTGTGTGTGTGTACATGAGTATATGTATATAAATACAATATAATATGTTATAAATAGTATGTAACAACTGAAAAATCTATCTTTTTCTTTCCGTACACCCACATGTTTGTGTGTAATATATATGTATGTGTATACATTGTCAAATATATATATACAAAGAGAAAAAGACACCAGTAAATTATAGCCAGTTATTCCACATGAGAAAATAACCAAAAAGTAAAAGTTTTAATATATCTTTTTTAATTAAAAATATTGAGTTATTGTGTAAAAAACCCTACAATTAATCTCTTTTCATTAGGGTTTAGGGTTTGGAATGGAAATTCTCTACGCGATGAAAGAAATGGAATACACATCTTGAGTTTCCTTTTATACAGGCACACGTACGTTATACATATAAACATCTAATGCACACACACACACAATATGAAATTCTCTACGTGATGAAAGAAATGGAATACACATCCGCAGCAAAACTTGTGCAGCATACTTATTGATGCCATGATGGTGTCTGTGTGAGGGCTCCCTGCAAATATCTATAGACAAGAATCGGCTTCACAGGTAGTACGGATGATACAAAAGCTTTGTTCAATGTCGAAAGCAGGAAAGGCCGCCGTGTTCCTCTTATGCTGCATTATTTGTGCACACAGAGCTCCATGTACATAAAAAAATAAATAAAAAGTGCCAGGATATTCCGATCCACTGTATATTCTGGTTTTCCTAGGGCATGGCGATGCCAGGGTTTGTGGCATGAGCGGAGATGGCAGGGTGGATGGGTACGATCCAGCGTCAGCTGGATTCATGGCAGCGACTGCAGTCTCAGTGGCAGCAATGGCCTCCTTGGCATCTGCAGTTTAATTGGAAGTGGCCTTGGCAAGACAGCGAGAGGAAAAGGAAGAGGCTCAAGGAAGAAAGCGAGTGCAGGAGACGACAGGTGGAAACGCTCTGTAAAACGGTCAAGGTGGACAGTATTGCCGATCTGCAGGAGCTCCTTGGAGCTATGGTGCTCTCGGAATGTGTATATAAGGTAAACAATTACTAAAGTAGGCCAAATTCGTGGCTCCCTTTGTGTTGCAGAAACCCGATCATGATCTTGTACGAGCTGTTAACAAGTTTAAAGCAGACTTCGGTGGGCAATTGGTTGCTTTGGATGGCGTTCAAGCTTCTCTAGATCACGTTCCGCACCGGTACGATTCTATGTATACTAGCTAAGCAGCATGTTTTCACGTCCTTCTATGCTACAGGTATTTATTGGCGGAAGGGAAGGACACGCTCTATGCATCTTTTGTTGGAACCAACCATTATAAGTGAGCATGTCACACAAAGTGCATCTTAAGAATTTCCAAAGCACATGTCAACAAATAATCTATTGATAAGGAACTCATTTTATACAGGGATGTGATAGCCGATGCAAATGTATTGCAGGAGCGATATTTCATGAAGAAGATCTTAATGGCCTAGCTAATGACGAAGACACATCTGATGCGGATTCGCCTACAGGCGTAGTCAAGGGTCTGGGTACAGAGTCGCAGTTAGTGAAATCCAAGCAGCAGACTCTTGGCCCAAGCCGGCTGCTCACAGGGTGAAGCTTCTACAGCATACAGTACATAGGACATACAATACAAAAATCTATTCTTAGTTGCAGCAATTTCATATTCATTAACATAAATATGACGCTTTACTCTCTTGTTTGGTGCATACAGGGGTTTCTAGGCCGTGCAAAAGGGATTCCTGCCCTGGAGATTTATCGCCTTGCCCAAGAGAAGAAAAAAAGCTAGTATTGTGTGGTCACTCATTAGGTGGAGCAGTAAGTAATGCATGACGTAAATGCATGTTCTACTTGTAAAATCTTTTGTAGGTAGCCGTTCTCACTACGTTGGCTATTTTAAGAGTGTTCTCAACTCCCGCATCTCCAAATGGAGGGAAGGTGAATGTCAAATGTATAACCTTTTCCCAGCCTCCGGTTGGCAATCGTGCCCTCCGTGAGTAAGTATTTTATGCAATACAGGATGTACCTATACTTAGTCTTTTGTGGTTTCAGCTATGTTCAACGAAGCGGTTGGCAACAACATTTTCAGACGTATTGTATACCTGAAGATGTGGTGCCTCGTATATTGTCACCGGCTTATTTCCAGCATTATCACGAGAGTATTCAAGAACGGCTTCAAGCGAAAGCCAATGCGGTTCAAAACGAAAAGAAGCCTTCTGGAAGTGAGAGGATGGCTCTGGGTTTGGGACCGGTTCAGGCATCGTTTTGGCGTTTGTCAAGGCTCGTGCCCCTCGTCAGTGCTCAGAATACTCTGCAATGGCTAACGCGCAAGAAGAGCACTGAGGCAATAGCTGCAACAACTGCTACTAGTGGCTTGGACACGAAAGAAAGTCACGACCAAGTGGTAGAACCACTTGAGATTCGTGAAGGCACTGACGGGGTCTCCCTTGTTCTGATGCCTCGTGCAGATGATGCGGAAGGCAAGAGTAATGGGATAAGCAAACGGATTGGCGCAAATAGAGTGCTTGCATTGCCATCCTACATTCCCTTCGGGCAGGTAAGTCTCCACTTTGGTTGATAATGCTTTATTAGAGAAATTGCTTGTGTGCTACAGCTGTATTTGCTGGAGAAAACATCAGTGGAGCCTCTATCTGCATCAGAGTATACACGCCTGACTTCGGTATGCTACATTTACATGTATGCTGGAAACTTTAGGTTAGCAGTTTTCGAACATCTTCAGGTACAGTCTGTGCTCTTGGAGCTACGGGATCGCTTCCAGTCACATACCATGAAATCCTACCGCTCACGTTTCCAAAAGTAAGATCATAGAAACATCCATATGATATATCTAGGTTACTTACTTACCATGGTATTGCAGGATATATGAACTTTGCCTTGGACCAGAAGCACCATCTCCAGTTTTTATGATGGAACATCTTCCTCACCTGCCCCATTTACGACAGTGGCTAAGAGTCGACGGAGCTGGCATGGTAGAATCGAGAAAGATTGCTAAACCTCTAATGATCCGTACAGCTACTTTCCCCCTCGGCTGGAGGGGCTCCCCAGCGAGAAAGGATGTGAACCTTTGAAAGTAGATGTTCAAGGATACGGTCTCCACCTCTGTACACTTGTTCGGGCACAAGTAAATGGACGCTGGTAAGAAACCTCAGACATTCTGTGTTACAGTTAAACACAATTATATATGAAGAATAATTCTTGGTTAAGTTTCGCAAGCCTGTGTTATCTCTCTGCATGCACGCAGTATGGTTCAAATATTAGTGCCATAAACAGGTGCTCGACGAAGATTGAAACGTTGCCAGTGCCGCCTATTCCCACAGTTACGGAGAAAGACCAACAGACAGGACTACAAAGAATGCGAGTTGTTATTGGCACACCTCTTTCGTCTTCAGTACAGATTGATGTGGAAGAAAATTCAGATGTCGAATACACCGGATCGAATGGGCGCGTTACCACATTCGAGTTTCCAGTGGAGGGCTTAAGTCAGGTTACTATTCAATGTAGCACCGACTTTATGACATCATCAAAGAACGTTTCAATGAGACTAAGGCGAGTACGACTCTTGGGACTAGAGGTTAGTAAGATGGCAGCTTTTGTAAAAGAATGCTCTCTCTCTCTCTCACCCGCGCGCACACACACACAACTGATGGTTACAGGGTGCTGGAAAGACATCGTTGTATTACGCATTGATGGGACAAGGAGGTGGTGTTAGCATGAATATGGATGGAATATTTCCGGACATGGAGTGGCGTGAAGGCGTATCATGCGGGGTTGGTTACATAGATGCAGCGGGAGTGAACTTACAGGTCTGTGATTGTTCGTACTAGATATTTGATAGTGTTGCTGATGTCATCGGATACAGGACCTTCCCCACGAAGCAGAGCAGCTGAAGCACGAGCTTCTGAGGAGCGATTATTTGAAAAAGCTGGATGTGATAGTTTTGGTACATAACTTAGCACATAAGATACCTCGGCTTAGACAGCAAACTGGCGGCCAACCTCGACCAGCACTTGACACGCTCTTGGACGAGATCACCGCTGTCAATGTCCCGTTCGTTTTAGCGCTCACAAATAAGTTTGCGGTCAGTGCTGACCGTCGTCAACTGGCAAGTGTGGCAGCCATGGAGGCGTACAACACCAGCCCAGACTCGACTGTGGTGGTGAACTCGTGTCCGTACACAGTTCATGGGCGTGGGCCGGCTACTGAGAACCTGGAGAAAGGAGCTGCACAAAGGTTCATCTCTGCTCCAATAAGCCTGGTTCAGATGCCGTTTAGGAGGAAGGAGGATCCTCCCGGTGGAAGGTGTGAAGAAGTTGAGAGCACTGGTTCACCGTGTGTTGCTGAGCAGAGAAGAGGCTGCATTTGAGGTAATAAAAGCTTTACATGAGCAGTAAGGATCCTACGTGTGTTGTTTCAGGAATTGAGGAGAGCCAGCCTGGAGGAGCAAGCGAGGAGTGAAGTATCTCCACGGAGGATTGGGTTTGGTCATGGAAAATCTGGAGACGGAGCTGCTGCTGCAGTGGGAGCAGCCATTGGAGGCAGGCTTTGGAGTTGTAGTAGCGATCATCGTGGGTGCCGCAGCCTCAATTAACAAACCGTGAAACCATCCATATATGAAACCTTAATACGCGGCATATTTGAATGAACGGTGTCGATGTGATCCAACAGTTACGGTTTTTCTTTATTCACTGTCGATATCAGAGTATTGGGAATGAGATTTAGTGCTAGATCACTTATATAAACAGGAAAATGGGGGTGCTCTATCATATATATTAAGATATATATTAAGTAGTACATGTAGTAAGGGTTCTTAAGTTCATAATTGAGTTCATTACTCTTCCATCGATGTAAGTTTTAGTTTGTGTTGTCAAGGTACAACCCTCTATTGTGTCATCTTAACTTTTAAATAATAGAGTACGTCCCATTTTAGGGGTAACTTATCAAGTCACGACTCAAAAGTAAGATAAGAATAAGGAGGTTTGACTTAAGAGCAAGACAAGAGTAAGAAACAAGACAAAAGGCTTGACTTAAGAGCAAGACAAGAGTAAAGAACAAGACAAAAACAAGGAATATGACAAGAATAATCATAAATGTTAATAGCAATTGATTGTACAACAATTAGGTCAGAACTTTTATATTTACAATTTTAAGAACTAATTTAGGCAATTGCTAAAAATGATACTCCAAGAGCTAATCTAGGCATGAGATAAAAATAATGTCCCTTATCCTATATGTATATCATGTAAGTATATCATGTAGGCATATCCTATAAGTATATTCTATAGGCATATTATGTATCCCGTATCCTGTATCTTATATGTTGTATCCTATAAATATATCATGTATTTTATATCGGGTTGTGACAGCACCTCCTCCTTAAGGACGAGTTTCACGAGTCTTGAGACCTGGTTTAGTAGGATAATGTTGATCAAAGGTAACAACCTTGGAAGAAGCATGGAGTAAATTAGATGCAGGTTCACAAATGCGATCAGTAGGTAAATAACCTTTCCAATCCACCAAGTATTGAAATTGGCAGCGATGAAGACGAAAATTAAGGATGGCTGCAACTTCGTACTTAGGTTCATTATTAATGACCACAGGAGGGGGAGGACAAGAAGTATGACCAGGAAGAGAAAAATGATGATATGATTCCAACAAAGAGGTGTGAACACATGATAAAGTTTCACAGTAGATGGTAGCTCTAGTCGAAAAGTTATAGGATTGACCTTAACCGAAATCTTATAAGGGCTCAATCATTGAAAATCCAACTTAGAAGAAGGCATGTTGGTGCGGATATGTCGATGAAGAAGCCACACAAAATCACCAACCTTGTATGTAGGTGCCGGCTGACGATGAGCATTAGCGTGATGTTTGTAACGTTCTTGTGCTTACTAAAGTTAAACTCGGAAATCATAATGTACCTGACGAAAATGCTGGAAACGATCCTATACTACAGAAGTAGAAGAAGAAAAAGTATGAGGAGCAAAGTCAAAACATGGATGGTAGCTTGTAAGAGCGAAGAAAGGTGTCTGGTCTGTAAATGCGTGAATGGAGTTGTTGTAAGTATATTCTGCCATAGGAAAAAGGTCCAACTAGTTGTCATGTTGGTAACTAATGCAGCAGCAAAGATACTACTCCAAGGTCTGAATCGTGCGTTCTGACTGCCCATTAGTTTGAGGATGATATCATAAAGAAAGATCCGTTTTAACTTGTAAACTTCGAAGAAGCTCTTACCAAAATTTGGACATGAATTGTGAGTCTTAATCAGAAACAATGCTCTTAGGAAGACCATGATGTTGGAACACTTCATAAATCACCAACTCAACAGTTGTTTGGCATGTAGTCGTCTTGTTACAGGGCATGAAATGAGCTTGTTTAGTGAAATGGTCAACCACCACAAGAACTGCATCAAATCCACAAGAAGAAGGAAGATCTGTGAGGAAATCCATAGAAATGGATCTCCAAGGAGTAAAGGGAACAAGAAAAGGACGAAGACCAGAGGGCGTGTGACGAGGCATCTTCAACCTATTGCAAGTGTCACAACTCTGTACAAACTTTTCCAAAACCTTGCAACTCAGGCCACCAATAGTTGTGTGAGTTATCAACTCAATTATCTTGGCCACACCAAAATGTCCTATAGCCGAGGTATTATAATAATCCTGTATCACACAAGTCTTGTAAACATCAATAGGAATGTGCAGGAGACCCTCCTAGTATAGGAGTCCGTCCTATATGATAAACAACTTGTAGTCTATACAAGAACTGAAGAAAGAGGAGCTTGCGATGTCAAAACTAATGTGTAAGAACACATTCTTTGCCAAATTGTATGTAGCTAATTGCAAACAGATGCCCTATAGAAGTGTTGAATTTGCTGGAGCCTGATGAACCTATAGTGCCACAAGCCGAAATTGATCAAGACCCAACAACACTTGCTTTTGACAGTCGTATGCAGGATCACTCAGGGTCGGTGTAAGGTAAGAGCACCTAGACAATGCATCCGCTTTGCCACTAGGCCTGTAGATAATGATAAAATTAAAACGTGATAGGAATTCCACCCACCTAGCTTGTTGCTAACTGAGAACTCAAGCCGTTTGAAAAAATTCCAGGTTCTTATGATCTGTAAGAACTTGTACAGGATGCGTAGTACCTTTTAGGAAGTGCCGCCATTCCTTAAACGAATCCACAATGGCCTTGAGTTCCTTGTCATGAATCTCGTAATTGATCTATGTTAAAGGAACTTACAAGAGTAAAAGGTTATAGGATAGAGTAACTTGTCTTCTCCAATTTATGATAGGATAGAACCTACTGCAAAGTTCGAAGCATCTGCTTCAACAAAAAAGGGACAAAAAGGATCAGGATGGACTAAAATTGGAGCTATCATAAAGGCATCCTTGAGTGCTGTGAATGCATGTTCCGCCTTGTCGAATCCACTGTGCGCTTGGTGAGTTCTGTGAGTGGAAGTACACGCTTGGAGAAGTCCTGTATGAATCGCCTGTAGAAATTTGTGAAGCCAAGGAAACATTGTACGTCTCATACAAACTTAGGCCTCTCCCACTCCACAATAATCTTCACTTTGTGCATGTCCATTGAGACGTTGGTAGGAGAGACAATGTAGCCCAAGAACTCTATAGTATCCCTGTCAAAAAAACACTTCTCCAACTTCGCATACAGGTTATGCTCGCGAAGCTTCTGTAAAATTAATTGTACATGCTTGTCATAGGCTGCCTGGTCCTTAGAGAAAATTAGGATGTCATTGAGGTAGATCGGTCCAAGAAGTCGCAAAAGATGTCGTTCATTATGTGTTGGAACACAGCTGGGGCATTTGTAAGTCCGAAAGGCATCACCGTGTACTCGAAGTGTCTATACCTTGTACAAAAGGCAGTCTTTCACTCGTCGCCTGGACGAATCTGTACAAGATTGTAGGCCCCTCGCAAGTTGATCTTTGTGAACACCTTTGCTCCTCGTAGCCGATTAAGAAGTTTTGGGATCAATAGCAATGGGTACTAGTTTCGAATTGCGACTTGATTTAAACCTCTATAGTTCACAACCAAATGCAAAATCCATCTTTCTTCTTGACAAAGAAGACAGGTGCTTTTGCAGGGGATTTTGAGTGATGAATGAAGCCGGATGCCAGGCTGTCCTTGATGTACTAGTGAAAAACCTCCAATTCTGTAAGTGACAGTGCATAAATCAGTTCGAACGGTGGAGTCTTCCCTTCTGCAAGATCGATGGGACAATTGTAGGACATGTGAATAGGAAGAACTGCAACTTTGTGCTTATTAAAAACTTCCTGAAATGAATGGTACTTGGATGACAGGGAAGAAGTAGGAAAGGAGGTTAAAAAACATGAGAATCAGATACAAAAGAGGTAGAAGAGGATGTAGGAGTTACTTGAAAAGCAAAAAGATGAAAAAAGCAGGATCAGTGGCAAGTTCATGCATAGTAGTGGTAAGAATGTAGAGAGGAGGAGGGAGTTATGAATGAAAAAGAGGAAGGATCTTGGGGGATGGAACAAAAGTAGAGTAATGAAAAGAGGTAAAGTTGGGGAAAACCTATGCTGATGTTGACAAGTATACAGGATTGAAAGAACCTTGTATAGAAGTTTGTGAATGCACAGGAGTGAGGACAACCTACGAATGTGCTGATGAACTGACAAGAGATGGATCTTATCGAGGAGGAACCTTCGACACTAATACAGGAGCAAGCACGATCAATCTTGTAGCTTGTACTGCCTCAAATATTAAGGTCATATCCTGCACACAAGAAGGTACAAGATTGATCCTGGCTACCGGAGAGGAAAACGTGAGCATCCTAGACCTCTAGTTGATTTGAGGATTTGCAACCACGAACTATGGCATGCCCAAAACAATGGGAGTTGTTCGAGTCTTGATCAAGTTGAAGGAAATCACAATTGAATGTGCCATGGGTGCAAGAGAGAGGTGTGGTAGCATGGGTAACTGCGCTAGAAGCAATTAAACAGCAACTTTTACTGAAACTACACTCTTCAACTTTACAATCAAAAGTTCATGCTGAGCTGCATCCATGAAGCATGCATTTGCACCAGTGTTTAACATGGCAAACTCTTTGAACTCTTGATTATTGAGGTGAATGTGTACCGGAAACTTAAGTGATGGAATGTTGTGAGCAGCACCAATGGAGCCTGCACCTACGTCCAACTTCGTAGCTCTTAGACGAAGTGGACATTGAAGTTTTCCAACTGAACTTCAACTTTAACTTCACGCATCTTGAACTTCCTAGTTTTAACATAACATTTTGCCATTTTGTGTCCTGTTTCACCATAATACAAGCATAAGTTCTCACTGCGACGATGTTGCTTTTCAGTAGCTAAAAGTGGGCCACGCTTATATTTGTCGACCTCCATAGGAACTACTCCAGAAGATGTTGTAGAAACATGTGCTACAACTATAGGATTGGCTTGCAAGAACTGTTGACGGATTTTTTCTAACGACGCTTGAACAAACGGTTGTCGCAATGAATGGCCTATTTGCATGATCTCCACTAAGGTTTGGGCATCTGGTAACGTAAGGAGAAGGTCTTTCATGTCATCCTTCAACCCAAAATGAAAGTGTTTGATCAATGTAGTTTCGTCCCATAGAATGTTCATGCAAAGTTGCTGAAATTCGGATGCATAGACGGAAATTGGTTGGAATCCGCTTCCTTAAATTCGTGCATATAGAACAATACTTATTGGAATCTCTAAAGTAGGCTTAAAAGGCAGTCACAAATCCTTTAAAGTCTTCCATCAATGAGTTGTCATGCTCTAGCAAATGGGCAACCCAAGCCCGAGGGGATCCAACTAGTAAGGATGCAAAAAGGCTAACCTTTTGTGCATCAATTGAGTAGCGACATGATTACTGGTCGTCGGGGACTCCGTAGGCCAGATGTGGTGCTTCTTAGGAAGCTGCAGTGGTCACCAGAACGCTGTTGAGAGCGTTCAACTCCGAGGGTCCGGACTGGCAAGCCAGGCCTTACCTCAGGAGTAGTGGAAGGTATTGGATGGCCTCTACCTGGATGCCGCGAGGGCCCATGTATAGGTAGGGGAAGTTCTACTGCAGTGACTTGGCAAAGAGTGTTGCTGAGCCCAGGAGTAGGGCAAGCGGGGAACGCCCGCTTGTAAGGTGAATAGAAGGAATATAGATATATATATTGACTGTCTGAGTACAAACTATCTCCGATAGAGAAGCAAGATATAAGACACAGACTTGACTCCTAAAAGACCCTGACCCACTACCTGCCTTCCTGCTTATATAGTGGGTTACTTAACGCTAGACCCTAGGTATAGGTGGCGCCTTCCTACTGGTCTGCCGCCATATGACAAAGTCCTGTGCCTCTAGCATGGGAATGAGACCTACGATTCTGGTCTCCTGAACGGGACCTCCTACGGGGTTGGTTATCTCCCTCTGTCTTGTGGCCGTAACTCCTTCGGCCATCTCCCCCCCTTTGGTCCCCCGTTCTACCGTCAGTGCGGTTGCCTATGATAGCCTTTTGCTCAAGAGTTCAGCCAGCCGGTAGCAATTGTTCGTGTTGTGAGACCCACGGATGTTACATACCCGACAGTACTTGTCCCCCCGTGCGGTGTATCCCATTTGAGCTAGTGTCGTGGATAAGTCTTCCTTTCGTGTGGCTCCTCGTTGGGTTTTCCCATCGCTGCAGCTGCCTGTGTCCCTTGGTACCCGACCGTTTCTCCCTTTTGGCCAGCCTCGAAGCATTAGAGAGGTTTTCCTCATCCGATGTGGTGTCGTTCGCCTCTTCTGCGTCCGATTTGTCATGTGCCTTCCTTTCTTGGCGTCTTTCAGCTTCTCGCTTCTCAGCCTTCTTGGCGTCTTTCAGCTTCTCGCTTCTCAGCCTTCTTGGCGTATCGGAGTAACTTGTCGAACGTTGGTCGTCATCTAAGCCGATCCACTTGCAGATCTTCGACCGCAGTCCCTTTTGGTAGCACAGAGTCCTGCTTATCATATTTATGCGCCTCCCTCACACATGTTGTCCTATGTACCTTGGGTAGTTGGTCCAGACGATCGGATCTACGCCTGGTTACGCCGCCGCCTGACATCGATCGCTATTAGTTCGTACATGAAGTACCTTTCTTATCTAGCGCTTCATCCCGTCGCTCGTCCACACTGGTTGGCGTCCGCGCCGGCTGGTCGAGTGACGGTGTTTGACCACCGTCAACCAGATGCCCAGACTTATTTGTTGGCACGTCCTCGAGCCATGTGCTCTAGGCATCTACCTCTTGGAGCTCCCAGTACATGGCGATTTCGTTCTCTGTTGTAGCTAGCGTGGTCTTTAGTGTGGTGATGGTCGCCTCCCGTAGCGCGATCACCCTTCGGAGCTTTGCCTCGAACCCTACCTGTTGCTCCCGAGCCTGCTTGAGCTGATCCTCTAGGTCCTGCATCCGTTCTCGGGAGTATTGTAGCTCTTGTTCCCTTCCGCAAGGAGTTGGGCTGGTTGGCGGCCGTGCCCCCTTTATTCAGAAACGGTGATTCGCGGTGTGTCTGATTCCCTGGCTGGGCCGTGCTTCTGTCCCATGCTTGATGGCCTTGTATTGCTCACATGTGGCTTTCTGAGTAGGGGTCCCGATTGGTTGGTTGTAGGTGTGGTAATGGCCTTTGAGAGTTGAGTCTTCGTCAGTAACTCCCTTCTGACCGCGTCAATTCTGCTTGTGCTTCCGCGAGCTCCCCATACCTTCGTTCTAACAGAGATTTGCATTCCTGTATCTGTTGTTCCTTTCCTGCTATGACCTGGCTATGGCCGTGCTGGTCGTCATTGAGTAGCCTTAAGAGAGTTTTGCACTCACTGTATATCTTTCGGAATTCCGCTCTCCTCTCGCTCCAGCTTTCCCAGGCGTCCTTCGTTCTCTTCATTGTCAACATACACAGTCGACCCCTTCACTTAGTAGCTCCTTAGCCCTTTGGGCAACCTCCTGGGCTCCCCGCTGTAGCTCCGTGAGTTCCGTCATTATATCATCGTGTTCTTTCGCCACCGCTGGGAGGTCGAGGTTGTCATATACCACCATGGCTTCTTCTAGCTGGTTGAAGGCCCCCGCGAGCTTGGTATAGACCGTGGAGGTCCATCGTCCATCGGCCTGGAAATGTTGGTACTTGCTCTTGCACTCATCCTCGGGCTTGTCCTTCTCTCCTCCCTGGCTGGGTCTGGTGGATTGCTCAATTGCATCTGTCGGAGATTCCAGTAGTGGGGATCCTACGGCTAGGGGAATCGCGTGTATGGGTTCCGGCGTTCCATACCCTGGTGATTCCTGGTCCGGAAAGGGGCTACCCTCTGCATGTTCCTTTATTGATGCATGTTCTTCTGTTGAGTCATGTTCTTCTATTGTCGCTTGTTGCTCTGTTGACTCATGTTCCTCTGTAGACGCCGGTTCCTCTGTTGACTCCGGGGGTTCTGGCTGTTCCCTCATTTGGAATGGTGGTGGTGCTCTCACTACCGTTTGGCCGAACGAGCCTGTGGTCATAATAGCAATATGATTGACCGTGGGGAGCCTTTGCTCAGTACCGCCGTGAATTCCACTAGTTAGAGCCAGAACTAGGTACTGCTTAAGGCAGTCAGCCCAATTTACCATGATTCCTTCCCATGCCCTGCAAAGACCATTCGCTAATCGCCTAATGATTCGACTCCCTGTTCTTCCCGTAAGCATGAAGGCCACTAGCGTTACGAACTCAGCTGCTTCCTCCTTTGCTTGTATGCCTCGTAGTCCATGAGTTCCTGTGGTGGCGGGACATTGAACCTCCGTGTCCGAGCATTCCCCTAGGGCTAGGCCGTCCCCTGGTAGTCAGAAGACTATCACTAGTTCATCGAACATAATGTGAAAGACTACAGTCCCATCCGTGCAGAATTGTATTCCTCTACGCCCGGTTTGACTAGCTACTAGTTCCGTTGAATGGAGGAATTGTTTGGCCTTCTCAGCGAATCCTGGGTCCTCCACTTCTCCCCACGGAAGGTCGAAGAATTCGTCCAATCGCAATGCCTCCTGACTCGTCGGACGTCGGGTTGCCCGATTAATTCCTTGAACTTGAAGTGCTTGGGCGACACTAGCTCCGCTAATTGTTCCTGGCCCTTGATGAGCACACAAATTTCTCTAATTACCACCGATCGATTCCTCTCTGTCCACCCCGTGGTCATGGTAGTGGAAGTGTGGCATTATACACCTCCTTCTTGAGTATAGGTGTCGTGGCAGTCCTTGTGGCGTCCTCCGAGGTGACTAGCGCATCTATCCATGTGCCTAGATACGCAATGATGGCGTCGCCCGACCATCATTGCCTTCGTAGTGTGTGCCTCACGCATGCGGTCCAACCTCATGGACCATGTGATCCTGTGAGCTGGCCACACGTGCGTTTGGAGATCCTGCTTCTGACTGCTCCGTCTTCCTTGTTGTGTCACCCCGTGGTTTGATTGCTCTGCCCCAGGATTCTTCAGTTTGTGCTCCATCTGGGTGACCAGCGCGGCTACTATCAGCCGCTCATCATGGTACTTGTCCATTATAGTTGGTTGTGGTGGTTTTGATGCTTCCTGGTGGGGACCATCTTGGCTCTAACTGCACAATCTTACCTGTTGATCCCTTCCTGCCGCTTCTTCCCCATACTGGCCCCGTGTGTCCCCCGTCTGGGGTTTCGTGTCCTACTTTTACCAGGGAGGGTCTATGCTAGAGCTTCTCCCCCCACTTCCCGGGCTGATCTCCGATCGGCCGTGGTAGTGGGTACTTCCCATTTGGGCTAGGACTGGTAAAGGGCTACTTATCCCTATCGATACCGGCTTTGGGTGGCTCCTCTTGATTGGAGTGGTCGTCCAACTTTGGCATGTCCACATGGCCCTCCAGAATCGTCATGGTGGTTGGTGAACCAATGTTCTGGTGCTGGATAGTTTCGGGCTTCGGTTGCTCCCCCTGTGATCCTTAGTTTGTTCACGTTGGGGATAGGCCTCCTGCTTGGCACAACCCAATCCCTGGGGTCGGCCTGCAGGGGTCGTTGTTGTGCCCTCGTTCCATTCTCCACGCCTGCTGGGCTCCTGATATTCCAACGCCCCGAATCTCCGTGCGGGGGATTGGGTTTGGCATGTAGGTACGGACCTTATTGCTCGTTTGGTTCGAAATCGTATTTGTTGGTGCTCCCAGTCGTGTTGTACCTTTGCACCCCTGAGCTAGGGTTGACCAAGAAGTAGGTCGAAATTTAGGGCATGGTATAGGGTTGGTAGGGTTGGGAAGGAGGAGCTCTTGGCGGCGGCGGAGACATAGATCTGCAAATTATGGGCAGAATTTGCATAGATCTCTCATCTCCAGTAACAGATCAGAAGGCCTGTAGATCCAATTGTACACCACGGGTATGTTCCGCGCATTTTTCATTGGCTAGACTTTTTGCATGCAAAAGCACAATCACTCATGGCTGTGGATGTAGAGATCTACCGTTGAGGAAGATCTCTGGAGTTTGAATTCACGTTCAGATCTCTTAATCCGCCAATCTCCTCTTTCACTGCTACCTTTTTTTTTTTATGTATTTTTGGACCATGGCTGTGATCCTCAGTGGCTTGACAACGTTTCTTGAGTGTTTTACCATGATCTGTCAAAGAGACAACTTTGGATTCAACTCAGATTGAGAGATCTATATGAAAAATGGGCTTTAGGGTTCTTGGGAAAACGGCTCGTCAATCTGACCTCGGATTTTAGAATTGAATATATGGATGTGATCCTTGGACGGTTGGGAGTGGCCGGACCAAGTTGCAGCTACAAATTCCCAGCGGATTGGGAGATCCATGCGCGACTTTTTCTAGGTTCATAGAGGGGGATCTAGGGTTCTTGAGGAAACGGCTCATAAGTCCGATCTCGGATTTTTGATTTGAATACATGGATGAGATCCTTGGACGGTTAGGGGGCACCGGATCAAGTTTCAGCTACAGATTCTGAGCGGATTGTGAGATCCATGCGCGACTTCCTTAAGGGTTCCTATAGCCTTTTCAAGTGTGTTTTTTGTCGGTTTGTGTTCATTTCTGAGCTTTCGGTTGTTCTCTAAGCTGCTATACACCGTTGTAGTTGGTATTTCCATCTAGGTGTGAGGGATTTACACAGCTACAGTAGTTGCCCAGTTTGGGCATCTGCTGTATGTTCTTCATGGCCTTCTGCTGGTTTGCAGCATTGGCATTTCTTGCTGCTGTGTGGCTGTTTTTGTCTTGCTTTATCACCTACTGTATCCTCCTACACCCGTTGTCTTAGTCTTTGGTTTTATCGCACCGCTGTCAGGTGCTTTCTACTGAAGGGGATGCACCAACTGTGGTTTCTGCGTTGGTAGGAAGCACTGGAACACGGTATCGACTCATATTGCATTAGGTTTCAAGTGAACGATCACCATTTAGTGGTCTTTCTCTGGTTGGCATCATTCAATGGGGCGACGAACTCTTAATGATTTACAAGGAGTGGAATGTGGTTTTAGATATGCGGTTCTTACGGTGTTGTATTCAGCTGCATGGTAGTTTGTTGGTTTGTTTTTGGCTACTGTTGGTACTGTTGGTGTGGGTTAGGCACTTTCTGGTGCTACTATGGTTTTTAGGTGGGTGTGTGTGTGTTCTGGATGATTCACTATTGGCCTAACCTTGTGGGTTGATCACGTTTTGGGTAGCTCTGAGGGTCTTTTTTGGGTACTGGGTGGTGTGGGTTAGGCATTTCCTAGTGTTACCTGGGAGACGGACTTGTGGGCTTCTTGGGGGTTGGGTTGGGTGCTGGTACATGTGGTTTGGGCATTATCCAGTACTTTCTTGGTGTGCGTGGTGTGAGTTGGTCTTCCTCCTTGGTGATATTTTTCACCTACTTCGCCCTCGACTTGAGATTTATACAAGGGGTTTGGTTTTCTTGGAGTTTCATCTAGGTTTGTGCTGTATGTTGGCTTGGCTCGTGGAACGACATGCGATAGTATCCCGGCATTGAAGACCGGTAAAGGTCTGAAGCATGATAAAACCGATATCTGTGAGCTGGAGCTTCAATGTCCAAGACTTTCAGGTATAACGAATATCCTATGGATATTCCAAGGTATCGTGGAGGCAAAGTATAGTTAGCATACAGTTTATTATCCTTTGTACATTTTCGCTGTTTTAATTCAATTACTGTTAAGAAGTAGGTCGAATCCCCCCCTGGCATGCATATCCAGGACCACAACGTTGATCCAAAATTTGACCGTTTAGATCTCGACCTCTACTGCCCTTAAGATGCCCTTGGGTGCCACCTCGGCCTGATTTGCCATACGTACCTGAAATGGAGTGGGCTCCAGAGTTGGCATACGCAACTTCTTGTGGAGCTCTACTAACATGACATTGATTGCCGACCCCCCATCTATAATCACCTCACTGACTGTGTGACCCGCCATGCAAACCGGGATGGTTGGTACGTCATTTACGTAGTCCACTGTGGTTGCAGTGCCTCTTGGTGGGGGCCTTGCTACTAGTTGTGCCCAATTCCCCCATCATGTGGTGGGAACCAGCGGCGTTTCTTATTCAGACACTGTCTAGGCCTCCCCCCTTCTGAATGTGCGGTTTCACCGTCTCCTTACCTTTCTTAGCGATTCTTGGCCTTGGTTGGGCTCCATGGGTCCTGAGACGGTTAGTCCTTGCGTTTGTTTCTTTACCCACTGCTTTAATATCGGGGTTTTTGTTGCATGTCTCCTCTTTTCGCGCCTTCGTGCTCCCCTAGTTTTTTGCCCTTGCGGTTCCCTTGTTTCGTCCGCTAAGGGAGCCTGTGGTACTATGTTTGTCCCGCCGTCCTGTTTTGGTAGTACCACCGTTAGTTGGTTCACTTGCAGTGCGGGGGTTGGAGCTGGGTTAGCGGGGATCTGCCCGTTACTCGCCCTGGCGATGCCGACTGCTTGCGCCTCTAGCACGGGAATGGGACCTATGATTCCGGTCTCCCAAACGGGACCTTCTACGGGGTTGGTTATCTCCCTTCATCTTGCGGCCATAACTCCTTCGGCCATCTGCTCCCCTTCGGTCCCCCATTCTACCGTCAATGTGGCTGCCTATGGTAGCCTTTTGCTCAGGAGTTTGGCCAGTCGGTAGCAATCGTTCGTGTTGTGAGACCCGCAGATGTTACATACCCGACAGTACTTGTCCCCCCGTGCTTTGTATCCCATTTGAGCTAGTGTCGTGGATAAGTCTTCCTTTCGTGTGGCCCTCGTTAGGTTTCCCCTTGCTGTAGCTGCATGTGTCCCTTGGTACCCGACCGTTTCTCCCTTTTGGCCGGCCTTGGAGCATCATAGAGGTTTTCCTCATCCGATGTGATGTCATTCGCCTCTTCTGCGTCCGATTTGTCTTGTGCCTTCCTTTCTTGGCGTCTTTCAGCTTCCCTCTTCTCAGCCTTCTTGACATACCGGAGTAACTTGTCGAACGTCCGGTCGTCATCTAAGCCGATCCACTTGTGGATCTCCGGCTGCAGTCCCTTTCGGTACCACATTTTCTTGGTCAGGTCAACTGGGGCGTCTCTTAGCTGGGCGATATACCCCAGCATGCAAACCGTGTATTCGTCAATTGCCTCTCCTGCTTTTTGTTTCAAGCTCATTAGCTTGTGGATCACCTCTTCTTCACTCTTTTCCTCCCGGAAGGTATCCAGAAACGCCCTTCGTGCGGTTTCCCAGTGGGCTCCTTCGTTTGCCTCGTGAAATCGCATTCACCGGGCGTGTGCCTTCTTGTCCAGAGTGCATGTGAAGGCACTCAATTTCTTGTGATTGTCGATTACACTCCGAAGTTCGCACACATGTTCGAACTTGTGACGTGTTGGTCTGCGTCTTCCCCCTTCGCTCTGCGGAACTCGGGTAAGCACACTGTTACAGTGCTTTCCTACATCCGATTGAGCACGTAGGCTAATAAGGTAACCAGGTCATGGCGTCCCGTTGTGCCTGAGAAGTGTTCCAATCCGGACCCTCTGCTTCGGACGTGGTGTAGTCCACATCCCGGTATTTTGCGGGTACCTTTCTCCTTCCTCGCGGCCCAGCCCTCCCGTTGAGGGTGGGTGACGAGGACGGGCTCCTCCCAGCTGTCCCTCGGGGTCCCCCGCTGCGGGACCAACCTGACGGCTGGTGGCACGACTTACCTTGGCTGGACGGTATTCCCTCCTCCAACGAGTAGTTTTGTAGGACCATGCACGGAATCTCCCCGCGACGTCTAAACAATCGTGATCAATGGGGCGATTTCTCCTCTCCCCAAGACGGTATCCCCTCGTCTGATGGTGGTTGCGACTCTGCCGTGTGCCTTGGTGGATTTCCCTCGCGGGACCGGTGTGATACTAGTCGCTTGGTCGAATCTCTCCTACCCTTGGACAAATTCCTCTCGTCTCTTCTCTAAAGTAGCCACTGTGCGGCCCCTCCTTCTGGTGCCTCCTCCCAGTCCGTTAGCTCATCGACATCCAGTTGCCTTTGCGTAGGTGGTCGTCCCATGTGTACCTCGGCCTTTCGAAGCCTTGGGTTCTCATCCTGGTAACCACCCCAGCCTGCTGCATCGTCTGATCGACTGAACTCCTGGTGCAGAGGTTGCCTTGTTGGCAATCGATGCCCCTCCCTATGGGGGCCTTCCGGATGAGGCTCTTCCTCCCCTCTTTCCGGGCAGATACGGGCCCCTGCATCACCCTAGTGGGTGACGACGGCCCTGGGTTTCCTACCTTACGTCCATCGTGGCGTTGGTCACGCTGGGCTTTCGGCTCACGTCCCCCGTCGCTATCCGTGTTGCTTTTGCCCCCTCGAGATTCCTATTTCTGCCGCAGGCCTGCCCTTTTCTGGGGTTGTCCTGTGCGAGGTTTCCTCCTTCGAGGGTACTCACCAAACACTGGTTTTGTTCTTTGGTGTGGGTGCTCTTCGTGGCTGTCACTTTCACCTACGCTGAGAGGCGGAGGGCTTTCGCCGTCTTGCCATCCATCCCACTCTGCATCGTATGTTACTATCGGGCGAAGATGTCCGTCCAGGTGTTGTTCATGCCCGCATGCTGCCGTGCCTGGACTGTTGTCCGGACGTGCTGTAGTTTCTTCATATCCTTTTTCATCGTCGGTGGCGTGCGACCGCCTCTGCCGCTGGTGTGCCAGGTTTACCGCTGCTCGAAGATTCGTCCATGCGGCATTTCCGTCGTTCCCGGGTAGGTGAGGCAGGGACCGATTGTGGCAACCGAGGTGCCTCACCGCCTTCCATCAACCTCCCTCGACCAGCCCATCGCATCCTCCTGGCCAGCTGTTGCTCGTCAATTTCTGTTTGTTCGAATGAGTTAATCCCGGCTCTTTTTCGGGCCGCCACTCTACTTGCTACAGTGAACTCCATTTGTGTGTACTATCTATCCCTCCGTGGTCACCACAAATGGTCGTCGGGGACTCTGTAGGCTAGATGTGGTGCTTCTCAGGAAGCTGCAGTGGTCACCAGACCGCTGTTGAGAGCCTCCAATTCCGGGGGTCCGAACCGGCAAGCCAGGCCTTACCTCAGGAGTAGTGGAAGGTATTGGATGGCCTCTACTCGGACGCCGCAAGGGCTCGTGTACAGGTAGGGAAAGTTCTACTGTAGTGACTTGGCAGAGAGTGTTGCTAAGCCCAGGAGTAGGGCAAGTGGGAACGCCCGCTTGTAAAGTGAATAGAAGGAATATGGATATATATATTGACTGTCTGAGTACAAACTATCTCCAACAGAGGAGCAAGATATAGACGCAGACTTGACTCCTAAAAGACCCCGACCCACTACCCGCCTTCCTGCTTATATAGTGGGTTACCTAATGCTAGACCCTAGGTACAGGTGGCGCCTTCCTACTAGTCTGCCACCATATGATAGAGTCTTGCCTGTCATATTTATGCGCCTCCCTCACGCGTGCTGTCCTACGTACCCTAGGTAGTTAGTCCGGATGATTGGATCTATGCCTGGTTACGCCGCCTCCTGACATCAGTCGCTATCAGTTCATACCTGAAGTACCTCCCTTATCCGTCACTTGTCCGTGCTGGTTGGTGTCCGCGCCGGCTGGCCGTGTGACGGTGTCTGATCACCGTCAACCAGTTGCATGCCAATCAGAAGCCTGATCTGATTCAGGAAACCTTAAAAATCAGCATGATTGTCACTGAACTTCTCCAGTATGCTGATCTTTGGCTCTGAAGAAGAGTTTGATGGAGAGGAAACCATAGATGCTTGAGAGAGAGCATGTGCAGCAGCCTTGGAGGATGCATCAACAGCTACATGCGCCGCATTGGTGGAACTTTGCAGATTTGTGACCACTTGGCGCAAAGTGGCTAGCTCATGAAGCAACATTTGATGCTCACGTTGAAATTGCTCAAAATTTGCCATGATCTATGAAAAAAAAAATGAGGAAAACAAGGGAGAAGAACCAATAAAAAAAAAGTAATTGAGAATCAAGGAGTTATGAAAGCAGTTACTATCAAATTGTCAAGCCACGACCCAAGAGCAAGATAAGAACAAGGAGGCTTGACTGCAAAAGCAAGGAACAAAACAAGAATGATCGTAGAATGATTGGTGTTAATAGTAACTGATTGTACAACAATCTAAGCATGAGCTAAAAATGCCCCTTATCCTGTAGGTATATTCTATAAGCATATCTTGTAGGCATATCCTGTAAGCATATACTGTATCATGTATCTTGTATTCTGTATCAGGTCGTGACATAACTTACCTTTAATGTTGACAAATCCATGCCTAGGAGGTCTTGTTGGACTACACGTTATAAGGGTTAGAGGTTGAGGCATGTCTCCAACCTACTCCTCCACATCAAGCTAAGAGTAACACTCATAGTTAAGTAGGACACATTTGTGTCATTGTCTTGGGCATGGGATCTTGGTTGATAGGTTTTTTTTCTTACCGAGTTCTTAAGGGTTCACAAAGGGGTTCTAGAGTTGGCATTTGGGAGCCACATTCGTGGCACTTGAAGTAACTCTTGAATCTAAGGGGCTATGTCATGATAGCCCACATCGTGGGAGATAGTGTCACATGAAGATGAGACACTAGGTTATGGCACAAGGTACAACTCCTAAGGCATACCCTATGGGTTGTTTCATGAGCTTAAGCTAAGGGGTTGAATACTTTAGCAAACAAACATGCTTGTACTCACACTAGGGTGCTAAACCTTAGGCATTAGCTCAAGGGAGGTTAGGTCTTGTAACTAGGTGTGCTTTTGGCACACTTAACTAAGGGGTGTTCTCATTAAGATTTAAGGGTTGAACAACCTAAGCTCATTAGCATGAGCCCTTTCGTGAGGCACTCGCAAGGTCTTATAAGGGTTATCCAAACCTAACCTTAAGGAGTTTACTTAGTAAAACACTTGTGTTCACCTACGGTGCACATTCATGTCCACATTAAGTACTAGTTCTAGGTCTAAGGTATGACTTGGGCACTCAAACCCTTTGGAGTAAGGCATGGTTCAGGGTACCCCTTGTTGCCCTAAAGGGGTTGTACTCCCGAATGATGGTGATTTCTCAAGGGGTAGTGACGATGCCTTGGCTCTGTCATGAGGGTATGTGTGAGACACGTCTCCTTCATGTGATTAGGGCATGAGCCTAGGGACATGATCCTAAAGTCTACTTGGGTTATCCTCTAGGATTCGAGAGATAGCCATAGGGCTTTAAATCACCTGCCTAATTAGGCATTTGAGTTAGACTTTAGGGGTCATCTTGGAAGATTTAGCATTGCTCACATAGGGTTTTGACGCTGAATGACCACTTGCCAACCACTTGTTGGCCTTTCAGGTAAAAATTCTAACACACGTTCCAAGGGTCAGAGGTTGAGGCTTGTCTTCAACCTCCTCCTTCACATCAAGCTAAGAGTAGCACTCACAGCTAAACAGGGCACATTTGTGTCCTTATCCAGCTATGAACGTGTGTTAGAGTTTTAACCCGAAGGGCCAACACGTGGCTGCCAAGTAGCCATTCAGCGTTATTACCCTGTGTGAGCAACGCTAAGTCTTTTAAGATAACCCTAAGAATCTGACTCAGAGGCCCAATTAGGCAGAAGACTTAGAGTCCTACCCTAAGTCCCTTAGAATGACCATCCCCTGAACCCTAGAGGATAACCTGAGTAGACTTTAGGATCCTGTCCCAATAGACCTAGACAGGCTCATGCCCTAACCCCACAAAGGAGATTTCGTGAAGTACTCGCAAGGTCATGTACTTAGGCAGTGTCACATGGAGATGTGACACTGGGCTAAATGTCACATGGTGCAACGCCTGAGGCACGCCCTTTGGGGTTATGTCATGGGCTTGTCGCCAAGGGGTTGGATACTCTAGCAAACAACATGCTTGTGCTTGCACTAGGGTGCTAAGCCTTGGGCATCCGCTCAAGGGAGGTTAGGTCTCATAACTAGGTGTGCTTTGGCACACTTGGCTAGGGGAGTGTTCTCCTTGGAATTCAAGGGTTGAACAACCTAAACATGTTAGCAGGAGCCCTTTCGTGAGGCACTCGCAAGGTCATGTGCTTAGGGTTATCCCAAACCTAGCCTTAGGGAGTTTGCTTAGCAGAACACTCGTGTCCGCCTACGGCGCACACTCGTGTCCTCACTAAGTACTAGCCCTAGGTCTAGGGTATAACTTGGCCACTCAAACCCTTAGGGGTTAGTCGTGGTTCAGGGTACCCCTTGTCGCCCTAAAGGGGTTGTACTCCCGGATGAGGGTGATTCCTCAAGGGGTAAGTGACATGCCTTAGCTCTGTCTAGGGGTATGTGTGGAACACACGTCTCCTTGATGGGGGTTAGGGCATGAGCCTGTCTAGGTCTTCTAGGGCAAGACCCTAAGTCAACTAGGGTTATCCCTCAAGGGTTTTGGGGGTAGACACTCTAGGGAGACTTAGGCTAAACCCTAAGTCAACTAGGGTTATCCCTCAAGGGTTTGGGGGCAGACATTCTAGGGAGACTTAGGCTAAACCCTAAGTCTCCTGTCCACTTGGGCATTAGAGTCTAACCCTAGGGGTCGTTGGGGTTGTTCTGGGAAACTTAGCGTTGCTCACACAGGGTGATGACGCCGAATGGCCACCTGGCAGCCACGTGTTGCCACGTGTTGGCCCTTTGGGTTAAAACTCTGACAATTGGTATCGGAGCCTATTCTCTGCGGTCAGTAGGACTACCTAAAGTGTAGTGTATTTTAGGGTTTAGTTAGTTCTAAATTCTTGAAGTACTCTATCACTTTCGGCTAATGTCTGAATTCTGCGTGAGAGTTGGTCCTGAGATCTATAACTCTTCAAGAACACTACTTATAAGTGGGTGTGGGTTATGGACTTAATGTCGAAGGTAGCTTGGAAGTCAACTTCCAAGTTGTATGCCAGGTTATTTTACCTTATGGTTGTCCAGGTTACTTTACCATTTACTTCCACAAGACAAGGCATGTTAGTTTGTTCTGGCTTACAAACTAAGTCTTGTGAGATGGGCCTTGTGATATCCTATTCTACACATTATTGAAAATTTTTCTTTTTCTTTAAGGTGTTTGAATTTGGGATAACACATGATTTGAGAACGTGACTATGTCCATTGAGTTTTGGCTTAGGTCAAGATTCAATATCGTTCCAGCAATAGTGTTCAAACGGGGAAAGACTTATGTTCAGAAGTGCATCTTTGACTTCGGGAGAAGGGGCATATTCAAACATAAGAATGAACACTACATTTTGACATAAAGTGTAAAATAAGCTCTTATTATAGTGCATGTTTCCGAGAGTGTAACTCTAGAAGCAGACTATGGTGATGAACTTATAATACAACGGAATGTCGAATATTAACATATGATGAATATGTTAAGCAGTTGGTTCGAAGATCCAATGTAATCAAAGTATTGTCCGATGGCAATATTTGATGACGCTAGCTGCAAGTAACATTAGGTGAAATAGTTTACTAAGTTCAAGTCTATTTGAACAAAGTACAACTTGAAACCTTAGTTGTTGTAGGCGCGCACTTTGTATTCAAGTTAGCTAGCTCAACTAACTTGATTATGAAGTTATCTCATGTGGGATCATAAGAATGGATAGAATAATATATTTTGGCAGTAGACGATTTAATGTTGCATCCCTATCAATGCAACTTTTGGGATAGATGGCATGATCTATCAGAAAGAGTAATGTTGGAAACATACGTTTACATTTTTAGTTTACTGAGTAATGAAGGACTTGCATAGTGAAGGCGTTCGGCGCACACTTGTGCATTTTCATTGTTAACTCTTTAATCTTGAAACTGTAACGTTGTTTGCAATGTGGGGATAAGCTCTTGAACAAGGGTGATTCCTTGGTTAAGAAGAGCATGATTTGGGATTCTTCACTTTGTTTATTGACTAAGTAAGGAAACTTGCTAAGTTTGATAACTTATGTTGAGAATTACCAATGAGCTAGTAATAGTCGGATTTCCATTGGAGGTTTAAGTGCATGTACCTCCTCAAGAGTCGGTGTTCGATGAGAATTAGAAGTTGATATTGATTTTCAATATCAATTTCATTTTAGAGTCGAATACGATTATTCAAAAGACGGTTTCTTGACTCTGCATCATGGTCGCAAATGTGGGCACTTAAAGAACAAATAAAGTATGTATCTTCAATCTTTCGAATATTGAAAAATAGAACTATTCTTGACTCAAGGTTTGATTGTATTCCTTGGGTTAGTTGTTAGTTCTATCTCAAGGTTTGATGGTGTTCCTTGAGTTGGTTCAAGTATGATATTGTGTAGCGGGATTAGCTCAAGAAGATGGTGTCCCTTCTTGATGATTGTAGTTCAAGGTTCGTCCAATATCCGTTCGAGAATATGAGGTTTCCTATCACCTCATCTGTTGAGATATTTATATTCTAAACTTTGGAGAATTTGTGACAATCTTTTCAAGATTGGTTATAAATGACTTGTCAAAGTATGGTATGATATCTCTTCAATATTGAGTTTGGAGCGCTCAATATCAAACTTGGTTATGATCACATGAGGTGGCCGTAATCATATAATATAAAGACTCAAGTGGATTTGAGTCTGACACTTTGGTAAGGCACTACCTTAGTGTTATAACTTGAAACGTGTTTTCAAGTTAGTTGAGAAATGAGACATTTCTCAATACATTGCTTGAGGGGCAATGTGTACTTTCTGGATTGCTAGGTGTCTAGAGTGAATAATGTATCTTAGTTCAATACTGAACTAGATATTTTATTCATGTTTGGGGAGATCTATTGAATTATAAGGTATGACTAAAACATGAAGTTGATATAACACTTCAGTGTTATGATAACATTTATGTGGAGGTTGATATCTTACTAAATCAATTAGATGAACCAGACACTAGTTCATGATTCCTCTTAGTCTCTGAACAAAGTTCCTCGAATACTGTCATAACATTATATTCCATCTCAAAATTGAAGTTCGGTTCATGTAAACTAAGACCATATCTATATGTAGTTGTAGCATTTCGATAAATTGATATGATTGTAAGTTTATATCCACTAGTATAACAACTAGTTGATAAGCTTAGGATTTGAACGTTAAAACGATCATTATCCATTCAAGAGTATCAATATCGAAATTGCGACTATTTATAGAATAAGGATTAGTTTTAAAAGATGTTTATCAAAAACTAGTTGCTTCAATTAGTGAAAATGCTATACTTCGGTATAGTGTTGAGAAACATTTACGAAATCAGTTTAAGAGTTGGAAATAAATATAATGTTATGGAGGCGTGCAGTATTCTAATTCAAGAGACTCTTATCGTGGAAACTAAGTCTTAAAATTTGGTATTTTGAACTTAGTGAGATAAAGAGTTAGGAAGTATTGAACGGCATCTAGTATGATGTGCTCTTTGGGGAATGAGTACAATGAGAGTGACAATTAAGAGACGTGTTATCTAAAGATTGTCGATTGAGGCACTAGAGATGGGTTGAATTTCCTGGTTTCCACATTATTTGTAAGAAAGGTATGTTAGCTTATCTGGTCCCTGAACTGGTCGGTGTTATGAAAGAGTACAAAGATGGTTGCGAAGACGAATGGTAAGGCTATCACACTTGGTCACGGATTTGACTGAATTTGATTCCTATCGGGAATAAATTTATGTTAATAACACACCAAGTGAATGGCAGTTGGTAGATTGGCAAGACCTTGTTGTTACATGTGTACAGCCATGCGCCTCTGTGATCGCCTCTGGCCAGATTGACATGTTTACAAAGAACAGGGTTTTACGAACTTGTACTCTTATATCGGAAAAGAGCTTGATTCCGATAAAAGTCTCATACTTAGTCTGGCGTAGCTATATACTAATGAGAGATAGGTATAGTAGCAGACCTTATGAAAAGGGGTAATGAGAAGCACCGAGGGATGCAGAGATGTAAGCTATAATATCGTAACATGTGGAGATGTGGGACCATTGGAAAATCAAAAGAAATGCGAAGGTGTTTGGTCAAGCATTTGAGAAGTGCTTGTTGTTGTTAGACGACAGAGGTCGTCAACAGCATTTAATATTAAGGAATAAAGCAAGTCTTTATTTCTTGTTAACCAAGGGGCCGGCAACAACACTAACTAGAGGCCTCCAATATAAATTCTAGTTAAGTAAAGAAATTAACCAGTGTTGTGTGCGTCGGGTGACAGACTTTGCAGACGTGCAAAAGGTCTCCAAGTGACTTCATGTCGCAGGTGGTGCCTCCGGCAGCTGGTTTACGACTCAGTGAACGACGGTTCTGAAGTACTTGGTTTCGCGTAATGCAAGGGGGGTAATAAAACTTATGTGAACTTTTGGCTGACTCCGCATAGAGTGATATGTTAGTTTTGGTTAATTTTTCTAACATTATCTAGTCTTGGAGTTGGACGTCAACGAGGACGTTGACATTTTCAAAGGCGGGGAGTGTGTCATAGTTTTTACTATGACTCCTTTTACTTTGGACGTTGACTGTTGTTACCTACTGTACTATGTTGACAAGCCCTAGATGTGTGAGAAACAGCCCGCTTAGTGCACTTAGGTGTTTAGGGGTAGTCCGGCCGGCTGTCCTTAGATATTCGAGAAACTCTAAGCGAAGGTAGCACTTACCTTCTAGAAAACTCTTACCTCGTTTTCTGTGTCCCGGTTGGATTAATGGCTAGTTCCGGTGAGTTCGGCATGTCGGATATGCTTAGAAATACCCCCAGGTTTGACAGGTTAGGGTTTAGGGGTCGATGGATAACTCACCAAGTATGTTCCCTCTGGGAGATTTCAGTGCTAGCCCACTTATGTAAACAGGAAAACAGGGGGGGGGCTCTGTCACATAAATAAGGTAGTATATAGGAGTGAGGGTTCCTGGGTTCATGACTGAGCTCGTTACTCTTCTCCCGGTGCAAGCTCTAGCTTGTGTCGTCAAGGCACAACCCTCTGTTGTGCCGCCCTAACTTCCAGATGCCAGGGGTACGTCCCACCTTCGGGTAGCTTACCCTTAACGTTGGCGAATCCATGCCTGGGAGGTCTTGTCGGAATGCACGTTCCAAGAGGCAGAGGTTGAGGCTTGTCTCCAGCCTCCTCCTCCACGTCAAGCTAGGTGTAGCACTCACAGCCAAGCAAGGCACATCCGTGTCCTTGTCCAACTGTGGGCGTGGGATCTTGTTTGACAGGTTCACATTACCAGTTCCTGAGGGTTCATTGAGGGGTTCTAGAGTTGGCATTTAGGAGCCACGTTTGTGGCACTTGGTGCAACTCTTGAATCTAAGGGCTATGGCATGATAGCCCACATCGGGGAAGGCAGTGTCACATGGAGATGTGACACTGGGCTAAACGTCACATGGTACAACCCTGAGGCACGCCCTTTGGGGTTATGTCATGGGCTTGTCGCCAAGGGGGTTGGATACTCTACAAACAACATGCTTGTGCTTGCACTAGGGTGCTAAGCCTTGGGCATCCGCTCAAGGGAGGTTAGGTCTCATAACTAGGTGTGCTTTGGCACACTTGGCTAGGGGAGTGTTCTCCTTGGAATTCAAGGGTTGAACAACCTAACATGTTAGCAGGAGCCCTTTCGTGAGGCACTCGCAAGGTCATGTGCTTAGGGTTATCCCAAACCTAGCCTTAGGGAGTTTGCTTAGCAGAACACTCGTGTCCGCCTACGGCGCACACTCGTGTCCTCACTAAGTACTAGCCCTAGGTCTAGGGTATAACTTGGCCACTCAAACCCTTAGGGGTTAGTCGTGGTTCAGGGTACCCCTTGTCGCCCTAAAGGGGTTGTACTCCCGGATGAGGGTGATTCCTCAAGGGGTAAGTGACGATGCCTTAGCTCTGTCAGGGTATGTGTGGAACACACGTCTCCTTGATGGGGGTTAGGGCATGAGCCTGTCTAGGTCTTCTAGGGCAAGACCCTAAGTCAACTAGGGTTATCCCTCAAGGGTTTTGGGGGTAGACACTCTAGGGAGACTTAGGCTAAACCCTAAGTCAACTAGGGTTATCCCTCAAGGGTTTGGGGGCAGACATTCTAGGGAGACTTAGGCTAAACCCTAAGTCCCTGTCCACTTGGGCATTAGAGTCTAACCCTAGGGGTCGTTGGGGTTGTTCTGGGAAACTTAGCGTTGCTCACACAGGGTGATGACGAATGGCCACCTGGCAGCCACGTGTTGCCACATGTGTTGGCCCTTTGGGTTAAAACTCTGACACCGGAAATAAGCGGCAAGGGATATTGTCGAGCATTTGTGCGCTCTTCCTTGAGTGTGGAGTAAATTCAACTAGATTACAGGTAATTTTACACAATTCTTTAGATGTATACATGTATAATTTTACACAATACACATACATATTCATATAAGCAGTTTATATCTACATGTATAATACATGATTGTGTAAAGTTATACATGTATACATCCAAAGAATAGATGTGTATGTATCTACATAAACAGATTCTTAAGATTTCAAAGATGGACCAGCACATGTGTGTATATTTCACACACACACACATGTGTGTGTGTGTGTGCGGTATGTGTGCGTGTTACGTGTTTATGGAGTTCATTGTTGTACAAATAAGTCGCGTGCGTGTGTATATATATACAACATTCTATGTAGAATTATATATGCATGGATCTAAATATCTGGTATTGATATTCACACGCACGCACGCACGCTATATGTATATATGTAAGTATATATGTACGTGCATTTACACTGTGTGTGTGTGTGAGTGTGTGGGTTTGTGTGGGGGGGGTTTGTGTGCACTAATTCTATTTCTGTTTTTATATAGCCATCAGTATCTATTGGCTAGACTTGTACAGAACTACGGAGAACACAATTTGTTGTAGATGGACTTCACGTTGATGAAAACGCTAGAAAGGTAATATCATATGTTAATTTAATCACTAATATCAGTATTTATATACTATAATAATCAATTAAATATAATTTATTTTAATATAATCCATTTGTTTAATACATAGATGTACAATGTTATATTTAAATAGGGAGTACACAATCGGACATGTTTATGGGAATATGCCATCTTCAAGACCGGCCTTATAGGAGAATAGACATCAAGGTGAGTCATGTGGTATGTATACGTGCATACACAAGTATATTATTAAAAATTTTTTTCAGGTTTATCCAAGAAATGTATATGCTTTTGCTCTACTTGCTTTCACGGGGAATGATGTTCTCAATAGAAAGTAAGTTAATAATAAATAGTAAAAATAATAATATATGTTCTATATAAATTGCAGGATTAGATTTTTGGCTAGTATGTACACGTGCAGCTCGTTGTCTTTTTGTACTCTGGTACCGGAATGCCGGTGTCTGAGATAAAAACCATACAAGCTGAAAGCTACAGAAGCACCGTTTCGGAAGACTCCACTCATGGAAGTGTGAAACTCGGTGACTTGTACGCTGATGAGGAACGTGATATACTGATGGAGCTCAAGCTTCCATTACTGGAACACGAAATGGATACTAGACGTCGGATGTACGTACATAGATCCAGTCCACCATCAGATACACACTGCTTCATAAGCTTGCAGTGTCTTGGCCTGTATTCGTGAGTGCCAGCCTTCAAGAAGTGAGCCTTGAGGTAGACAGACAAATAAACAGGTTAGCGGCCGGTAAGGCGATTACGGACGCCGGTTCACTAGCCGAAACCGGCGATATTGAGTCGGCCAGGAACCTGTTGAACTCGTGCCAGAGTTTGATACGGAACTCGGCTGCAGTAAGGCCGGGGATAAGCTCTCTAAGGCGCTCGAGGAGGAGCTGGGAGAGATACAGACTAGGCTAGAGAGCAAGCAGATGTACGAGTCGTCTGGTAAGGCGTATTCTTATCAGCACAAAGCTCGCACCTTACGCAGAGGGCTACTACCAGAGGATACTCTATTAAGTTTTTTGAATATAATACAACAAACAATGTGTTAATCTCGAATGTCTTCCTTTATACTTAAAATTATTTACGAACTATGGTACCTACAAGCAGCTATCATAGTGAAACTATTCTTTTACTTCTTCCTCCTGAAGCATGATTAATTGAGCTGCAATCTTTCTTGCTGGTCCAATTGGTAGTCCAAGGCCCCTCACAACGTCTTCTTCCTTTAAATAGCGAAGATTATCCCAATTCAACACATCCAACATCGAAGGTCTTTGCCCACTCTTTCATCCCCAAAGACTCCAGCCACGTTCCACCCTCGTGTCACAAGGTTCTCCATTGGAGTCTCTTATTACAAATCACCGATTAACTTTAATAAATGAACACCTTGTACATACCTAGACGTGATGAGCCTCCAGAGGATAGTACCTCAAGAATCTGCTTCTGGAAGGCCTAGTTGCTCTCATGGACGTCTTGCAAAGCCTGCTGAAGGGGGTTGAACTCTTCATTGAATCTAGAACCAGACCGGCGCATTCGCTTCCCGCCCAATCCTAATTCCTGGCCTGCTGTCTTAGTAGAACAAGTTGAACCACGTGCTCCTCCAAAATCACTTTGGTTACCGACTGTGACAGACAACTTTTGGTTGGTGTGCATGACTTGATGGTCTCCATCATATAGGGTCGTCAATAGCTATGGTTGTCACACCTTCGACTTCATTTCCGTCTCCAAATCCACTCTGGCTTAAATGCTTCTTCAACTCCAACTGGTAGCGCTTGTACTCGTTGCCCACTTATCTCTGTAGCTCTGCCATTCTCGTCGTGGAAAGCCCTTCGCAACCATCTTTGCTTGTATCCGCACCCAAAATTCTTGATGTGGACTGTTCCTTGTGAATTTGGAATGCATCTCTAGGCAAAACTGGACTAGCTGACTTAGCTCTTCTTCAGTGAACCGCCTCAAGCAACTGCCTCTTCCATGTTGTTCCCGGCTCCTGTGTTGCTCAACCTGTTCTTCATGGCTGTTGAAGTCTGTTTTCGTTTCGTGTTGTTGTTCACACGTCCTCGGCCACGTTTCTTGCCTCTGTCCCTCTTCCTTGGCCACGACCCTTCCTCTTTGATTGATGCAATCGGACTAGCCTCATTAGGCGCCATTGCTACTGAGTGGAAGGCTGGGATTGACTCAAAGTTTAAAGGAGCAGAATTGTAGCAGGTGCTGTGAAATCTATGACTGATGCCATAGTGCTTCCAATTGTAGCAATAATTGTTGGACTTGTTGTTGTCCTAGCCGATGCCATGGTGTTCACTGTTGTTGAATGGAGGCAAACGTTTGATGCTCTAGCCCAAGAACCCAGCAAGTCAGTGCAGTGAGGTCATTGCTGCTGCTTCTCCTGCCAAAGGAATGTATGCCATCTGTTGCACACTTGCATACTGGCATATGATGGTGAAGCTGCTCGTGGAGAGCTGGGTGCCATAGATAGCAATGAGGGGGTATGGTGGTGGAGGCGATGGATCCACTCACCAGCTTGTGTCTCGATTAGATCTTCTTCCATCTCCTCTTGAACTATGGCACTCAGGTATTGGTCAATGTTTTCTGGTCAACTTCATAATATCGTGAAAGAACGAGAGAATCCCTTCTCTCTCGACGCCTCAAGGGCGTCGAGAATGGGTATTTATAAGGTGCAGTTATTGCAGAGAGAAGGTGTCACATAAGCCTTCACTCTCCTAATCAGCATTGGCTATGTGGCACAAGAATTCTTTACAAATCCCTTACACATACGTCGACTTTTGAAAAAACCTTGTAAATACTTCCATATATAAGGCCGTTAGATTCGTGTGGATGGAATGGCTTGGAGCTAAGCCTCAACCACTAATTCTCTAGAACGTGTAGTTTGGTAAGCCTCCAAGTTTGCAAATGGGTTATTGAATTGAAAAGAATGATTAATTCCTTTTATGCCATGATTTGTTAATGTTAAGGGTTGGACAACCCTTTGGTGCATGCGTACCCTATGCATTGGAACCTAGGGTGGCATAATATGGGTTGTCCTTTGAGGATATTAAAGATAAAATGGATGCATAATAATGCAACCTACTGTGGAGAAATAAGATAGAAAGTTTGTGAAGAAGTCTTCTAACTATTATGAAGGATATATCGTAACTTGAGAGGAAAGACATCGTCTCGAGAGGAAAGGGATCCTTTCGATAGAGGGAGGAAGGACAATTGCGATGGTTGGAGTTTATGTGAATATGGGATGCAGATAGGCATGGGAAAAGGGTGGTCTCCTTATAGGGGGTCTCCCCACTTGCTCAAATGCAAAACCTTCCCATCCGACTGGCACCAATTAAGTTCAGCTTCATAAATCTTAGCTGACATGTCTTGGAGCAGTGGGGTGAAAGACAGCCGGTGGGTATTTCAGCATCACCTACTCCGTGGCATAGCAAAGGTCATATCTGCAATATATATATATAGATCATCCACACACACACACACCACGTACATACACGTGTCATATACAAAATTTGTGGGTGAACAGTATCCACAGAAGAAGCGCATCAGGAACACGTATGGAGTGGGAACAGTGAGACGTGTTTCACATTTTCTTTTCCTGCATGGGATAATTAAATGGCAACACACGACAGCCTTGTACAGCGAAATCATAGATACTGTGTAGGAGCCCACAAATGAATCTGGCTGTCTCAACGGCGCTTAATCTAGCCGTCGGAATGTCTTTTGTCGAGCTGTCTTAAACTTAGCTATTGCTCTATTTGTGTTTGACATGTACAGTTCACATCTTGTTTTGCTTTAAATTTTGAAATTCAAATATGCCCTCCCACTAATATCATTTGATCGTTTTATATCATCAGTGTGTGCAATCAAAGACTTGGCATGGTTAGATGATATTATATATTAATCTGCTTTATTAGCACCATGTAGAAAACAGTAAAAGAACAGACTATCAAAAATATGATTTGCACGCACAACAACTGGAAGAGATGCGGTCCACCGCTCCGTGCTGATACACAAACCGAGAAAGAGTCGGAAACCTCTTCAGCTAAGTAGATATTCCAAAATGCGATTAAAATGCAAACAAATATTTGATTTAGAGGCATATACGTCCAGAGCATCGGCGAATACTCACTTTTGTCGGTCTGGAACCATATTAATCACTTATTACTGCTAAATACAACTTAATATAATTCTAAAAAGAAATGCTTGCTGTCAACCCTCGAGAAAACAGAGTAAGCTCCACATCAGAAACACATTCAGTGGCTCATATGCATGTACAGTCTACTGAGACATAACTTACGACAAGTAGTAAATGATACACACACAAACTAGACTCTCACGCAGACATAATACATGCATTTGTGCAGTAGATGTTATTCGGAATTGGGGTCAGAAAACATAAGATAACCTTCCAGGAATGAATTTCCTACCAAAATTGTGGATCGCGTGGCAGATTAACAGTGCGACAATTCCAGACCTTGAGCCATATATCTAGCATTCGCCCTAAACCCTAACTCGAGAACGCTACTCTGCTTTAGGGTTGAGTTAGGGCCACCCTGTTTCTGGCAGAGGAAGGTCCGAGGCGGATCGCGGCGGCTATCGCCGATGGAGGAGGAAGAATTGCTGATATTGCATAAGGGCGACTCGCATTAGTGTCTTCTGTAGGCGAGTAATCTAGAGGGATGGAAGCAGTAGCTGCACACTAGACGCACATTAGGGCAGGAAAAATGGAGCCAGCTGCGGCTTGATCAATGTCCGGAAGGCGCTCCATTAGCATGGACTACGAGGACCCTTCAGACAGTAGCGGTAAGTGGTCTAGCAGGCAGGGAAGAACTTAGTGGGAATCTCTTAGACCATAGATTAGCGCAGAAGTAATTGAACTGGTAATTACTTAAGAATTGTAGAAATCGGGCTTTCCACTGTGGGCGATCAACACAGGAAGGTAACATATAGTGGGTGTTTGTCACAAACCCTTAGAAATGAGAATATAGAACATGGAAGGCCAGAAGGATATAAACTTAGAATTGCGGAATACGAAATGCTCAGAACTAAGAATTGTTGTGTGCAGGTACAGATGACGATCTTCCACCAACACATTCAGGTGGGCGGGCAAATAGAGGTGTGAGAGTTAGTGGGAACGGAAGAGCTGCCACAGGTGTGTAATTTATATGGATATGCATATACGTACGTATATATCACTATCACACATACCTTATTGTACCAGAAGGGCTTTCTTTAGGTGTAATTTACGCAAGCACCAACCCATGAGCACCGTAGATCAGATGATACATAAGCTGGAGCAGGAAGCTTATACTGCCGTCTTACGAGCTTTCGGTGCCCAGTCGGAAGTCATCACTTGGGTTGGTATCTTCAGCTTTATTTTGTTCGAGCTAAGTCGCTAACTGGATGCAGGCAAAAGAGCGATTGATGACTGATCTACGCAAGGAATTGCGTGTGACAGACGAGCAACACCGTGAATTCTCGTAAATCGGAGCTGATGAGACGCTTCGTCAATACAGTAAGAAATTTATGTCGTATATCCATTCTAATATCAACCCAAGGATATTTACGTACGTCATTCCAGTACTTGTCCTTGCCTTTTTGAGTTTTCACTTTCTGTCGGAATTACTTCAAGTTACATATTTTTAATTGAGATTTATTTTTATAATACATAGTAATATAGTAATATATGGCTGCACTATATTAGAATGACATGGTATTTTTGGGTTATAAAGCAGGCAAATGACAACAGGAAGTGCACCACCGGTGATGGAGGTGCACTCACGGAAGAAACAAAAGACCACGCTGGTTTCGTCAACGACGTTGCCACCTCCTCCGTCTTCTTCAACTCCCACTCCTCCCTTGCCTCCTAGCGTCAAAACTGCACCTATTCAGACCACTTCGGCCCTAAGAGAGGTGCACCGCCCGGTCCTCGTGGCAAGAAGCCAAAGGAGTGAGTTTCTTTTCAAGTTTTGCACACACACACACATTATGCATGTGCACCGTGTATCTGTGTGTATGGTGTGTATGCGTGTTCTGTTTTACGTAGGTCTGTGGCACTCCTCTTTGTATGCTATGCAATATTTACATGGGAATTAGTGTCCTTGTGTTTACAAACTAATGTGTATTATTTTGTTAAGATTAGGACATTATTTGAGGAGCTAGTTTGCAGTATAGTCGCCATTCAAAACACTAGATCTGTCTGAACTATGTTTTACACTTCAGGGACGGATTGCAGCTGGTCCAAAGGGAACGGGAAAGAGTCGGAAGACCACCTTCAAAAATTCAGAGCCGCCAACAGACCTCGCTATTGATCCGTACATAGGCCGAGAGTGAAAACGAGATGGCCTGACGATAATACGTTCTACGAAGCCATTATTAGCGATTACAATGTTGAGACGGTGAGCTTCTAGACCGTAAACATATAAGAAAATACGAAGCTGTTGTCACCTTTTTCTCCAGGGGCTTCATGCACTCGTTTATGACATGGACACTGAAAACGAAACGTGGGAGTGGATCAACCTTAAGGAGGTAATATCAGTTAATCTGTCAATGATTCACTAAAGGATTATAAACACAGGAATATAGGTAGAGCTTATATACAGTCTGATTTTCACTCTCTCTGTCTCTCTCTCTTGTATGTCAGTGGAAAAGTTGAAGTTTGTATGACGTTTACTAACAGGTGCCCCAGGCGATCTAAAGTGGGTTGAAGGACCACCAGTGGTTGGGAGGAAAGCACCACCGCCGGGTGCAAGAGGTATGGGCAGGGGAATGAAACGAGGAGGTCGTGTGGCATCACCTGCAGGAAGAGGGAGGGAGGAGTTCCTCGAGGAGGTGTTCGGGGATGGAGAGGCCTGCTTCTGTTGAAAACGGCTCAAGAAACCTTGAGCTTATGCCCTTGAAGACCTCGCCAAAGAGGTTATAATCACAACCTTTATCTATTTTTTTATACGTTGTTACATATGTCTATAAAGTGAAGGGATACGCTCAATACTTGCTTACTTACAGGTTGATAAGCTGGAGGATGATGATCTTCAACAAAAGCTTGAGAATGCAAAGCGAGCTGCCAAGGTACATTATATTTATGTTTATGTCATATTAAACTTTCAACTTCTCGACACTCAATGTACAACCTATTTTCTCCACTTTGTCTTTGTTATCATGTTTTCAATTTGTTAGGCTAATAACAGAAGTTTGTTTATGCAGGCTCATGAAGAGCAGATAAGGAAAGCTCTTGCGGAAGTTGGCGAGTCTTCAGACGAAGGTGAAAGTGGTATGAGCATGAGTACCATTGTCATTAATTAAAATTTTACTTATGTAAAATATGTAAGTTATTACTCACCTTGCACTGTAGATGATCAGGGCACCACCGTCGTCGCACACACAGTCCATTGATCACGAGAGGGATCACAGAAGTTGCAAAACAGCAGGGAACACACTGGTGACAGTGACGAGGAAAAACTGCTGGCAACGAGCGAGCTGAGGGATCCGATGGTGAACACACCGTTGGTGAGGAAGGTGGTGCTGCCTCTGATGCTTACGATGAGCACCAAGGTGAAGACGGCGATGAAAAGGACGAGGATGCATAAATGACAAGGTACCTATCACTCTCTCTCAGGTCTTGTATTTCCTGTAAATAGAAAGCAGTAGATATGGAATCATGTAAATGTACTATAGTCTGTTTTTCAATGTGAGCAGGACGCTTTGACTGGGAGGGAGCGGGCAATACCTCTTTTTGTACACTGGCAATATTCATTAACAATAGTTTTAATGTTGACAGTATTAACATGGTGGGGAAAGAGTGTGTATTGTAATAAAAGAAAGACTGGTGATTTGTACTGTGGGAATATACGTAGCGTTTGATTTATTTCTTATATTGTAATATGCGAATGTTGTGTGTGCATGCAGTTATTGAGAGTGGACTTGTTGACATGGTAGAGCGTCTTACGCTGGGCTCATAATCGACAGCAGCTTCTGGTACGTGTCCCTGGACAATCTCATGCATTGCAGCCCTTGCAGTACCTGTCCACACCAGGTAGTTCTTGAGCACCATCTCACATCTAACTCTTGCCCAGAATGGAGGGGATTGGATTCCGCCAACGGTTGACATGGTGGCTTGATAAGAATGTCTCCTCCGAAAGTGTCCTTGGGCTTCCGCTGCTCAGCATTGTGTAGTAGACATTGAGTGGCACCTTGAGCATGTCCTGCACCACGAACAAGGTAATTGTTTTAGTGCTTCTCCTCCCCAGCGCAAACGATCTCCCTTTGACAGACCCCAGGCCGAATCCATTGTAAAACACTTGAAAGTTGACCTGTGCACCACCATGTCCACCTTCTTGTTTGGATTCTCAAACAGGATGGAGAAGGAGGCATTGAAAGTGAAGTATGCAGCAAAGTAGTTGCCCGACTTCTGTTGTGCAACCATCTGCGCCTGCGTCACGGGTGATGCTCAACGACACGAAACCCGCTGTAATAAGCTCAAACTCCGGAGAGACTGGCCGGAGGTATATGTACGCCGCCAGCATGACTAGGCAGGCGAGGAGAGCCAGCCACGCTACCACCTGACAAGCAATGTTTTATACATGGCATTTACAAATACAATACAATGCGGGGTGTACCTTTAGGGACAGGAAGAATCGGTCACTATGCGATGAGCAATGCCTCTCGATGGAGTCTTGCCTGAGCTGTGTCAAAATGTTTCTGATCGAGTATCCTCCTAGAGCTTCCGGGGTGGCTCGTCTTCGATTTCCAACACTGTGTCGGGAAGTCTTGGCCACCTCCGCTGATGAGGCTGTGTTAATAACTTGCCGCCTTCATCCCCGATCCCCCGAAGCACTCCCCTGGTGGACATCCCTGTGCTAACGGTTACATCGCGCTGCTAGCATATTCCGTCAGGATGCGAGCAGCAAAGAAACCAAGCCCGTCATTGCGCTTGCTTGGAATTGAGAGAGTGCAAGAAGCCACAGTTTAAAGCTCTCTACAAGCAACTTGTCCGGGACACGTTCCTCGGAAATGGTCAGGTCAGATGTATGGCAAGCTGGGTGTCCCGAGGCAGCTCGGGCGGTCTTGACTTCTCCTGAGTTTATGATAAATGCTACACTCATAATGGGAAGATGCATGAGCCAAATTCAATCGTCTGCTGCTTGACAGGTCCTGTGAAAGATGCATTCTCGTGGAATGTGTGATTGCTGCTTATGCTGAAAATGGGCAGCTCTGGAACACTTTATGCAATGAAACTGAATGGCTTCCGTCCAAATAGCTACACATTCTCAACTGTTTTAATTGCATGCACCCGTGTGTCCCATGTGAAATCGCTCCATTGCGATGTCAACGATGCCGGTCTGTCTCAAAACGCTGTGACTGCAACCCAGCTCATTGAAGCGTATCGCAGGTTTGAATGCATTAAGAGTTCTCCATCAAGTGGAAAACAAGGATGCGATTCTATGGACTGCGTTGTTATCGGCATATAGCAGGAACGGATGTCTAGAAGAAGCAAGTGCCTTGCCTGTGTAACAGCCACCGTCCAGATTTCAACACTTGGCACAAATGGTCACCTGGACCGTGCAGAAGAGATGTTCCGTAGCTTGCCACGGCTGATGACTTGTGCAAGGCTACAATGAAAGTGGCATATGCCCAATGCGGGCATCTGCAGAAATCTAGGAAAATGTTTGACACGACGGACAGGCCTCACTCTAAGTCGTGGAATGCGTGGAAAAGGAGCCCTGGAGCGAAATCGAAGGTGACTTGAGCAGCATGATTGATGCGTGTGCTGCTCTTGGAGCAAGGTCGTGCACCATTGCTTAGAATCTGGGTTGCAGCCGGATGTTGTACTGGGTACATCACTTGTGGACATGTATGGGAGGTGTGGACGCGCTCGTAGCTTGTTTGACACAATGCCGGAGAGGAACCTTTTGTCTTGGACAGCTATGATCGCAGCATGTGCACAGAACGGGCACGGCAAAGAAGCATGCATGTGCACAGAACGGGCACGGCAAAGATGCATTAGAGCTCTTCCATAGCATGCAGCTGCACGGACGCGTCGGACGGAGTAGCGGCAGATGATGTAGTTTTCAAGAATGTGATGTATAAGCAGGTTTATACGAGCAAAGTTGGCAGTGTTTCAAATCGATTGGGGAGGACCACGGGATGTACCTGGTGCACGCCTTTTCAGGTCGACCATATTGCATGGACAAGGATCCCTACGTTACTGAATGGCAGCAGTCTCGAACAGAATTGCAGAAAGAGTGCGATTCGGCCCCTAGGATGAACAACTTGTCCAAGTAATACGCAGATTCTTAGATGAAGAGTATCTTGCCACCATGGAGGCCAAACAAGAAAGTGACAGGATAAGGTGGCATATGGGTGCCGTCCTAGTGGCTTCGCTGTCTGTCTTGTCCATCTTGGGTTTATTCATGGTTGGCATTTACTGCAGTCTCCAGCCAAGGTTCCCTCGCCTGGAATGACTGACGTGAGCGAATCCCAAATCGCATCTCAACAAGGTGAGCACTGTTGCAAGCAAGAAATAGATACCCTTGTTGACCTGCCTATACCAGGTGAATATTATGCATCACTTTTCAACTTCAGCATCACTGTAAGTTGACCTGTTCGTGGAATGTTTTTGCTGGGCACGGCGATGAGCAGCAGATCGGTAAAGCTGACCCTTGTTGAGCAGGCTTTGCAAGTGCCTTTGAGGGAGGATTACAGTAGAAAGAGGGAGTTAACAAGGGGAAGTATTGCGTTTGTGGTGGAGATGGGACTCAAGGCCAAGATGTCTACATTTCTAGGCTTGAAATCGCCCTTGTTTTAGAACAGTGTTAAGTGATATTAGTTATGCTCCAACATGAACAGTGTACAGTGAATGTCGATTGCGATTGACTGGTCAGGGGTTGATTAATTGGATAGAGTGAGCATGGACAAGGCTAGGCTGTTCCTTCGCGAGGAGTACGCTAGCATTGATCCAGATCTTCCCAAATGGCTTTCAGTCTTGCGATCAGTTGGTGCAACCGAGTGCTTCCACAAACACGGCACATTTTACGACCACCTCTTGGGAGTTTACAGGATCCTAACTCTATGGGATGCTCCTGATGAAGTACGCAGATGCGGCCTCTTTCACTCGGCCTACTCCAATTCCTATGTCAATCTTGCAATCTTCCAGCCAGGCACAGGCCGTGCACAAGTCCGCAACCTAATTGGCGACTCTGCTGAGGAGCTTGTTCATTTCTTCTGCATAGTGCCTCGCCATGAGCTCATCCATGACAAGCTCCTCTTCAGGTGAGTTCGAATTCTGTCGTGTTATGGTCTTAATTGGATGTACAGGTACACGGATGATCAACTCTTGCAAGCTGCATGTGGAGAGGGGACAAGCTGCTGTTGCCCGAGGGATTTGTGACGGTGAAGAACATCAGATCAGGGGAGGACCTCCAGGTGCCAAGGCGCATTATTGCTGCCTTCTTGATCCTCACCATGGCAGATTTCGCGGACCAGCTCTACAATTGGCAGGACAAGCTCTTTGATAATGAGGATGGTCGGCTCGAGTTCCGTGGTAACAGATACTGGTCGCTCTGGCCCGGTAACGTGCAGCCTGGCTTGTGGATGAACTCCATTTCTCGCATGGGCCTTCTGCTACGGGCAATTCTGCGGGTAGAAGCAGGACAGAGCGGCCCACAAATGCCTCCTGTCTTCCGTGAGTGCTCTCAACTGTTGAGACCAGAAGATGAAGTGTCGGCCAGGACACTGTATTTAGAAGCGGTTGGGGCAGACACGAAGGATAAAGGGTATGGATGGGTTGCAGAGAGGCTGCAAGGGGCATGCAAGGCCAACCCATGGATTGGGGAGCCACACTTGGTGCTTGCTCAAGTGTATTGTGTGGAGGAAATGTTTGAGGAGGCTGAGAAAGAAGCTGCCAAAGGACTTGAGAAGCTCCTGGAGTGGGGAACTGCTTGGGATAAGAGAGTTTCGTGGGAGGCATGGATTGCATGGGGAAGAGTGCTCAAAATGAATGCTCAGCAGAGGACTTGGCCGGAGACGTCATGGGGCATGATCAACCTGGGCCTGGTCAAATAGACAGCAAGTAGATAACAAATAAAACTTGGCTCTGAAACTACGCTAGTCTGCAATAATTTCAAGAACAATAATTAAAATGTTGAACTACATATCGTCTTCAGATTGCATATACTTCTCCTGCACTGCTGCAGTCGTGATCTGGTCAAGGAAGTTTGTGTGTGTGTGTGTGTGTGTGTGTGTGCGAGAGAGAGAGAGAAAGGATATCTATAGTAGTCCCAGTTTAGGGAGCCGCAGCGAGCTTGCTGAACTCGTTATGTTTCCTTGGATGCCCGATAAGATGTACCCGTTGCATTTGTCGACGAGTTTGACGAGATCCATCACACTTTCTTTATCCTGTACAACAACATGAAGTGACTCATACGATGGTCGAACAATTTAATACGCACCTGAATGTTAAGTGTTGTGAAACTAACAAGCGAGTAGTCCTCAACAACCTCGCAGAGAGCCTTCGTTAGCTTCCTGTAAGAAAGCTCCGCAGCTTAGCAAGCGCGCTCGCACTCGCACACGCATACAAACAAACCTGTATTTAGCCATTCGAGGATTCTGATCTACATGATCTACCAAGTAGCTCAAATCCTGAACGTCGGTGTAGAAATCCAGATTGAAAGCTGTGGTTCTATCAGTACAAGTAATGATAAGAATAATTAAAAAAACAACATACTGAGTTTCCCATAACTTTCTATGAGATCGATTTTTGAAAAGACGTTTATGTGGGGAAGCTCCAAATGCATTGTGTTCAGCGACAAAAGCAATGCGGATATATACTTGCCAGGATCACTGCAAAGGTGAGCATCGACGAGATGCACAGCAGCTAACTGCAACCTCATTAATGCACATCCATCAAAGATAAGAGAAGAAAGCTTACCCGGAAGTCCCATTTGCTAACCATTTCATGGATCACACTCTTTACATTACTATGCAGCGTATAGAGCTCGACTTGTCCAGGAAATCAAAGAGAAGATAATGTTCTGGAACAAGACATGTTATTTACTAAACAGAAGAATGCCAACAGAAAACCTTTCAGAAGAGGCTGGAGTTTTTCTTGAAGCCAGTCCAGATTCCTCACAAGATAATCCATGCAGTATATCAAACCTACACACAACAACGCATTCTGCATATGTGTAAGTAAGTTAAGAACAGCTTACCTCCATTTGGGCCCAAGCTGTGTTGGTTCATCACATCCTCCAGTTTTATGAGATCCCAAATGTTCACAGCACAATCGTATCTTCAGGTAGCAGTAAGAAACCACAAATATTTGTGCGTGCGTGTGTGTGAACAAATTTTCAGAGGATACGGAAGCCAGTCATTAGCAGGGTCCAGATTGATAACTGCTGTCTTCCTAGTGAAAAAAAAAAAAAACAATATTGGAAATGCAAAGTGCCGTGCAGTTGTAAAAATACTACCTCCCAATTAGATGAAGAAACTGTTGCATTCCGTTGCAGTACGTAGTCTTGCCGGAGCCCGGCGGCCCGATCACAACCTGTCCGAACACCATCCAATAACCCTAAACCTAGAATTTTAAGGCACCACGTGGCGTTTTCACTTCTTGTGAACAACGGGGGAAGGGATTGTAATGCTGTAATGCTGCCGTCTCCTTCCGCTTTGTTGCAGATAGGATTGCTTGACACGCGTCAGTAGTATTATAGCGGTCATCGCAGGAGGAACAGGGAATTTGTTGGGCAGGACAATGGCGACGGTGCAGGATCTGATGTTATCTGCATCGATCAATGGTGGTACAACTCTGGTGTTTCTGCTAATCTTTGCATTCTTGCGGCTGCAGCCGTTTAGCGACAGGGTGTACTATCCCAAGTGGTATATCAAAGGAGTGAGGAAAAGTCAGGATCGCAAACTTAATCTGGATCCAAGGGCCTACTTGCATTTCCTGGATTGGATGTGGGAGGCCCTTCGTATGCCGGAGCTCGAGCTGATCGATCACGCGGGACTTGATTCCGCTGTCTATCTGCGGATGTATCTCCTTGGGTAGAGTGTATTAAATGTTTCTTCTTCTAAGCACTTTGGATTTCTTTTTCCAGATTAAAGGTGTTTGTCCCTTTGACGGTTTTCGGATTTTTGATCCTTGTTCCCGTTAATGCGACCGATACGAAGGCTGCCGGGAAGCTTTTTTCTGCGGAAGCTGACAGGTTTTCCATAGCCAACATACAGAATGGCTCCAACAGGTTTGTTGCTGCTACTTCACTTCGCTTGAATTAAGGAGATCAATTTTCAGGCTTTGGGCACATATATTGTTAACATACTTATTCACTTTGTGGACGTGTTTTGTTCTTCACAAGGAGTACAAGACCGTAGCTTCTATGAGATTCCGATTCTTGAAGGCACAGCCCTGTCGACCAGAACGATTTACGGTATTCTTTAATTATTTTTCTTGCTTTGTTAACATGAAACTTCCCTTTCTCGCAGGTTCTAGTTCGTCAAATCCCAGAAGACCCTGATGAAGACGTTGAATCTCACGTCGACCATTTCTTCCGTGTCAACCATCCGGATTACTATCTCATGCATCAGGTATGGGTGACCAAGGGCATTGTATTGTAGTTTTACTTACACTCGCACGCGCCACAGGTTGTATACAATGCAAACAAGCTTGCAAAGATTGTGAAGAAGATAGAACACGTTGAGAACAAGCTAAACTATTACAAGCTTTTAGAAGCCAGAAATCCCTCCTCAAGGCCAGTTGTAAAGGTATGCTTATTAACAAGACTCTGATGCTGCTTGTTTGTCATGTAGCATGTATTTATCGTGTCTGCTAATAGTATTATGATTTTTACGTGACAGAAAGGTTTTCTTGGTCTCAGAGGAGAGAGAGTTGATGCCATCAAATTTTACTCCTCAGAACTGGAGCGGCTTGTCGACCAGGTATGCAGCACGTCTAGATTATACTTCAGTAGTTGTTACATATAATACTGTAGGCTGCGAAGGAGAAGGATACAATCCTTGGAGACGAGAAAGCAAAACTACAGGCTGCATTTGTGACGTTTAGTTCACGATGGGAGCAGCAGTTTGTGCTCAAACACAACAGAGCAAAGATCCAACAACATGGCTGACTGAGGTAGTTATTACTAGACATCATGCTAAGGTATATTAATACGTGTGTTGCGTTTAACGTTTCTAGTGGGCTCCTGAACCGCGTGATGTTTACTGGAGAAATCTCCCAATCCCTTACATGGAGCTTTTCTTCCGTAGAATAGCCATCAATGCCATAATTGTTGTGCTTGTTCTCTTCTTCCTGATCCCTGTCACCTTTGTTCAGGGCCTTGCCAACATAGATAGCATTGAGAAATCTGCCTCTTTTCTAAAGCCATCATTGAGAAGTAAGTGTGTTAGTATGTGCTACATATATATATAAATCGTCCCTTCGTATGCAGGAGATTTGTCAAGTCGATACTGCAAGGTTTCCTACCGGGATTGGCATTGAAGCTGTTCTTGATGCTGCTTCCAAGCGTGCTGATGATCCTCTCCAAGTTAGAAGGCCACTTATCTTATTCCAAGCTGGACAGGATATCTGCGGCAAAGCATTTCTACTTTATGGTTTTTAATGTCTTCCTCGCCAGCGTACTCACAGGATCTGCTTTCGAGCAGCTCAAGTTGTTTCTGCACAAGACTGCATCAGAGTAAGTTTAAGTTCCTGTGCATAGTATACACGTCTGGTGTGTTTTTGCAGTATCTCGAGCACACTGGGCAATGCGATACCATTGAAAGCGACGTTCTTCATGTCGTATATAATGGTGGATGGATGGGCAAGTGTAGCAGGAGAAATACTAAGGCTTAAGCCGCTTCTATTTTACCACTTTAGAAACGCTCTCTTTGTGAAGACACAGAGAGACAGAGAGAAGGCAATGGCCCCTGGTGGCCTTGGTCTCAACGTGGCTCTGTCCCATGTCGGTCTCTATTTCCTTCTCGGCGTCATTTATGCGGTCATTGCACCTTTTCTCTTGCCCTTTATCATCACGTTCTTTGCTTTTGGATATCTCGTGTACCGTCACCAGGTACGTATTCATGTGTTTGTGCGTGTGCGTGTGCGTGTGCGTGTGCGTGTGCGTGTGCGTGTGCGTGTGCGTGTGCGTGTGCGTGTGCGTGTGCGTGTGCGTGTGCGTGTGCGTGTGTAGAGCACACAGTGTGGTTCTTGTTCACAGGTAATTAACGTATATCATCCGGAGTACGAAAGTGCGGGGGGGTTCTGGCCGCACATTCACAACAGGATTGTGGCTTCTATGCTTATCCAGCAAGTGACCCTCTTGGGACTTTTCTCCACAAAGCGAGCTGCTAAGTCTACCCCCTTTCTCATAGGTCTCCCCATCTTGACCTTGCTCTGTCACGTGTACACCCGTAGTCGTTTTGAGTCTGCCTTCTCCAAGTTCCCCTTGGAGGTACTCTCTCTCTCTCTCTCACTCACTAACACACACAAGGTATTATATGATGCATGGTACAGGAAGCAAGGGCGAAAGATATGGTTGACAAGGTTAGGCAGCCAGATGCAGATTTCAAGTTGATGTTTCAAAATTCGTACATGCATCCAGTGTTGAGAGTGGAGGGGGATTTGGAAATGGGGCTGCGAGAATGGCAGGAGTGTGAACCCAAGCTCGTTCCTACCAAACAACGTTCCAGACGAGAGCTAGAGGCAGAGGTATAGCATGTTGCCATTTGTTTGTATAATTTATATATACTATTTCTCAAGAAAACATTTTAACTTGTAACACATTACGGGGTGGGGTATGTGTGTAATGAACATCGTGAGACAAATGACGTAGGTCTCCACAGAGAGCTTAACTGACCGTGTTGAGACTCGGGTAAGGACTGGTGCGACCTCTTCTGAATGATCAAATGGCTCCTTCGACCAGACTCGGACAAGCTCAACAAACTACATTGATGATCGCCTGGATATACTTTTGTGAGTTAACTTAACGACCTAAAAATCCCTAAACCCTAACCAAAGGGGTTTAAGACGTGGGGTTAGGTTAACCCTAGGGGTGTTTCTACCCATATTTAACATGTCAAACTCACTGGAATCAATTAGAAACCTAATCGGGACATAGAAAACGAAGATAATAGTTTTCTAGATAGAAGTGCTAACTTTGCCTAGAGTTTCTTATAAATACTTAATGACACCCGGTAAATACCCAACTGCACTAAGAATCTACACCTAGAGCTTATCAACATAGTTCGGTTAACAACAGTTAATATCCAAAGTAAAGAGTAGTCATAGTATAAATTATGACAACCCATAAAACCTCCCATGCATGGATTCGTCAATGTTAAAGTTAGATTACCTCGAAGGTGGGACATACCCGAAGTTAAGGCGACACAACAGAGGGTTGCGCCTTGATTACATAAGCTAGAGCTTGCACTAGTAAAAGAGTAACAAACTAAGTCATGAACCTAAGAACCCTCACTACATATACTCTACCTTATTTATGTAACGGAGCCCCCCCTGTCAAAGTTTTAACCTAAAGGGCTAACACATGGCTGCCAAGTGGCATTTCAGTGTTAATTCTATGTGTGAGCAATACTAAGTCTTCTGAGACAACCCTAAGAGTCTAACTCAAATGCCTAGTTAAACAAAAGACTTAGAGTCTTACCCTAAGTCCCCTAGAATGACCATCCTCCGAACCCTAGAAGATATCCCGAGTAAACTTTAAGATTCTATCCCAGTAGACCTAGATAGGCTCATGCCCTAACTCCACAAAGGAGATGTGTCTCACACATGCCCCCGTGACAGATCTAAGGCATTGCCACTTACCCCTTGAGGAATGGGAGTACAACCCCTTTAGGGCGACAAGGGAGTACCCTGAACCACGACTAACCCTAGGGGTTTGAGTGGCCAAGTTATACCCTAGACCTAGGGCTAGTACTTAATGAGGAGCGCCATTGGAGAACACAAGTGTTCTGCTAAGCAAACTCCCTAAGGCTAGGTTTGGATAACCCTAAGTACATGACCTTGCGAGTGCTTCATAAAAGGGCTCCTACTAACAAGCTTAGGTTGTTCAATCCCTGGATTCCAGGGAGAACACTCCCCTAGCCAAGTGTGCCAAAGTACACCTAGTTACGAGACCTAACTTCCCCTTGAGTAGATGCCCCAAAGCTAAGCACCCTAATGCGAGCATAAGCATGCCTATTTACGTAATAAACCCTTTGGCGACAATCCCATGACACAATCCCAAAGGGCGTGCCTCGGGCGTTGTATCATGTGACATTTAGCCCAGTGTCACATTTCCATGTGACATTGCCTTTTATGATGTGGGTTATCATGCCATAGCCCTTAGATTCATGAGTTGCACCAAGTGCCACAAAACGTGGCTCCTAAATGCCAACTTTAGAACCCCTTGGTGAACTCTTAAGAACTGGGTAATGTAAACCTGTTAAATAAGATCCCATACCCACAGTTGGACAAGGACATGGATGTGCCTTGCTTGGCCATGAGTGCTACACCTAGCTTGACGTGGAGGAGGATAAGCCTTAACCTCTGCCTCTTGGAACGTGCATTCTGACAAGACTTCCTAGGTATGGATTTGCCAACGTTAAGGGTAAGTTACCCCGAAGGTGGGACGTACCCCTGTCATCTAGAAGTTAGGGCGGCACAACAAGAGCTTTCCTACTACATACTCTACCTTATTTATGTGACAGAGGCCTCCCCCCCTGTTTTCCTATTTATATAAGTGGGTTGGCATGGAATCTCATTCCCAGAGGGGAATATACTTAGTGAGTTAATTAATGACCCATTAACCCCTAAACCCTAACTTGAGGGGTTTAGGGCGTGGGGTTAGGGCAACCCTAGGGTTAGGTCAATCCTAAGGGTGTTTCTACCCATATCCGACATCGAAACTACCCAAAAACCTAACTGGGACACAAAAAATTAAGGTAAGAGTTTTCTAAATGGAAGTGCTAGCTTCACTCAGAGTTTCTTGCAAATACCTAATGACAAATATCCAAATGCATTAAGAGGGCATGTTTCTTCTACACCTAAGGCTTATTTACATAATTCAGTAAGTACAACAATCAACATCCAAAATAAAAAGGAGTCATAGTAAAAACTATGACACCCCTTATCATAATTTTTATTATAACTTGACCCTTTACTTTGAAAGTTGACTATTGTTACCTACTGATTATGTGATAAGCCCTATGTGTAGAAGAAACAAGCCCGCTCCTTGGGTATTTAATGATGGTCCGGCCGAGTGTCATTAGGTATTTACAATAAATTTTGGACAAAGTTAACACTTTCATCTAGAAAACTCTCCCCCAATTTTGATGTCCCACATAGGCTTATTAGTTAATGTAAATGAGTTCGACATGTTAAATAGGGTTAGAAACACCCCTAGGGTTGCTCTAACCCATGCCCTAAAACCCCACCTCCTTGGGTAGGGTTTAGGGGTAGGAGTTAGTTAAACCTAAGCTCATTTGATTTATCTAAGGGGCTGGAATTCCGTGCAACCCACTTACACATATAAGAAACAAGGGGGGGCGCACTCCATCACATAAATAAGGTAGAGTATGTAGTATGAGAGTTCATGGGTTCCTAACAAGAGCTTGTTATTCTTCTATTAGTGCAAGCTCTAGTTTGTGTTGTTAAGGCACAACCCTTTATTGTGCTGCCTCAACTTCTAAACAACAGGGGTACTCGAGGTAGCATATCCTTAATGTTGGCGATTCTATGATTGGAAGCTCACACATTCCAAGGGATATAGGTTAAGACATGTCTTTAGCCTCTTCCTCCATGTCAAGCTAGGTGTAGTACTCACAGCTAAGCAAGCCACATCCGTGTCCTTATCTAGCTATGGGCATGGGATCTTGGCTGACATGTTCTCGTTACTCAATTCATGAAGATTCATTAAAAAGTTCTAGAGTTGGCATTTAAAAGCCACGTTTGTAACATTTGGTGCAATTCTTGAATCTAAGAAGCTATGGCATGATAGCCCACATTGTGGAAGGCAGTGTCACATAAAGATGTGACATTAAACTAGATGACACATGGTACAATGCCCGAAGCACCCCTTTAGGGTTGTGTCATGGGTTTATCGCCAAGGGTTGGATACTTTACCGAGCATGCATACTTAAGCTTGCACTAAAGTGCTACGCTTTGAGCATCAACTCAAGGAAGGTTAGGTCTCATAACTAAGTGTGCTTTAACACATTTGGTTAGAGGGTGTTCTCCCTGGGATCTAAGGGTTGAACAACCTAAGCTTATTAGCATGAGCCCTCTTACAAGGTCATGTACTTCGGGTTATCCAAACTTAACCTTAGGGAGTTTGCTTAGCGAAACACTCGTTGCACACTTGTGATCTCACTAAGTATTAGCCCTAAATCTAAGGTATGACTTAGCCACTAAAACCCTCAAGAGTTAGTTGTGGTTTAGGGTGCCCTTGTTGCCCTGAAGGGGTTGTACTCCCAAATGAGGGTAATTCCTCAAGGGGTAAATGATAATGCCTTAACTTTGTCACATGGGTAAGCTTCACGCTCTCCTTGATGAGGTTAGCATGAGCATGTCTAGTCTATTGGGATATGATTCTAATGTCTACTCAGTTATCCTTTGGTTATTGGGATATTATTCTAAGGGACTTAAGGGTAGAACTTTAAGTCTTCTACCTAATTAGGCATTTAAGTCAAATTCTTGGGGTCATCTTGAAAGACTTAACCTTGATCACACATGGTGATGACGTTGAAAGACCACTTGGCAACCACGTGTTGGCCTTTTGGATTAAAACTCTAACCCCGCCCCCCCTTTGTCCCCCCCTCTATTTCTATATGTGTAAGTGGGATGGCATGGAATGCCAACCCCTTAGTTAACGAGATGAGTTTGTAATTTAACCTAACTCCTACCCCTAAATCCTACATGAGGGGAGGGGATTTTAGGGCATGGGCTAGGGCAACCTTAGGGGTGTTCCTAACTTTTACTTAGCATGTCGAACTCATCTACACTAACCGAAAAACCTAACTAGAACGTCAAAATTAAGAAGAGTTTTTTAAAAAGTAAGTTCTAGCTTCATCTAGAGTTTCTTATAAATACCTAATGACACCTAGTCAAACCATCACTAGATACCAAGTGCACTAAATAGACCTGTTTCTTACTATATCTAAAATTCATCAACATAGTATAATAAATAACAATAATTAGTATTCAAAGTAAAGAGAAGTCATAATAAAAACTATGACAATGCCTTAGCTTTATCATGGGGTATGTGTAAGACACATTTTCTTGGTAGGGTTAAGGCATGAGTTTGTTTAAGTTTCATAAGGTAAGATCTTAAAACTTACTCAAGTTATTTTTAGGGGTTGGAGAGGATTTATAATAGGACCCTAAATCTTATGTTTATTTGGACATTTAAGTCAGACTCTCGAGATTGTCTTGTAAAGCATAACATTGCTCGCACATGGTGTCAATGCCAAGTGACCATTTGATAACCACGTGTTACCATGTGTTAATCATTTGGGTTAAGACTTTAACAATATGTATTAACCTTTTGAACAATTTTGTTGTCTACACTGTGGTGTTGATCTGCATCACACATGGTTTATCATAAAATGAAAGTGAATAAGTAAAAGATTAACTTACCTCTAACAAAATGAGTTGAAAATTATGAATTACTAATATTAAAATTTATTTATTGGATGTGTTGAACAATTTTATCTGTGTCAAACGAGATATGATGCAAGATGCATCTCATTTATTTAAGTAGGTATTACATGCATTTTATTGCGATTTGGGCATTTTGTTTCTATGTTTCCATTGTCACAGGTTATTCTATTTCGTTTAAAAAAATTCTTTAGATAAAATTATTCTCATTACATTATACCTTCCACCAACAAGGTTGTTTTCAATGCACCTTGGAGTTCTTTCCATAGTGATATCTAGACTCGTAACTATGTTTCTAGAGGTAGTTAATAATAATAGTTATAAATAAAGCATTACCTTTATTTTATCACTTTTTTGAAATGTGGTTTTTTCTCTTTTGGATGCTTTTGGTATTTGACATTGTTCTTGACAAAATTTCACAAACAAGGGTTTAATAAGGCCCATTCTGCAAGTGTCCCCAATTGTGGAACAAAGACGCCAAAGAATTAACATCAGGTGCCTGTGTGCGATTAATTTATACGATGTATATGTGTATGTTTTGTTCTTTCATAAAACAATAGTATGAAGTTTTAGGGTTCTTCAGTTGGGGGTTTAGGGCTCTTGGAGAAATGGTGAGCGAATGCGATCTGGATCTGTGGCTCAAGGTAGGATCCCAGCCTCCGCTGCCTGCAACGACGCATTCCTGGGAGCGTCAATCGGTTGCATCTTCCGCTGTGCGATCCACGGCACAACCCTCCAGTGTAAGTTGTTGTTAAAATTTCTTCCTAGGAAAGAATGTGTGATGAAAGCTTACGGTTTGAATGCAGTTACTATATTAATACACACATACACACATGTATATATGTATTTAAAATGATTTATATTATAGTTCTGCGTGTATGCACTCATATGTCCAATGATGACCAATTACGGGAGAAGCTCTCAGACACAAAACAATTTCTCCACCAGGCTTAAAATGCCTTTTGTTTAAGATCTTATTGCAAAGATGGTGTTTCCGATTTGATTTGTTTAATGTTTCAGGAGCCCGAGTTGGTGAAAGACTGTCTACACGCACTTCAGGGCCTTCCTGCGGCAGTGAAACGATTGGAGAACCAATCAGTTGCGTATTGCCTGCAGCCAGCCGATAAAACCATTCACAACATCTCCACGCTTTGGACTCTGTCTTCCAGCACAAGCGCATTGGCTAAGTTGCTCCACCAACTTGCCCTTGCGGGTTCTCACCGCTGCCAACTCGATCAATTCGTCGAGTTCTTCTCTGGGCCCCGAAATACAGGTATACATATTTACTCTCTAGAGGAATTATGACGCCGCACATTTTGTAGTACCCAAAGCGTGTACTTTATACTCAATGTGTATGTTTCAGTATTTTGCAATTAAAAATTATGTAAATGCATACGTATGAACCTGTGCAACTATACTTTTAAAGCAGAGACGGTACCTGCGTGTCTTATTTTGTGGTATGTTTAGATACATTATGTGTGTACAAATGATACATATACGGCGTGTTTTTGTATGCAATCAGGATGTCAAAGGCGTCCGAGAAAGAAGAAGGAACGACCCTCCTGTGGAGACGACAGGAGCACAGATTCTTCACCCGGGCTCCTGAACCAGGCATTCGCGGCTGCTGTCCGGACGATTCTTCAGGGATATTCGGCTTCTCTGGACTCACTCTTGGATTCTTTATCACGACGGAGAATAAGCGATTCCAAGTCTGTTTTCATTTATTCTAACTATTGGTTTTCGTTCTTTACCTTTCTCTTTGATAGACAACCTTTTGGTGGAGCACTCTTTGGATACGGGCATGGACTTATGAGTCTCCTGGAGCTTTTCTTGCATACACAGGAGCTGCGGCTGCAGCTACAGGCTCTTACGAGAGTATGTCTGATCAATACTGCAGATTCAGAAACCGAACTATTGTCTTACAATATGGATATTTTCCGTGCTTTTCCTAAAGGAGCCGACTTGCTAACTCACCTCTACAATCTGCTACTCGTAAGTAAGTTATATATTGTTAAGTACTATGATCTGTGTCTGGGCATATATGGTGTATTCATATACTTAAAATTGCATTTCTCAGGAGCCTGACCCAGTTCACGTCGAACTGCTACGCTTTCTGTTCGCCCGTACTTGTGAACCGTACGAAGTCTTTATACGCTCTTGTATATATAGCGCCACATTGACTGATCCCTATGGCGAGTTTATTTTGGAGCAAACGCCCAGCCCTCATTCAACTGGGCAACCTTTGCGAAGTACTTTAAAGGTATGAGCTTGGGTGTGTAAATACAGGTATAAGCGTGTGTGTGTGCGCGTGCATACAGGCTATATACATGCCTGTAACTCTACTGCAGATATACTAGTCATAAATTCATTTGTTGATGACAAGTGATGTTTTGTAGGTACGTGATGGTGTGAATGCTCCCATCTTTTTAGTGCAAGTATGTGCACAACTGCTTCTTGCAGGACAACAACTAGAAGTCCTGCTAAAGCATCCACAAACCCGTGAATTCGCCAAGTCCTTTGACTCTTTTGGCCAAGAAGTAGTTGAGGAACATCTTCCAGAAGATAGTAAGTAGTAAGCTCTAGACACATGCGCACGCTCAAGCACATATATTTATGTTCAGCTGTACATAGATTTGTCTGTGTACATAGTACATTCGAAAATTATGTATTCTTGCATGTATGCACGCATTATGATTGCAAGTTATTGCAGAGGAGACAGAAGAAGAGAGGATCGAAGAAAGTGTGAAAGTTTCGGAAGCAAACATAGAAGACACAAAATCCGGTTCATGTGACTTACTGCAAAGCAATTTTAACGGAGACGAAGAATATTCCGTCAATTTCTTTCTGTCCGGTTACAACAGAGGTGCATCTTGGCTTGACGTTGGACTTCCGAAGAATCCCTTTTTTGACGGTAACCACCTGACCGTATACGGATATGTAACTACGCTATTCATGGAGGGATACGATGGGTGGGATATACGGTCAGACGTACTTAACGAGGACAGCCTTATGAGGAAACTGGTGCCTGAGCTAGCACAAGTGGGGCTTTTGTCGCTAAAAAGTTTTAAGAAGATTGATTCCGTAGATCCCATTAGAGTTTTGCTTGACGACAACAATTTGCCTCTAGTAAGTACTGTGTGTGTGGGTGTGGGCGTGTATGTGTGTGCTAACTGTTTCTTGCAGATTTCTGTTAAAAGCTGTCAACAAGAAGGTGTTCATGTTGATCATCAAGAGAATGACGATATCTTTTCTATTCAAGAAGAGAAACCGGCCAATAGAGAACCTGCTCCAGGAGGTGGTTCATGGGTAACTATGTTGAGACAAACTCGACTGCAAAATATTTGCAATCCAGCAGAGGTCAGAATGCTATAAGTAATATCCAACGACGTAATACATATTATATGTTAAATTGTGAATGTTTTGTTCTGTTTCTACAGAAGCTCAACGGCTGTGAAGTAGTTGCCTCTGCAGACAAGACACAAGAGGTCAGAAGAATTGTGAACTTAATCTTCAGAATATATATATATATATATGTGTGTGTGTGTGTGTGTGTGTGTGTGTGTGTAGTGTAAGGATCCTGAGACAACATACAGTAAGAACGTTATTTATTATGATAGGAATTCCGAAAAGACTATCAAGAAGATGCTATTCTAGACGTACCAATCAGCATAGTTGTGGAGAAAAGCATCGTGAACGAAATACTCACCCAGTATCCTTTTCGAATTATATACATATGCGTGTGTATGTGATTATACACGCGCGCCCGTGCGCACACACACACACACAACGATTGTGTTAGTGTCTTTAACAGATGCTAGATATCGGCTTGTGAGTGGGTACACCGTCAGGCTTTTACAGGTAAGTCTTCACCTTCAGGAGCATTACGTGGCCTTGAAACGTTATTATTTCATGGAGGTCGGGGACTGGGCGGATAATTTCATCACTGCGCTCTGCTCTCATGTATGTAATCCATATCCTGCATAGCCCAGGCACACACACACACACAGACCGATAGATAGACAAATAATTGACCGTATTGTGTAGTTATGTCTCTGGTGTGTGTGGGTACGAAATGCCTGCGTAAGTGTTTATAAATCTGTGCATATTGTGCGTCATAAGCATGTCCGCGTCACACACACACATGTACACACGACTACAGTCAGACGCACGCACGCACGCAGAATGTTACCTATGTGCACTGTTATGTATTTATATATATGTGTGTGTGTGTGTAGGTATATATATTGATATTTCCTCCTCCTGAATTCTTAAACGCTCTATGTAATCAGAAGTGGAAAGTTTCAGCTGGCAAGCATCAGTTACTCGAAGTTCAAAGAATGTTGGAAGCTGCTTTGCAGAAATCCTCTTGTGATGGCGACAGTCACGCAGAACGGCTCTACATTTGCAAAGATTTTGAATGTCACGACTTCATCAACCGCAACAGTAAATTTTGTCCTGTTACATTTGTGTGTGATGTATGTTTAGTTTTGTCTTTTGCAGGTTTGCAGGCATTTGACTTCATCGAGCTCGGTTACCATGTAGAGTGGCCTCTTGATTTAGTTCTTACGGCTGAGTCTTTCCGTTTGTACAAGTTAATATTCAGACAGCTGCTTCGTATAAAGCACGTCGTATTTGCTCTTGGAGAGATCAACAGCTCTTTGCAGGTTTCTATACTCACGCGCGCGTACGCACGCACACAGACAATGTATTAATTTTGCATCATTATGAACGTCTAGTTCTTGTAGGTAATGGAGCGCTCTTTGCGTAAATGTACTCTGTCGAGTTGTCAGCAGAAGGACCGATTTCGTACACTTCAGCTTTTCAGGTGTGTGTGCTGTGTATGTGTTGTATGTATGTGCTCCAGTGCTTGCATGCATGCGAAATTGTGCTTCATCGACTGAATGTAGAATGATTAAGGTGCATCAACCAAGTTTGAAACCTTTAACGTGATGGGCTTTCATTAGGCATCAAATTGGACATTTTATCACGGCTCCAGTGTTACGTCCAGTCTCAGTTACTACATGTTATTTGGGGTGACTTCCTTCACAGCATCCAACACGAGGTAACATAGCAACATGAAGTAGAGTGATCTCTCTCTCTCTCTCTCTCTAAGGTTGTTCTCTTGCAGATTAAGGACATGCAGGATATAGAGGTTGTGCATATCAAGTACTTGAACAACGCAGTACGCCAGTAAGTGCTTAGTGATTGGTTTTGTACTTTCCAATATAATGATAATATTTTAAACGTTCTGGACTTAGGTGTTTTCTGTCTTGGGATGTCGAGGAGGTAAAGCATTGCATAGAGAACATTATGCAATGCATGCTGGACTTTAGAGCATCTCTGAAGAATATACACGTCATGGATGAGACTGACGTCTGTAGCAGCCATTTATATTCAAAGGTGCTTAGTAGATTATCTATTAATACATACACATACCTGTCTAGTTAATTAGTAATTGTTTACTAATTACTTAATGAGCGGCTTGTCTTTAGGTGCTTGGACTGAGATCTTTGTTTCTTGACAACATAAGCTGTCTACATAAATATTACGTGAAGCATCAGGTGCTCTCTCTCTCTCTCTCTCGTTACACGTATTCAATCTGAACTTCTTGAGTTGATCTTTTCAGGTTTCCGATTTCTGGACAGCATTGGACTACAATGGCTACTTCGCATCCGTATGTTAAGAATCCTTGTCGTTTACACCATACACATACAGGTAGCGCGTGTGTGCTATGCCTACAGTTAGAAATACAATGCTTGGCCTACAATGTTGCATAATGTCAGGTGAATACGTTATCGTATTTTTGTTTTGTTTATATAGACGACATGTGGACTGCTGCTGTCGCATTCAAGAAATCTTTTAAGAATATACGGCCGGAACATTCCAAGAATATGCCAACTAAAACTTTGGCTAGGGTTCACTTTGATGCGATGGCGATGGCGATGGGAACGACGATGGTGGTCGCAATCTGCATTTGCTCTTTATCGATCGCATCTGCCACCATCAATAGCACGGGCATCGGACAGGCAGATGCAATGAGGAGCACGGATTATCTCCAGTTGTTTGTGGATGAAACATCGTGGTACAACGATCTGGTGCTGCGCCCGCTCGGGCTGTATTCGGATTCGATCCCGCATGTTTTCCGCACTTGGCTTCGCAAACATCGCAGGTCTCTTGGTGTACTTCCTCTCTGGCGGTCTCTGGTGTCTCTACATCTACTGGTGGAAGCCCAAAGTCTATTTCCCAAACGGTATGCTGCTTGTGCCTCTATCAATATGTTTAATATAAGCATGCATGATATCTTGTAAGTAAATTATAGTTGAGGCATTTGTACATAGATACATGGCACACACGCACACAGATAAGACTAATGCGAATGGCTCTAGGTGGAATTCCGAAGGCGGAACCAATATGGCTACAAATTAAGGTGTCTATGACGGCCATGCCTTTGTACACGTTGTTACCAACGGTATCAGAGTACATGGTGGAGAAAGGATGGACGAGATGCTACCCGCTAGTGACAGACGTGGGACTGGTCAACTATTTGATTCTTTCAGCTGCTTATCTGGTCTTGGTTGAGTTTGGAATATACTGGATGCACCGTGGCTTGCACGATATCAAGCCTCTGTACAAGATGCTTCATGCTACACATCACATATACAACAAGCAGGACACGCTCTCTCCATTTGCAGGTACACGAGCAACCTGTCCTGCCCATTCACGTGCATCCTTATTATTCACTAGTTGTGTCGTTATGTGGTATTTTGTTTGACACTTGGCAGGGCTGGCGTTTCATCCCGTTGATGGGATTCTACAAGCACTACCACACGTTTTGGCTCTGTTCGTCATACCCATGCATTTCTTCACGCATGAGATGCTTCTTTTCCTCGAGGCTATATGGACCACAAACATACACGACTGCATAGACGGGAAAGTATGGCCGATCATGGGAGCTGCTTATCACACCATTCATCACACTACTTACCGTCACAATTACGGCCACTACACAATCTGGATGGACTGGATGTTGGGCACTCTGAATGTTCCACCCAGGCCCAAGCAGGCATGATGCCTTTTGCTCCCTTTTTTTTTTCTGACACAAATCCAAGTGTCTCTTGCGGATGCATTTGTAATACGTTTAAGAAAATAAACTTTTAAAGTTTTACTATAAGCCCTAGACAAATCTAGGGTCCAGGGAACAGGGGAATAGAGATTAGGGTTTAGAGATCTGATGGTGAGGCAGGTGAGCGAGGATGAGAAGCTCCACAAGCAGGTGGAGGCAGTATTCCAGGATTCCGACAACGATGTCACTGTCGCTTTCAAGGTAACCAAGAGTCAGTCTTCCTGGGGCGCTCTCTCTCGGTCTACCAGCAAACCTCGAGTCCTTGCAATCACTTGTAAGTGTTTAACCAAGAGGGAGATATAAGTTTTGATCTAAAATTATAAAGTTTTGCTCATCGTAACATGAATGCAGGCAAACGATCACACACTACTCAAAAGTTTAAAGTATCCCTCTATGTTTTGAAGTACAGCTCCAATGGACTACAGGCAAGTTACATTCTAGATGCTCATGCTTAAATGTCCACACGCATTTATCAGATACTAACTATGTTTGCATATCCATATATACTGAAGTCTGATAATGTATTTCAGAGCACAGAATACGACTTTTATGTTTGTTTTTCTTCTGTGGCAGACTGCTAACTTACATTCTAGATGCTCATGCTTAAATGTCCACACGCATTTATCAGATACTAACTATGTTTGCATATTCATATATACTGAAGTCTGATAATGTATTTCAGAGCACAGAATACGACTTTTATGTTTTTTTTCTTCTGTGGCAGACTGCTAAGTTGTACAAGATGAAGCATCTGGCCAAGGTGGAAGTCGTCCCTAGTGATAGCACAGGCTGCACTTTCGTCCTGGTATTACACACAACACATAGACATACATATATGTATGCATGTGTGTGTGTGTGGTAATACTGGTTTACGCACTCACTCATTTTAATGTTTTTTATAGGGTTTTGACAACTTGAAGATTCAAAATGTGGCCCCTCCACAGTGGACTATGCGTAATGTTGATGACAGGTTTTAATTTGTTGTTTATTTAGCTTTAGTCCTACTGAACACAACTTTCAGGAACCGTTTATTAACAACGCTTATACGACTGTGCAAGAAAACTTGGGCCGTATTCCCAAGATTGTGGGAATGGACGTGGTTGAGATGGCCTTATGGGAACAGGTAACACACACAGACGCACATGTGTGAGAGAGAGAGAGTCTAGAGAGAGAAAGAGGTTTTGGTGTCTATATGTTTCCCTTGAAAGTTTGAAGGTGAATAGTAGATATGTATAATCTGTAATGTAACTTTTATATCTTGTTAACAATGGGGCAGGAACATGCGGATGGCGATGTTGTTCCAGAAACTGGCGATGGAGGTGAACCGTCCCAGCATAAAGTTACTGTGGAAAGGGAGCTCGTTTCTAAAGCAGAAGAAGACGATATGGAGGCTCTCCTTGGCACGTTAGTATTATTGTCCTATATATTGGTCATATTTCCCTTCTTTGCTTATTTTGTTGCAGATATGTAATGGGATTGGACGACTCAGAAGCTTTTTCGGAACGTTTGAAACGCGAGCTTTTGGCTCTAGAAGCAGCCAACGTACATGCAATATTAGAAAGCGATCCTTTGGTTGAAGAAGTACGCGGGTTATGCATTACCTATGAAACACGCAGACACCTAATTACTTCTTCATATGGTGCGACATCTTAGAAATATTTTATTGATGTTCTGCAGGTGCTTAAACGTTTGAACAATGCAATGGAAGCTGTGGAAGATATGGATGAATGGCTAGGAATATTCAACGTCAAACTCAGGCATATGAGGGAAGATATTGAGTCGGTATGTATGACTGTGTGTGTGTGAGAGAGAGAGAGAGAGAGAAGCATAAGAGTTTGCTTTAATGTCTACAGATAGAAACACGAAACAATATGCTGGAGATGCAAGTTCAAAACAATGCTGCTCTTGTTGAAGAGTTAAATAAGCTTTTGGAAAGATTACGAGTTCCTCAGCAGGTACTTTATTAAATACGAGTGTGTGTGTGTGAAATTCTAAAGTATTTTCCAGTATGCAACACTTCTGACTACTGGAACATTTGATGAATCACGAATGCCTCAAAACGTTGATGCTTGCGATTGGCTGGCTGGAGCAATTCGTGGACTGGAGCCGCCACTTATGGATCCAGCTTATGTGAACATGCGTGCGGTAACTCTCTCTCTCTGGGCGAGCGAGCATGTGTGTGTGTTTGTGCGTCACTTAAGGCGAGATACGTCATCTGCACATGCACACACACACAGAATACATTATATATGTAACAGTATGTAATTATACAATAACGATAGAATCTGTACAACTATGATAAACAATGGTGTGTGTTACATATATCTTGCGTATATTGCAGGTGAAAGACAAGAAAGCCGAGCTTGAGAAGTTAAAGGCGACTTTTGTACGTCGTGCTTCTGAATTCTTAAGGAACTACTTCTCCAGTTTAGTCGATTTCATGATTAGCGACAAGACATATTTCTCTCAAGTAAGACTGTTTTTAAGTTATACGTTCCATATCTGTCTCCTATTTGTGATTATCAGTTATAATATTTACTCATTGCTTGCTTTCCCTATTTCCTCCTCTTCTTTGTGTTCTTGTCCTTCACTTCTTATTTATTTGTATGCAGAGAGGTCAGTTAAAGAGACCAGATCATGCTGATCTAAGATTCAAATGCAGAACTTATGCGCGATTATTGCAGCACTTAAAGGTATGCAGATAATAATTAGTGTAACTTAATGGAAGAAAATATAATATTGAATTATTTAACCGAAGTTTCCTGTAATATCAGAATCTTGACAAGAACTCATTGGGACCTTTGAGGAAGGCCTACTGTCAGTCTTTAAACCTGCTATTAAGACGAGAGGTAAGCATTTTCATACTCGAAGTCAATTTTATTGATAAATCCTAAATAATCATACGTACATGAAGTTAATGAAAGCATGATCGAAAGGCTTGAATAAATTGATTTTTCTATAGGCTCGTGAATTTGCAATTGAACTTCGTGCAAGTACAAAAGTATTAAGAAGTTCCCTTGTTTGGATGGATAATGCTGCTGCAGGTACGGGGCCTTCAGGAGCCGTAGCTGATACTTCTAATGTATCCGAAGCATATGCAAAGATGCTCCGTATATTTATACCCCTTCTCGTTGACGAGGTTTGTGCACTTGGTATTTTCATCAGTATAAAAGACATTGATGTCTATGCATCTTGTTATGTTTACATGATGTATCATATAAGTTGTCAACATTGTGTGTTTCTGTGCAGAGTGCGTTTTTTGCATCGTTCATGTGTTACGATGTTTACCATTAGCTCCTCCCAAATCTGGGGATGAGAAGGGTGGAGATGATGACGACAACGACGACGATATTAGTCCTTTGGTGATTATTATCTTTCTGGTTTTAACATGTTATTAATTTTTCTGCGTTTTCTGTCTCAGGACCTCGATGGTTCAGACGCAAAGCCAAGTAAGTTTTTAATTCATCTGGGTTTACATATATTTGCACAACGCTATACGGAATAACTCGTAAACACATGCAATCCTTATCTTTTCTCTCTCTTTCTCCCTCCCTCCCTGTCCCTCCCTCTTATAGTAACGTTTGCTTCTTGCAGCGGAGCAAAATGCTGCGGAACTCGAAGCACTGAACCAAGCTCTTCAGGAACTTCTTGATGGTATTCAGGTAATATTTTTCCTCTCGCAAGTTTCTACATTGCAATTTATTTCTTCTAATATAAGAGTATGCATATCGTTTACTAAACAGGAGGATTTCTATGCGGTTGTGGATTGGGCTTATAAAGTAGACCCTTTGCGGTGTATCACAATGCAAGGAATGACTGAAAGGTATCTTTCCAGTCATAAAGCAGATGCTGCTGGTTTTGTACGCAAATTGTTGGCCGACTTGCAAACTAGAATCAGCAACCAATTTAATAAGGTGAACCACGTGTGTGTGCATATACATATTATGATTTGCAGTTCACTAAAGATATCAATATATGTGCGTAGAGATTATTCATTTGTTTTATATAATATTCGTGTTATGTGTGGGTTAAACTACATTGCTTTATGCAGGTAAATCTCAGTTATTGACAATCAAATAGTTTTATCTGTTAAATTCTTTCTTATTACAGTTTATCGATGAGGTTTGCCATCAAATAGAAAAACATGATCGCAACGTGAAACAAGTTGGCGTCCTCTCGTATATTCCAAGGTAGGTATGTTATAATTAACGCAAGTAATATTTGTATATTTATACATTCGCACAATATTGGATTGTTATTAAGCGTTGTGGATCTTTTCAGATTTGCAGCTTTAGCAACACGAATGGAGGGACTTGTACAAGGAACGTCTAGAGATATGGTCGATCTTGCTTACACAAAGCTTGTGAGTTACTTGTTAACCAATAACTCCTTGTTTGGTATATAACATACCGTATTTGTGCTTATCCTCCAGGTGGGAACAATGTTTTCTGTGTTGGAGCGTATAGCACAAAATGATCCAAAGTATGCTGATGTTTTACTTCTTGAAAACTATGCAAGTTTTCAGAACAGGTATAGTTTGCTCCATTCTGCTTTAAATCGTATTAGGCCCATTCTACACTCGCGCGCGCGCGCGCACACACACACAGGCATATGGTTGTGAGATATTTATCATACATGTGTGCTTTATGGCAGTATGTTTGATCTGGCAAACATGACCAACGTTGGCCCGATTTTATCAACAAGCGAGTGAAGCGTATGAGCAAGCGTGCACTCGTTACGTGAACTCCATCATCAACACGGTACGCCAGAATGTTCTTATATCATGTTCTTAGTTTTTTTCTTGCAGCAATTCGAAAAGCTTTTCCAGTTTGCTCAGAGGGTAGAGAATCTGTTGTATACTATCACTCCAGAGGAGGTATAATATAGTTTATTTTAATCTTTAATGCTTATTGAATAGCTGCCTTTTCTTTTCAGGTTCCTTTCCAATTGGGTGTTTCAAAGAACGAGCTTAGGAAAGTGTTGAAAGCCAGCTTATCAGGGGTACGTCACACACACACACACAAGTTTTAATTCATACAAATATACCATTCATATGCGAGAATGTCACACGAAAAAGAGATTAAGAAGGTTCAACTTATCACAGGTTGAGAGGTCCTTACAGGCAATGTACAAGAAAATGCAGAAGAATTTGACTTCAGAAGAGCTGTTACCGAATCTCTGGGACAGATGCAAGGTTCTCCCTCTCTCTCTCTCTCTCTCTCTCTCTCTCTCTCTCTCACACACACACACACACACACACACAAGCCCCTAGTCCAAATTCTGATATATATGTTTTGAGTACAGATTGAGTTTGTTGACAAATATGAGAGTTTTGAAGCGCTTATACAAAAGTGTTATTCAACGGAGACTCTGAGCCCATCGTCTGCAGAAATGAGGGAGCTTTTTAAAGCAGTTTGATTCGTTTGTAAATTCACAAAGTATAAAAGAATTTGAAATTGATGCATTAGGGTTTAGGGTTCTTGCAAGAGATGGTAATGGCGACGATGTTCATGCTGCTACTTCTTCATCCTCATCTGGTAAGCCATAAGAAAGCATCCGGATTCTTCCTGATGAAGAGATTTAAATCTACAGGCCCTTTCCTGCGCGACAAAGAAGACAATCTCCTGGGTAATCTCTCTCTTCTCTCTCTTCTGCATGATATACATCCGCGGTTTTGCAGGTTTAGAATTTCCACAATCTGTGTACACATTTTCAATGGAGGCAATGGAGCCAGAGTGCAAGGAAGCTTGCCGCATTCTCCTGTACGCCACTAATGACGGTCCTGCTTATGCTAATCACAGCTTAATCCAGGAGTTAACCCCAAGCCCTACTCTTGTCTTCACAAGCCTGGAAGCCGGTTCATACCATCTCCGGATCAACTGTTCTGATTCTCTCGTGGGTACGTTTTAACACACATGTCGAGGATATGTGGACATGCTTGCGGTGGTGACGAAGAGTGTGTAACATAACAAGTCATGAATAAATGACTCAATATGCATTCTATGTATACTTGACAAAGAAATGTTCATATACTTTGACAGCTCAGTGTTCTTAATCTTGTTCTTCGTTTTCTCTCTCTCCTATCATTGTACGTTTGCATACTCATATACATATAGGCACATCGAAATTCACGTGCATAACTGATTATCGCATTCATACGGATCATGAACCTTTATATAATGGAGTGATAAGTTCCAGGAATGAAATATTCTTACAATCTGCTGTTTGGATAGAAAAGTTTAAACTATTTCTAAAATATTACGGTAAAGAATGTGGCTTATCCCGATTATACCAGCATGTATATATAGTATACACTATGAAAGAAGGGGCTTGTCCAAGTGAACTCCTTCCTTATGTATATACTGAAATACATATTGTCCTCCAGTTCGAGGATAACGCGATAAGTTCTGCATTTATTTTTTGTATTCATATATGCATTGGAGTATCGTGTTTTCCTGCACATAGTCACATTGGATGGATTACAACTGTTTTATATCATCCTTTTTGCAGCGTGTCGGGTAGAACCACCGGCTGTGGACTTCCAGGTCGAGTATGAAACACCAGCTCGTGTCATTTCTGTCGGCAGCATCAAAGTATCCAAAGGAATATGACAGAACATCTTACCGAATCGCCGCGTCCATGGTGTGTAGATCCATGGAAAGCTGTAGTAATTCCTGCCATCCTCCTCACTGGTCTCAGACTAATCTCATCTCTTACCAGAGGTATGTGTTTTATATTGCTATATACGTATCTATACTGTTTGACTTATATATTTAATTTTTCATTCATGGATCTGGTAAAAGAGAGCAGACGTGGCTAGCCGCAAACAGCAGCAGCTGTCAGGATAGGAATGTTTTGGTGATAAACCAGGTGTTTTTATTAGATGCTAATACTTGTTAGCTGCATTTATATGGGGGCCATGAGAACACAATAACCTTTGAAGGACTCTAAATGGAAGTAGTACTTGGATCAATAAGTTGCAACTCTATGTAGCTCTTGTGATTATGCAACTTAGTTTTGCTGAGTTTGAGATTCTTACAAGGAATCTACTAGTTGGTGGGTTTAGTCCCTCTGTGTTTCCTGTTTACAGAAACGCAATTGCTTTCTTGCTCTAGCTCCAGTTGCTTACTTCCTTGAGAGGTTCGCTCTCGCTCCCTTCTCTCTCTCTCATGATTTATGTGCAGAGAAAATCGCCCTAAGCTGGAAACTCATCATCTCCCAGTGCTTCTCGCTCTTGGAATTGGGTATGTTATATGTAGATATGTGCACTCTATTTGCGTGAGTGTGTATGCATGTGTACACGTCTAATATATGTTTTCTTTTTTCCTAAAGCTGGGTGATGAATGTGGGTTATTTGTAGGATTTTTTGCAACCAGATCACTTATGTATTAGGACATTGGTATACATCAGCTTCCTTTACATCAGCCTATAGAAATTCACTGCCTGTTTTCGCATTTCTTCTGGCTTATTTTATGGGGTAACCCCCCCCCCCCCTCTCTCTCTCTCTCTCTCTCTCTACACACACACACACACACACACGTGATTGAGACTTGTATGTGCTACAGGATTGAGAAGCTAAGCATAAGCAAACGTGAAGGTCAAGCAAAGCTTATGGCAACGGGCTTAGGGGTAGGTGGTGCAACTATCATGGTGCTTTACCGAGGCCCGCAAGTAGTAGAACCATGCCCTGGAAATCATTTGAAATTGCTTGGCACCTGGCACCTTGGTGTTTTGATTCTAACTGTTTCAAACATCACCTTTGCCTTCTTTCTAATTGTACAGGTAATGTGTGTCTCTATATTTAAACATATGCATGTGAGTTTGTTGTTTATGTGTATTTGTAAACAGGCAAAGTTTATGAAGACTTATAGCAACACAATATCGATAGGCATTGGATGTGTGGAGCTTGCTCTTGATACCCAGCTTTCAAGATGGACATTGAATTCTGCTTCTGTTGCTTTTGCAGTAGTATATGCGGTACATAGATATATCATCTAAGGTGTAGAGCTGCCTGTATGTTTGTGTGCACACATGTCCATTGAGAGAGAGCATAACAAGATTGTTTGTGTACATTCATATATTGACATCCACATGCATATATATGTGTGCGCAGACATACACATACATAAGTAGCATGTATTTGCAGGGTTTGGTAGCATCAGGACTCGTATCGGCAATTCAATCTTGGGGAATCAAAAGAGGTGGCCCCGTAATCGTAGCCGCAACCCAGCCATTAGAGACTGTTGCTGTTGCAGTTCTAAGTTTTATTTTTCTCAGGAGGGCTTTAATCTTGGAAGGTTCTCTATTTTTATTTATTTATTTTGAGATTAATATTGTTTGCAGTTTGATAGGTGCTCTAATAGTTATCGCTGGATTGTATTTTCTTATCTGGAGCCAGTCGAGGGAAAACAATCTAAAGGACTTGACATCGTTGAAACAGCCCCTACTAGTCATTGTACGTACATAAATACATATATTAAGTACCCAAGAGCATGCTGTGACAAGCGGGGTTTTGCAGAATGACGCCGCATAAAAGTATTGTCTTCTAACTGCGAGTTTCTTATTTTACATAACTTTTCTATGAATTATTTTAAACATTGTTAAGGGTCTGCTGGGTTATGCTTCTTCACGTACTCAATGTGGGCACGCTCCATGAGGTGTGTTACGTACATATGCAGTCTCTTAATATTTACAACTAACATAATAACTAATAATTTACTCGTTTTTGAACAAATAAAATAAACTTTTATAATTACATCATTACACGCGTGTGTTATATACATATATCGGGTGCTAATGATGTATTACACCTGTGTACATAATTTTCCAAGTTATATAATCGTTATGCTTATATAGTTTTTTTGTTTCTCAAGAAAAACTATATATGTACTCAGTTAATATTTATAACTAATAAAACTAACATAATGATTAGTTATCTTAATTGTTTATAAACACATACAAATATAAAATAATTGTTATTTCTTGATTATTTATAGTTCAAATATTATGTATTATCAATAATGATGTTTACATAAATATATATTAGTTAACGCATATATTTTTTGTTTTGTTTGTTTTAGTTTATGGGTTCCTTATTTATTAATTTATTGAGATACCTATACCTAAAGAATCTAAATTAGTTCTTTAATAAAATAATTGATTTAAATTCCTAGGTATATAATAATGTATGTGATAAGAGTCGTGAATAATATATAATGTCCAGTACTACGCTGGTAATTCTATATGAGTTCTGGTCATGCAAGATGTTAAACAGGTTTCTTCTTCGTTTTTAAGTAAGATAAGTAAAACTCCCTTAAGTAATATATATTCATATAATTTAAGATATATTTTAAGAAAGAAATCGTATAAATGATCTGGTGTCACTGTAATAATTGTATTACCAGTTCAATATTTAAACAATGTTACTTAGAGTTTCCTAACGGCAGTGTAGGAATTATATACACTACAGCGTAAACATAAAAACACTCTTCTCCTTTTGAGCAGTGGTAGCTATGGTGGCGATAATGTCTTTCACAGTGCACCCTCTGCTCAAATCGTTCACAACTCCTGAAGAACCGGACCTATGGCCAGATATGATTGCAACAGTTTGCTCGCGTTCAAATCCGGGAACACAAAAACGTTGACCACATGTACATTAATAACCTACTTTTCCAGCACCTTTCCCCTTGAGTTGCATCATACTGCAAAGTAACAATAACAAATAAATGTTCAATAGACATAAGAAATACAACTCAGATTACCTGAAGTGGCCCCTCGACCAACAACTTTGGTCTCTTGGATTTCACAATACAGACTGCATCCGCTATCTTTTGTATAAGTGTTTCCTAAGGTACCATCAAGGTAGGTGTATGTGTGTGTGACACGCGCGCGCACACAGTGTCACACACACACACACACACACACATATATATATAAAAGAGAGACCTTGGTTGGAATTTCCAGTCGCATAAGACAGTAAAGCAACACGGGGTTCGATTCCAAATGCAATAGCTGTGTCAGCCGATGCAATAGCAATTGCAATTGTTGCAAGCTCCTCAGAAGATGGGATTGCAACATCGCCATAGACGACAACTTTATCAGGTAAACACATAAAGAACACACTGGAAACTATAGAGGTACTACCTTCTGTACATTATATGAAATATAGATGTGGTAAGATCACAATCAGTAAAGCCCAGTACATAAGCATATATAGAGATAGATCCAAATTACTACTAGCAAATACATCATTCTAAAGTAATTATTACACACACACACACACACACATGCCGACCTTAATGACCTGCAAAGCAGGACGAACAGTAGTATGCACAGCACCAGAAATCATTCCATCTGCATCTCCAATGCATATATGAATACAAAAAAAATAAATGCAGAACTTATCGCGTTATCCTAGAACTGGAGGACAATATGTATTTCAGTATATATATATATAAGGTAAGGAGTTCACTTGCACAAGCTCCTTCTCTAGTTTCATAGTGTATACTATATATACATGCTGGTATAAATCGGGATAAGCCATAGAAATAGTTTAAAATTTTCTAAAGCTTAAGCGACTTTGACAGCCTATCCAAACAGCAGATTGTATGAATATTTCATTCCTGGAACTTATCACTCCATTATTATATAAAGGTGCATGATATGAGTGCGATATAATCAGTTATGCACGTGAATTTCGATGTCCCTATATGTATATGAGTATGCAAACGTACAATGCGGAGAGAGAGATGTATATAGAAAACAAAGAACAAGATTAAGAACACTGAGCTGCTCTTAGTTTCAAAGTATATGAACATTTCTTTGTCATAGAATGCATATTGAGTCATTTATTCATGACTTGTTATGTATACGCACACTCTTCGTCAACTGCAAGCTATCATCTACATACAAACACTCTCTGTGTGTTAAAACGTATCACAGCTTAAAACCCCAAGCCCTACTTTTGTCTTCACAACCCTCACTGGTCGCGTACAGGAGAATGCGGCAAGCTTAACCTTGCACTCTGGCTCCATTGCCTCCCACGGATTGTGGAAATTCTAAACCTGCAAAACCACGGATGTATATCATGCAATAGAGAAAGAGAGGGAGAGAGGGAGAGAGGGAGAGGGAGAGGGAGAGGGAGAAGCTTGCATCTGTCCCAGAGATTCGGTAACAGCTCTTCTGAAGTTAAATTCTTGTGCATTTTCTTGTGCATTGCCTGTAAGGACCTCTCAACCTGTGATAAGTTGAACCTTCTTAATCTCTCGTTCGGATGACAAAAGTCGAAACCTTCTCGAGCGTGATTATATTATTTTTATGAATTAAAACTGCGGTCACATGAGTACGTATTTATATGAATTAAAACTCGTTGTGTGTGTGACGTACCCCAAGCTGACACGACGCAAACACAAGCCGGCCTCTGAACCTGCTGGGCCGGATTTACCATCTTCCTCAGTACGATCGGCACACCCTTTGTAAAATTTGAATTATATTAGGAAATAACACACACACACACATGTATACTATAGCTCTGCTCATATGGCCAATGATGAGAAGCTCTCAGACACAAAACAGTTTCTCCACCGTTTTCTTTAATGTTTCAGTTGGTGAAAGACTGTCTACACGCACTTCAGTGAAACGATTGGAGAACCAGTCAGTTGTGTATTCCCTGCAGCCAGCCGAGCCGATAAACCATTCACAACATCTCCACGCTTTAGACAGCACAAGCGCATTGGCTAAGTTGCTCCACCAGCTCGCCTCACCGCTGCCAACTCGATCAATTCGTCGAGTTCTCTCTGGGTCCCAATATACAGGTAGCCTGTATCTATCTACACACATAAAACTGATCCATGTGTTTTGTACAAATGTACTCTCTAGAGGAAGGTCGCACATTTCTAGTACCCAAAGCGTGTACTTTGTTACTCAATGTGTATGTGCATACTGTGCAACTAAACTTTTAAAGTAGACACAACAGGAGCACAGATTCTTCTTCTGTACGGACGATTCCACAGGCATATTCGGCTTCTCTGGACTCACGACGGTCATTTTTATTTTTTCTTAAGTATTGTTTTTTCGTTCTTTACCTTTTGGATTGGATACTGCATGAGTCTCCTGGAGCTTTTCTTGCATACACAGGAGCTGCTACTGGCTCTTACGAGAGTATGTCTGATCAATACTGCAGATTCAGAAACCGAACTATTGTCTTACAATATGGATATTTTCCAAAGGAGCCGACTTGCTAACTCAGCTATACAATCTGCTACTCGTGCTTCCGAAACTTCCACGCTTTCTAAAGCGAGTCATATAAAGACTTTGTACGTACGGGCGAACAGAAAGCGTAGCAGGCTCCTGAGAAATGCAATTTTAAGTATACGAATACACCGTACACCCCCAGACACAGATCATAGCACATACTTAACAATATGTAACTTACTTAAACATAGAAGACACATGTGACTTATCATATTTACTGCAAAGCAGCTTTAACGGAGACGAAGAATATTCCGTCAATTTACAGAGCCTTGACGTTGGACTCCCCACGGATATGGAGGGATACGATGGGTGGGATATACGGTCAGACGTACTAACGAGGATACAAGTGGGGCTTTTGTCGCTAAAATGTTATAAGAAGATTGATTCCATTAGAGTTTTGCTTGACGGCAACAAATTTACCCGTGCGTGTACATGTGTTGTAACTTTTTCGTGCACATTCCTGTGAAAAGCTGTCAACAAAAAGGTGTTCATGTCGATCATCAAGAGAATATTTATATATATACGTAGGAATTCCGAAAAGGTTGTGGAGAAAAGCATCGTGAACAAAATACTCACCCTTTTCGAATTATACATATGCGTATGTATGTGATTATACACGCGCTCGCGCGCGTGCGCGTGCACACAAACACACACACACACACACCAACGATTGTGTTAGTGTCTTTAACAGATGCTAGATATCGGCTTGTGAGTGCGTACTCCGTCGGGGAAAATCTTCACCTCGGGAGCATTACGTGGCCTTGAAACGTTATTATTTCATGGGGACTGGGCTGATCACTGCGCTCTGCTCTCATGTAATCCTGAATACGCATCACTCACCCAGGCACACACACGTGGGGTTTAAATATGATAAGTAGGGCATGACAATTAGAGTTAGTCTACTATTAGCCGTGAAAATCAACAAAGATACGCTGTTCACGACGGATAATAAGAAGGTTTTAATGATCCCAAAGCCAGGCTATTTTAACAAGCTTGCTCTTTATGTTAACAGCAATACAGCTCCAGTGTTGGTCCTCGTGGACATAATCGATACACTCATTCAAAGGTTGAGTCACCGGGTTAAAAGGATTCTGTGGAGGAGGCAAGACCAAGTGGCTAGAATCAACACTTTTGTTATTGGAAACACAAACTCGGACATCCCAAGAAGGTGCTCATCTTTTCGGGTCGCTCCTCAACCGAGATTTCCTTGAGGAGGCAGAGGCTTTTAATCAACTCGTGGAGGATAGAAACTTGTTGGGTGGCATTGTTCTTAAACTTTTTTTTTCCTCAGCAAAGGCAACCTCTCACCTTTGAACAGCCCCTCTACGGCTGGCTGCAACAAGAAGAGATTCTCGAGGACACATGAAAGGAAAAAGAAACATTTTTGGTAGGTATTGGAGTGGAGAGCTAACGCACGGATCATAACTGCTGGACATGGGAAATAAATTCTGGACAAGGAAACAGATGCAGGAACTGAGGGCCCGAAAGCAAAGGAAGCGATCCAGAGCTAAAGCCAATTAACAATCGAGGAATTTCTTTATAAGTAAACTTTTTACAATTATACGTCTCCATGTCATTATCCGTACGTATATTAATATTATTTTCAATTTAATTCAATATTTGTTTTGCACACATGTATAAACACAATTCAAAATTTACATATACACGTTCACACACATTAGAAGCAGTTACAGAAACACATATGCACATATATACATAATATAATGAGTGGATTATGACATAAATAAAGCATTTAACTTTGTATTTACGGATTATAATTGAAATCTCAAATCAAACATTACTCTACACTGGGATTTACATTTCTTTATATTAATGAGATATTCTTTATTATTTTCTTATTATTTCAAAAATATTTTAATATTAAACATGATTATTATAATGAAATTAGTATATATTCTTAATTATTTTAGTAATTATTCTACATTTGTATATATTAATGAGATTTTCTCCGTTAATTTCTTATTATATTCAAGAATATTTTAATGTTAAACCTTATTATCAATATTAAATTAATATATATTATTAAAATTATATATGACTATATATTAGATAAAATGATATATTATATATAATTTAAATATGTTCATATAATTTTTCAAGTTGTTTCAGATGGACACATGTGACTTTAGAAATATGTTTATATAGATATGCGGTCTTTTATAGATTATAACTAATCAAATTAACATAAAATTAATTATCTTAATTCTTCATAAACACATACAAATATAAAAATAATTTTTTATTCTTGATTATTTATAATGCAACATTTAATTTTTCTATACGCATAAATATATATGTTTTAAGTTAGTTAATACATATATTTAAAGTTGTAAAAATTCAAAATTTAAGAAAAAATAACTAGCCCTTTAAATAAAATTACAAGTAGTTTTTGTTTTGTTTGTTTAATCTTCCTTTTTTATTTTTTAATTTATTTAAATAAATTTTAATCACTGATTAAGATTCTTGAAGTATATCCTTTAGTTATTTCTCGTAATTTATCGATATCATCATTTTGGGTGGTGTGTGTTTCAGTTTTTACTCGGTTTTATCGACGTATTAGACAATTCAACTTTAAAATAATTAGTTCAAATTTTCATCGGAACGCACACAGTGAAACTGGAGATGGTAATTCTTTATGTCTCGTCGTGCAAGATGTTAAACTTCTTTTAAGTAATATATATTGAATTATCACTTAGAATTTCATAACAGCAGTATAGGAATATATACACTACAGCGTGAATATAAAAATATCTATGCTTTGGCTGATCCCCTCATTTTATGTACAGCACTCCTCTCCTTTATAGAAGCCTGCACAGCAGTGGTAGCTATGGTGGCGATGATGTCTTTCACAGTGCACCCTCTGCTCAGATCATTCACAGGTTTCTTCAACCCTGAAGAACAGGACCTATGGCCACTGCCCCAGTATGCTGCATAACAAATATATCCAATAGATATGAACGAGTGTGTTCGGGGAGTTACCTGCTGCACCGCTTTGCAACAAATATTGCTCGCGTTCAAATCCGGGAACACGAAAACGTTGGCCTGGAGAACAGAAAATAAGCACCACAGAGTGTATACATGTACATTAATAACCTACTTTTCCAGCAACTGCATTAGCTTTCCCCTTGAGTTTAATATCTGCGGCCACGGGATTAATAGCTGCATCATACTGCAAAGAAACAATAACAAATAAATATTCAAATAAAACATAAGAAAACAACTCAGATTACCTGAAGTGGCCCCCCACTAACAACTCTGGCCTCTTGGATTTCACAATACAGACTGCATCCGCTATCTTTTGTATAAGTGTTCCTAAGGTATCATGTCAAGGTAGGTGTGTGTGTGTGACACGCACACACACATGTATATATATAAAGAGAGAGACCTTGGTTGGAATTTCCAGTTGCATAAGACAGTAAAGCAACACGGGGTTCGATTCCAAATGCAATAGCTGTGTCAGCCGATGCAATAGCAATTGTTGCAAGCTCCTCAGAAGATGGGCTCGGATTGATTGCAACATCGCCATAGACGACAACTTTATCAGGTAAACACATAAAGAACACACTGGAAACTATAGAGGTGCTACCTTCTGTCTGTAAAAGTCACATTAAATTCTTCATATTACACATTATAAATATATATGAAATATAGATGTGGTAAGATCACAATCAGTAAAGCCCAGTACATAAGCATATATAGAGATATATACTATCATTCTAAGTAATTATTACCACACACACACACACACACACATGCCGACCTTAATGATCTGCAAAGCAGGACGAACTGTATTAGCAGTAGTATGCACAGCACCAGAAACCATTCCATCTGCATCACCAGCTGCAATCATGCACGTTCCTAATGTAATTGGATCGTTCGTTATCACTTCCTGTGCCTTGTCCATCGTGATACCCTGTATGTATAATATAACTGTATATGGTAACTTATATTATTGTAAAGAATGTAAATACTTGTGCATGTATATAGACCTTCAGATACCTTGTGCTTCCTTGCTTCGTAGTAAACTTGAGCATATTTCTCCAGCTCTTGAGGCTCAAGGGAGCTTTTAATAATTGCTGAGCTAGGAAGTTCCACATTGTGCTCTTTTGCAACTTTCAGGATATCCTCTCGTTTCCCTAGCATGATTAACTCGCATAATTCATGCTTAAGCACAAATGCTGCAGCTTGAACTGTCCTCGGTTCATCTCCCTGCGTAAAAAATAAAAAAAGTAAATTTAGTATAAGCAAGTAATGATTAATATGTTAGTTAGTTGGCATGCCTCTGGTAAAAGGATGACTTGCTTCTTCTGCTTGGCCTTCGTTAGTATTGAGTTCCTGAACAACAGCGGACTTGATGGAGGCTGAGTTTCCTACGAATTTACAAAACAATGGTTAGTAGCACAGAGAGAGAAAAGCTACATACTTGCCATACAGCTCCTTTGAGGATCTCATTGTCTATATTCTCTTGAAACAATGTCTCAACTTCCTCTGAAAGCTATTACAAGTAAGCAAACGTGAATAATAAAACCATTAATATTTATTACCATTATTATAGCAAAACATTATACACTGCTCTTCACATATACTATCTATTGTCTGTGTATATGTATGTATATACATATATACACAAATATACAATGGTCATACTAAGTGTAGAAAACATAATACCTTAGCACGAGCAGTTGCAGGAACATATCCGGCGAATGGAAGCCGAGATTCTAAGAAAAAGATTCTTCAGAATATGCTCAAGTGCAGGAAGAACAGTCGCACTATGAACAAGCGCTCCAACAATGGCAACATTCAGCTTTTTGAAAGCCAGTGAAGCTAACTTTGTGTGGGTTACAACTTGTTCAGCAAGCTTTGTATTCATATTTTCTATACAGAAAGTGTCAGTAGACATACACACAACATGCGTGTACATACATATTATTCGCATATAAGTACCTATGTCACTCACTCACACACAAGCTACCCTGGAGTTTGAGATTTTGCATAATCAAGGAAGCCTCTGTTGTGAGGAAGACATTTGATCCTAATGCAGAAGCAATGCTTGCGTTTAATGAGCCTGTATCTTTGCATAAGTTGTCCAAATATGTTCCTTCTATTACCACGAAATCATGTCTCCTCTTGTAGGCGTCATATGCTGTATAAGAAAAGAAAAATGCTTAATATATCTTAAAGGATTTATACACATACATAACACAGAAACGCACACAGCATATAGTAAATGTGGTACTTTTTACCGACAAATATTTGTTCAAGTAAGTCGTCCATATTATCATTAGCAAGCAGCTCATAAGCTTTCTCTTGGTCAATCCCTCGCATAAAGCTCGGGTCATCGTCGAGCCTGAAATGATTCTTAACCAACCTATAAAACACGTAAAACGGATCAACAACGTCTTATCTGTGTGTACATATATAGCAGGGAAGGATATAACTAAGTATCCGGTAACTTATATACATGTACACACGCACGTATATAAAACGCTGTTCATCTGTATGTATAGCATATGCCTAGATTTATTACGCTTTGTTAAGTATATAAATAAATATATATTAATAGTTGTTATGTACACATACTTACGCAACCAGACAATATACGTGCGTGTGCGTGTGCGTGCGGAAGATTTCACCTGACACGCTCGCCTTCTGTAGAAGTTGGATCGATAGGTCGAAAATAGCCCACACGGGACGAAGCTTCTTAAGAGCACTAATTAAACCCAAGCTAATTCCAGCATAATCCGAACCTGCTAATGTTTGATGCACATACACATGCCCTGTGTGAACATCTCTCTGTGATCTCCATTGGATTCTCCTCACAAACCTGTGGGCGATCCTCCAAAACATTGCGAAAATTCAGCCTGGAATACGCCCTAATCTCTCTCTTAATACACCTGACTCGTGGCGTTCCCTTAATTGCCCTTTCTCTGCCGACCGTTAAAATCTTGAATCGCCCTTAATCTGCGGTAAACATTAGAGGTTAATATGGCGAGCGATGGCTGCCTTCTTCAACGATTCTACCCTTTTTGCCGTGGAAGCAGCTAATTAGTTCCAGACTCGGATTGTTGGATGCTTCGGGAAAGAGAAGGTGTCCAGTTTTGTGCATTGGCAGAATCCCACAGGGATTTTATGGAGATCAAATGAAAGGTTAGTACTTACGTTTGCGATTAGTTTTCTGTACAGCAGCTACGTCTCTCCAGAAATAACAAGGCTCTTCTTTGTGGCTTATTTCTTGGTACACAACATGTGTGCCTGTCCCGTGTGTAGTGCAAAGTTCCTGGTAAGAAGCGCACGGAGAAACTCAACGAGTTCGGTTATGAGTATCCAGTAATCCAGCAATGGTAAAGTCACTATGTATTATATGTCTGTATGCATGTTCTTATGCTGTTAGGGGGTGACTCTCGATCTACCAAGGAGGTCAGTCTTTGAAGGATGAGGGTAAGTCCTTTAAGATCGTTAGTAGCATGTAGCTTCAATAGGCTATCGTACAGACACTTCGTTTTCTTTTTAACTCATCAAAGATAAGAAAAATTTCTATTTAGTATAGTGACTATATAACAAAAATGTGAACTTCATGCGGCGTCTTCCCCAACTTCGCTCTGCAAAAGTTCCAAATGTATGTGTTTGTGTGCATATGTGCAACACACACACACGGTATACCAACCTTGGGTATCAGGGGCTGTTTTACCGATGCCAAGTCTTCTGAATTGTGTTGTTTGGACTGGGCCCAAATAAGTAAATATAACCCAGTGATAACTGTTAGAGCACCAATCAAACTGCATAATTATAACCTTTAGTATCACATGTATGTTTTTTTGCGTGGTATGTGTATGTATGTAACATGTATATACCTTCCGAGACTAAAGCCCTCTTTAAGAAATATATAACTTATAACTGCAACAGCAACAGTCTCTAATGGCTGAGTTGCAGCTACAGTTACCGGGCCACCTCTTTTAACTCCCCATGATTGAATTGCCGATACCAATCCTGATGCCATTAGACCCTGCAAATCAAATTAAACGTGTGTGTGTGCACGAAATCTAGACAAACCACGTTTTCTTAGGAAGACACAAACGTATATATTTGTCTTTAACTAGATGTAACCATACACACGCACACGCGTGCACGTACCGCATACACTACAGCAAAGGCAGAAGAAGAAGAAGTCAGTTTCCATCTTGAGAGTTGAGGATCAACCAAAGCAGCAAACAGAGCGAGCTCCACGCATCCAACGGCTATTGATATTGTTGCAATTGTTAATGGAGCTGGATACGTCTTCATCAGTTTTGCCTGTTTTCCAAGATCATCCCAACTTTGCGCTCACAGGTAAACACGCACTCACATACATGTACACATACATCATATTCTGTGAGTGCATTACACGGGTGAGAAATTGTATGTATGTATATATGCTAACAGACGAAATGTATGAGAAGATTGTGTACCTGTTGGATGAGAAAGAAGGCAAAGGTGCCATATGCAACAGTTAGAATCAGAACACCGAGATGCCACGTGGTGAGGTGCATGCCGTGGATCATCCCGATCACATGCAAATGGTTCCCGGTGTACGGTTTCACTACATGTGGGCCTTGGCACAGCACCATGATGAACGCACCACCTACTCCAAAACAGGTACCAAGAACCTTTGCTTGACCTTCCCGTTTTCTCAAGCTCACTTTCTCAATCCTGTAGCAATATACGTGTGTGTGTGTGAGGGTGCATAGGACACAAAACGTTGACCTATTATCTTATATAATATATACAAACACGTGCATATAGTTATCTATATATACATTCGCACATATACAGTGTTACGCTGTCTCATATATCAAGTGCCACGAAATGCTAACTATGTGTTTATAGATCGCATTATTACGTGTGAGTAATGAAATAAAATATGATTTCCATGTGTACTAGCAAGGACAAAACCCGATATACTTTGGCATTCAAAACAGTGTGTACTTAAACATCTCTCTTGTAATGCTGTAAAGCATTCCAATCTTAGACACACACACACACACAATGGCTTATGACTTACCCCATTAAATACGCTAAAAGGAAAGTGAAAACAGGAAGTGAATTTCTATATGCAGATGTGAATGAAGCCGATGTATAGCGCAGTCCTAATACATAGCTGATCTGGTTGCAAAAAATCCTGCACAACCCACATTCATCATCAACGCACATGTACATGGAATCTCATACCCAACGCTTCCTAGAATCAAAAACACAGGGAGATGGCGGATTTCCAACTTAGGACGATCCTTCCTACACAAAGTGATGATGTATTATAGAGAGAATCGCATGACATATACACACACACATACACACCTCTCAACAAAATATGCAAGCGGAGCCAGAGCACACAAGGCAATTGCATTCCTATAAACAGGAAAAACGAAGGGACTAAAACCGTCAATTAGCAAATTCCTTGTAAGAATCTCAAACCCGGCAAAACTAAGTTGCATAATCACAAGAGCTACATAGAGCTTCAGCTTATTCATCAAACTACTGCTCTCCATCTCACACCTCTCTGAGTTATCTTGCTCTTGGTGTCTACATAAATGCATACCAGCCGTGTTATTCACTAATCAAAACACCTCCATTAAAGTAATCTCCCTTGTTAAGCATCCCTATCCTTTCTCCTGGTGCTGGATAGAGCTGTCCACGTCTGTATAAATATAGATTTATAAGTAAAAACTCTTAACAGGAGCTAATGACATACATAATCAACAAACACACACGCTCCATTGGCTTATACGAAGCCGAAATAACCACATTGGACGTGCACATTATGGACGCGGCTATACGGTAAGATGCCACTGGCAGATTCCTTATAGATACTTTGATACTCCGGTGGTTATACCCGATGCTGACTTAAAAAAAAAAGCTAATAAATAATAAAATAATGTGAAACTTATCACTTTATCTTAGAACACGAGGACAATATGTATTTTGAATTATACATGTTATAATAACGATGAATTCATTTGGACAAGCCCCTTCTCTAAGTTCACACTATATAATTGTATGAGCTATATCCTCTAGTATATACCTTAAGGATAAAAAGAGTGACATTCTATCTAACTGGACAGATTTTATGAATGCATTGGTGGAATTTGACGGCTGTGAAGAATGAATTATTTATACTGAGGTGACCTGTATGTATCTACATGAATCCTCCATGTTCAAGTTGCACATGGCCCAGTGAGAGAAAACTAGTCTATCATTTAACTTCATTAAATAAATTTAAAACCCCATAGTTTATGTTCCGTTCAATAAGGTAATTCGTCCAGTTTTATCTACGAATTGTTCGCTCATCCTAGTTAAATATAGACGGCCTTGTTACAGTATATCTCCAGAATATTAGTGATATTAATCACAGCAAGCATTCTCACCGGATTATAGATTATCAACTGTTCCGAACCTTGGTAGAGAAGACAAAATAACCCCCATCCTATGGGAAATTCAATGTTCATGCTTGGGAGTGGTGCTGTCGAACATCACAAAGGAATTAGTTAATATATCATCAGTTCTTTGGAGAAAATAATTGTCGGATAGCCAGCTCTTTCATGATTTGCACACAACTCGCCCATTTAGATAAATTCAAATACAATTAAAAGAAATTACATCACCTGAAAAGATCAGCACACACGCTCCTTCTTGTCAAACCCAATGCCATCCAGCGTGTTAATCAGCTTCGTCCACCATGTGTGCTGCAGCTCCTTCACGGCATCGTCTACCGTTCCCTGTGCCGCACGTCCTTCACGGTATCACCCGCCGTGCCAGCCAACTCCTTGTGTGGCTTCCTGCGTTGCCTAGTGTTGAACCCTCTTCCTACGACCGTCCAGCTTAAGTGTACACTTCAAAATTTTGTACATATTTTTTATATTTGTGTGTGTATTTCAAATGCATAAACTTCTATGTTTAAGAAAACGGCGTTTCAGTTCATTCGCTACAACTATAATAAATTAATCGAAAATAAAGTAGAGAGAAGCGTTCTTAAATACAAGTCGACGTGAGTAAAATATGAAAAAGTAACTTATTTATATATATTTAATTAATTCATAATTTTGACTTATTATTTTTGAAGTAGTAGTTTATGAATTGCAATAATATTAAGCTATTTATAAATATTAAATATTGATTAAAATATGTTTTAGTTGTGTTTTCTGAATACTTATGTCAATTAAACTTATTAGAATTTTCAACTCACAAAAATTAAACTCACTAATTAATCTTTATTGCTAATAAAATATTCTGTGAATGCTATTGTTCGAATAAACTATCTAATCAGTTCAACCGTCGGATCCACTGTATGCACAAATTCTGATGAAATATACGTTAGGGCGGCTCGGATGAAAATTAAAAATTGTACGGTTGAGATTGTTTCGGTAACAAACACGTAACCTACTAATATACATATATAATCTAAAATTAAAATATTAAACATGTATTTCACTAATGTACCATAAAAATTAGTATATATATAATAATTTTAAAACATAAATATATTTTAAACCTGGAAATTCAGACACTACGAAGAATCAATTAATAATGGGGCTTTAAGTGATTACATCCTAAAAGTTTATCACTATAAACTACTGAGCTTGTATCTAGTCTCTCCTTCTACTCATATATATTAAGCTAGAATACAGTATATATCATAAGTATATTCTATAGTAATTGACATCAAATAATAGAATGAAGAGTATCAGTTTTAGAATCATTAAGTGTAAGATTTAACAATGTTCCATAGAACAACCATATTCCATGATACATCAAGTATTCCCACATAAATTTGCCAAATAAGTACATGTAAGAATTACGTATGTATGAGTATGTTCAAGTTGAGCAGACATAGAATGTAAGGAAAAGTAAGGTGGTACCTGCTTCAAGGCTCCCCAAAGCTGAAAGTAAAGCAAGTGACAGGAAAGAGATAGAATCCTGGAAAAGTCCTTCATTTGCCAGATACAACATTGTAGTTTACAATGAGTTTCTGGTCTACCAACTTGACTCCAATCCATCTGCAACTGATATATAATCAAACTAACCCGAGTATAAATAACATGAGGAGATTGTGACTCAAGTTGCCATTCCTTCTTGTCCAACACATGTTTGAACACTCCAATCCTTCGCACCGCGGGGTGCTTGCTGCTTTCACCCCGCCTCGCCTAGCCGGCATCATCATCCAGAAACTTAAGTATAAATGTCCCACAATCGTTACAGTTCATTATGTTTAGACAACTTGCATATGGCACATCACCCTCCAGATTTCTCCACAAAGTCCTCTTCAAAATCATATGTACTGTCATAGTCCTAAACTGGAACTGGGTTACTTCAGCCCATTTCATGGGGTGGTCCGTCCTTAACCATTGATTATTTTCGGGTGCAAAATCTCCACTATTAGCCAGTTGCCACCAAATGGTACATGCATAAATTGTACTGAAGAGACGTTGTGCACATTGCCTCAAAGCGATCGAATTCCCCTGTGAAAGCATGCTGAGTAGGCTCCGCCTTTCTTCACCTGAGCCCACACACACACACACACACATGAGCTATGTTATATAGTATACTGTAGCAAGCCCATCTAACGTTCGATTTTGTAATGAATATAGAAAAGAAAATCTTCAGAGGGAGGGCAGAATGGAAGGTGGTATTAATTTTGATTTTGACTAAGTAAAGACATTTTGAGCAGGTGCATATATTCACCTCAACAATGGGTGTTTGCCTATTTTTCAAGTGCAAAATCTGCATTTTACATACATAATATATATTATAATTGATAGGACTTGTTATCACTACACAGCCTTTGTCATTGGATTACACACCATCAACATTTCACGGGGCATGCTAAAAGGTGTGTTAAACTTGTGTGCTTCCGTACAAATCCGTACCACATGTGCATCCTCATATGCAGAACACATTCTTGTCCTAAAGCACTCAAAGAAACATCTTGTTTTTTAGAAATAAGTAAGAGAACATGTCCTCAGCACCAAAGATGTGTTGTTGTTATAAAAAATCTATATTTTCATAGCATAACCTTAGAACAGTTGTCCTCAGTATTGAGGATGCGTTGCAGTGTCTTGTTTATAGATAAAGAACCACACAAAGAAATAAGGACATTCAACATAAGTATAGTAGTCGTGGAATTAAAAAATCTTGTAATAATAGGAGTATAAATCCTTCATTAAAATAAAAGAGAATGTTAACATTGTATTTTGACAAACCTGAGTAGTGAAAAAAACATCCTTATATGCATCCATTAAGAAGACCTTACACATAACGTAGTACATGTTTTCTAAGGATGTTTCTAGGGAGTATATCCGTAACTGGGATAAGCTGGTAAAAAAAAATACATGTCATAGCTGCATTTAGGAAACTGCAATATCGTGACTATACATCTCTTTTCTATTTACATGCAAGATGAAACAAGTGATTTAGAGGTGATACAATCACATGATTTAAATGAGAGGGTCTGAATGACATGGCATCACATATTGATTTTCTTACTCTCTTGGATCATGTCATTCACGAATTGATTTTCTTACTTTCTTAGATGCCTTACGGTGACTCTGATCTTACTTTCTTGGATGCCTTACGGTGACTCTGACCTTACTTTCTTGGATGCCTTACGGTGACTCTGACCTTACTTTCTTGGATGCCTTACGGTGACTCCGAATTTGATGTCCTTTCTTGATTCTAAGTATATCTCAAGATAAAAGACCTGTAAGGAAAGTCCCTGTGTTTGGAACTTTTTGGGATCACTAACATGCATCCATATAGAAGACTATGGTAGTAACCTAAACTAAAAATAAGCATTGTAATCTCTTCATGTGTCAAATTTGTTTTAACAACAACAAAAAATGAGTCTAAAACAATTCTAAGCACTTGAACATGTTAGGCACCACTACGTACAAACTAGAGACCTTCACAAAACCACCCGACCTCCCCCAATTTGTCTCCCCCATTAGCAAGTCCTTGTCCTCAAGAGCAGTATAACTTGTCCTGTATCATTAACCTTGTACATCCACAAAGAATCTACCTGGGACTCGTTCCTTGTGAGTATCTCTTTAACTGGTTAACATGAAAACTGGGTGCACCCACTTCTTCTCTGGCAGTCGTAGTCGATATGCTCCAGAATCTCATTAGGACCTGAATGCAAGTTGTAACTAAAATGGGCATGGCTTAGTCCCATTTCCTAATAATTAGCAATTTTAGCTATTTAATTAGCATTTTCTAATATTAAAGGAATATTCTTTAGAATATATTTAAAAAGAATATTCTTTAGAAATTCTATTTTGTAATCGACCCTTTAATAAATTATAGCATTCATTGAACAAAAATTAATAACATTATAAAAGTAAAAGGTATTAAATTATATAATATATTTAATATAACAATTAAGGAAGAGCATAAGGTACATTATATAAATATTGATGTTGTTATTAAAATATTAATATTTAAATATAACATTATTAATTAAAAATTTGTAGTAGTAATAATATATATATATAAAACCTATAATAATATAGTCAATCTTCCATATTTTTTAAATTTATATAGTTAAGTAAACAATTTGGTACTATTATTAAAGAGTTTATAATAATTATGAATATTAAATATATGATATTTTATAATTTTAATTGCTTTAAGCTTCAGAAAACATACATTCCTTGCAGTTTTGTTAATCGTGACTTTATCAACGCTTCTTGACATCCACCCATATCGAATGGATTTAACATTTATAAAACATGCTGGGTCTTTTTGATTGGGAGACCATGTTTTCTCTAGGCATCCATTATATCTTTCGCTCTCCTTCTCGTGTCGCCTTTTTTGTGGTTTGAACCATGCAACCTTAACAATACTATTTTTTGTGATTACTTCAGGTGTGTCGATAATTTGACCCATCCAAATAGGCTGATTATATGACACATCTGGAGTAATGAGAACCATCATTAGTTTTTGAAGATCCTTGCAGCAATCAAAGTATGCTTTAGGTTTTTGGTTCCTTTGTCCAACAAAGTGTGGGGTTTGCACTTCCACATCACTACTGGCTTCTATGTCGTCTGTGCTCAGTGATGTCATTTCAATCTCCTCTCGCCACCTTGTTTTAGGCCAAAAAGGGTGTNCACTTCCACATCACTACTGGCTTCTATGTCGTCTGTGCTCAGTGATGTCATTTCAATCTCCTCTCGCCACCTTGTTTTAGGCCAGAAAGGGTGTTGCAATTCTGTACTTGTGACAGTAGGCCCTTCCAACTCTCGAACAACAGTCTCCCAATAGTTGACCACATGCTTATATAGTTCTGAGTAACCAGTTGCCTTATCAGAATTCTTTGGCATCGATTTTTGAACCCATGCCACATATTTTTTGATGCCATCAATAATAACCTCTTGTTCCTTGAGCTGGGCACTCAATGGAATAGGGTCTGGTTGTCCTTCTGGGAGAAGTGGCTTTCCATCCTCTCCACTTTTGAAGAGCATTAAGCCCTCTTTCGGTAACCACTCCTGCTCTGATGGCCGTAACTTGTACTGCATAATAGGTATACCATCTCGTATGGAGAAAAAGAATTGTAGCGGCACAAGGTGACCAACTAAAGAATCACTCCCTTCTTTTATATACTCCTTGAGAAATTTTTTGAAGTCTGGCACCTCAGTCACAAGCAAAGCACAACTTTTTTTGGAGATGCAATTTTCAAAAAGATTCATCATATGCGGTAAGGTAAGTGCACTTGTCCTTTTTGTAGAGTTGGAGACCTTGCTGAAGAACGCATCAATATCTTCATGAGTGTGACCAACCATAAGGAAACTGAGCGTGATTGTTTCAAACACACCTTTGGCAACAAGCATTGACAAGTATGCTAGCACATATCTAGAAAATAAAAGTAAGTATGAGCTTGAGAAACCCTTAAGTAAAATGATTTACCTATTTTTGTTCTCGCCTGCACAATTATCCATCTGTAAAAGCAAATGACGAGGAAGCTTATTTGATGTTGAGGACACATGTACACTATTTGAGCTAGATCCCTCCACTGAACCTGAACTCTCAACAGGGCCATCTGTTTTTTGTGCAGGTTGCTGACAATGCCTCTCATATTCCCAAGTAGCCTCAAGTGCAGACGTGTTCATGAGAGCATTATGTAAAGGTTGAAGGTGTTGTTTCTTCACTTTGAGATCACTGATAGGACTTGTCTGTGAGTGGGCTTCAAGGTTTCTGAAACACATGGCTAACGACCCAATAGTGAAATTGGAGTCGCTAGACCAATGTGGAAGTGAAAAGTGTCCATATGACTCACAACCGTGTCCATGTGTTAGCACACCTGTCAATGAAATCGGAAGTTTCATGACATTTCCAAGGCACTTTGGTGTTGCAAAGAGCTTTGGAATGCTGGTCTTTGAATGATCCATCTTGTCATGGATCAAGCACAGGTACTCTGATGGGCGTGACACAGAAAGCATGCGGTGTGCATAGTACTGAGACCGGCAAGTTTGTTGTGCAATCATGTGGGCCTCCATCTTCCTTTGAATGGTAGTGATCTCCACCAAGGTTTTTGCACAAGCCTCTGCAGCCTTCAATGATGTACAAGTGTCACACTTAGAAAAGCTAGAGTGTTTTGCAATCTCCACATCCTTAAAATGAGTATTCCATATGTTGTTGAAGGTACCAGTGCAGATTGCTTGGAGCCCCATCAAACTGAGGCACTTGTTCACATGTTCACACAGTTTCAATTGAGTGTAGATTGAAGGTAAAACCTTGAGATTTTCCCTGACCCCTGCATTTGTGGTTCGGCATTTGTGAGGCATCCTGTCTGCATTTGCTTCCACAAAAGCCTTGAGTATCTCTATGGCTGCCATGATGTGAGAGCGGGTTTTGACCAAGCCAGTGTTCCCATGAACTGAGGTTCGCGCTCCATCTAGCCACTCATCCCTCCGACGGTAGAACGTGGTCTTTGGGATCCCGTATATACTGTACCAAGCTTTGAAGCAGATGGCCACCTTATTAAATACCATGGATGTACTCTGATAACCTGTGTCCGAGGCCATTCCATCAATACACCCAGTTAGTGCAGCATATACAAACTCATGCCTTTGCTTTTGGGTGAGCATACGAAAGACATGTCTACATTGGGTAATTTCATTCCGGTCTGCCATCTGACAACACTTCTTCTTGCAACAGTCAATCGTGGAAATGCTCGTAACACTTTCGGAAGATGTAGGATCCATCTTTACCCTCTTGCTGAAACTTGCAGGGGAAGATCTACAACCCATGAATCGCCTTTTTCTTACAATAGGACCAATGCAAGGAACCTCTTCAAATATGAGTTGTTCTTCCGGGTTGTTATTATTGAAATCCAACCCAGAATATGTTGAACCATCTTGCCGTCTTAATTCAGATGTTCGCCACCTCACGAGGGATCCAGGATACAATGTGCCATTAGGTGAAACCTCTGTCACAACTACACCCACGAAGTCGGACCCTAGTTTCTCTTCTGACACTGCTTCCATTGGATTTATAGCTGTGATGATGCCTCTTCCGACTTCAATCTCACGAAGAAAGAGAATCACCTCATCCATCACAGCAGGCAAGCCATCATCTGGTAAACTCGTGCTACTATTTGTTTGTGACTCTGCATATTCTGTGTCAGCCTTGACTTCATCCAAATTCCACAATACAGGAGAACCCTCCTCAAATTCCATTCCCAGAACCTCAACATGCTTGTAAATGGTGTTCACCCATACGTACACACAAGATCCTTGGGCAATATTGTGACATGATGCATTATTATCTCGAACTTCCACAGTTCCAGTGCCAACTATCTCGTTGTTCCGAAGAAGACATACTTTATCTCCAGTATTAAACATATTGTCCTGCACATAAATAATTGTATTATTTATGATATCTGTTTATGCAAATTTTTAAGAAATCTGAATTACGGTTACTTAATAATATGCATATGCAATAATACATAATTATGTTTAGAGATAATATCTCATGTTTGATTAATACAACTGATGGGCGGGATTAATCCCGCCCACGAATCCCTCCGACGAGGAACGGTCGGCGGGATTAATCCCGCCGCCGACTCAACCCCTTCGGAGAGAGTCGGGATTAATCCCGCCTTGGACTCCCTCCGACAAGGAAGAGCCGGCGGGATTAATCCCGCCGCCTCTTCCTCCTCGGGGAGTCCGGCGGGATTAATCCCGCCGACTCTCTCCGGGAGTCGGCGGGATTAATCCCGCCGGACTCCCCCTCGCGGAGGAAGAGCGGCGGGATTAATCCCGCCGGCTTCTTGTCGGAGGGAGTCCAAGGCGGGATTAATCCCGCCCACAATTCTTACGACGGGGAATGGGTGGCGGGATTAAACCCGCACATAACTCTCTCCAAAACTATGATTTCAAAGAGATCTCGGGATAAATCCTGTCCCCAAATCTTTAAAACAGGGAAGTGGTGGCGAGATTAATCCCGCCACCCCTTCCCTGCCTCCTAAAATGGTTGGCGGGATTAATCCCGCCGACAACTCTTTCTAATAAATTCTGGTAACTCTTCATCAGTTGAGAAGGTTATCGACGGGATTAATCCCGCCACTCTTTTTCAGTGGCGGAGAAGCATTGCCCGGGAGATGGTGGCGGGATTAATCCCGCCACCTCTTCGAAGAGGCGAAAAAGAAATGGCCGGATTAATCCCGCCGCCCCGGTTAACCTAGAATATTAAGTTAAAAGGATATTTAAACGTGATAAATCCCTAACGGAATATATTATAATCCTAATGCATTTCTAAACCCCTAAATTGTAATTTTAAAGAGAGAATGTAAGAGAGTGAATCTTATAAGTATTTTTTAAATTTGTTTTAATACTTACTTGTAAACAGCACTGAAGGCGCCGTGCTTTCCTATAAAGAATAGCACCCAATTTAATCTCGCTCCTGAGATGATCACTATGAAGAAAAAAGAAGATCTAAAGAGTGAAAAATACAGAAATGAAGAAACCCTTGCCGGAGAAAGAACCAGATCTGAATTTGAGTGGGAAATTAAATGCATTTTCAAATTTACATGTCAGACCGACAATACATATGTCAGAAATTCAAATTTTTTAAAAAGAACAGAAAATAAAATTTAAGATGAGTTGACACAAATATCCGACACTCTGACATATATACTCTCCAGTTCCAATGAGTATTTTAAAATTGCATTTAATGTTATTCAAGTGATTCAAGCTGTTTAATATTACGAAATTTTAGACTATATTCTACATTCTTAGTATTCAAGTATATTTATATTATATATATATATATAAATATATACTTATACAATAAATAAATTGATATATTATTATGTATCATTTAAAATATATTCATAGTCTGTTTATTATTATTATTTTCTTAATTACTCGAGTATTTAGTTTTCATTTCCTAGTATCAATGGGATATTCTTTAATATTTTATTAATATTTGAAGAATATTCTAATATTAAACCTGATTATCATAATTAAATTAGTCTTGTTCTTAATTATTGCAGTAATTATTCTACATTTGTATATATTAATGGGATTTTCTCAATTAATTTGTTATTATTTCAAGAATATTCATGTGTTAAACCTTATTATCAATATTAAATTAATACACACTATGAACATATTTTAAATTATACATAATAATACATCATTTTATCTAATATATAGTCATATATAGTTTTAATAATATATATATTAATATCATTTCCTTAATTACTTGAGTAATTAATCTTCTTTATATTAATGGGATATTCTTTATTATTTTCTTATTATTCCAAGAATATTCCAATATTAAACATGATTATGATAATTAATTTAGTTAATTATTTGAGTACTTAATTTACATTTGTATATATTAATGGGATTTTCTCAATTAATTTCTTATTATTTCAAGAATATTTCAATGTTAAACCTTTTTATCAATATTAAATTAATATATATTATTAAAACTATATATGGCTATATATTAGATAAAATCATATATTATTATGTATAATTTAAAATATGTTCCTAGTGTGTTTATTAATTTTATTTTCTTAATTATTCGATGTTTGTTTTGCACACATATATAAACACAATCATAAATTTACACACGCATTACAAGAACTTACAAAAACACATATGCACACACATGCACAACCCTAAACCAAACTGAAGAAATAGTTGCTTCTTTATTGAAAACATCATGTTCAACGCATGTATGATATATGTACTCAATCTGTGTATATGTAACACATTGAATTTACATGTGTAATATTTATATTAAGCTTGTTGGGAGCAAACCCTAAACCCTAAACCCTAAACCCTAAACCCTAAACTAATATGTAACACAATGAATTTACTCATGTAATATGTATGTATGTCTGTGTGTATACACGTGTGCATGTATATATGTGTACTCTGTATGTATATATGTGTACTCTGTATGTATATATGTGTACTTTCTGTCTTCTCTCATACATACACACCATGCATGATCCATGTTAATATGTACTGTCTCTCTTCTCTCAAACATACACACCATGCATGATCTATAATATGTACTCGGTCTCTCTAATATTATGTACTAATATGTATGTATGTCTGTGTGTATAATACACACCATGCATGATCCATATTAATATGTACTGTCTCTCTTCTCTCATATACTATGTATGTATATCTGTGTATAATATGTGTAAGTATATATGTGTACTAATATATGCAATGTGTACAAAAATAATTTTTCAACACTCTCTCTTCTCTCATACATACACACCATGCATGATCCATCCTAAATCCAAAACCCTAAACCCTAAACCCTAAACCCATGTAATATGTGTGTATGTCTGTGTGTATACACGTGTGTATGTATATATTATGTGTATTAATATATGCAATGTGTACACATGAAACTTTAACACTCTCATGGACACACACATGTTAAATCCCTGCATGATTTATATTTTTGAGGTGTATGTGATACACCCACACACACGCACGCGCTAATAATATAATGAAAGAATATTCGTTTAGGGCGAATCTATATTTTATTCTTTTTAGGGTTTAAGTATATTCTCAGAAGGAATATTCTATTAGGGTTGATATATATATTTAATTCCTTTAGGGTTTAGGTATATTCTTAGGGTTTCAAGAGGCGGCGGCTGTGAAATCGGCGGCGGCGGCTGTGCACACAGGTGAGATCTGTGTGTGTGTGTGTGTGTGTATGTATGTATATATGTATAGGAGTGTGCGTATAATTTTTTTTATTAGTTTTATCTCTCGCACACACACGCACACTCCTGTGTATGTATATGTGTGTGTATCTGTATGATTTATTTGTTTCGCTCACACACGCATACACACGATATACATATACACATATATATATATATACCTATATACATATATACATATATGTGTACCAGTATCTGTAAATTTTTTTTATTGATCTTGCTTTACACACACACACACACACACACACACACACACACACATATATATATATATATATATATATATATATATATATTATGTGTACCAGTATCTGTAAATTTTTTTTTATTGATCTATCTCTCCCACACACACGCGCACTGCTTTACACACACACACACACACACACACACACATATATATATATATATATATATATATGCATATTAACAAATAGTATACAACACTAGTTTATATATATGCTTATATATTCATAATATATCATATACACACATATATATATGTGTGTGTTTTCTGTATAATTTTATTTATTTATTAGTTTTATCTCTCGCACACACACGCACACTCCTGTGTATGTATATGTGTGTGTGTGTGTGTTTGTTTATCTGTATGATTTTATTTGTTTCGCTCACACACGCATACACACAATATACATATACACATATATATATACCTATATACATATATACATACATACAACACTAGTTTATATATATGCTTATATATTCACAGACTCTCTCTCTTTCTCTCTAGATTATATATCTATATACACACATATATATGTGTGTGTTTATCTGTATAATTTTATTTATTTATTAGTTTTATCTTTGCACACACACGCACACTCCTGTGTATATATATATGTGTGTGTGTGTGTTTGTTTATCTGTATGATTTTATTTGTTTCGCTCACACGCATACACACGATATACATATACACACATATATATACCTATGTACACACATATATTAGGTGTACCAGTACTGTATAAGTTTATTTATTTATCTATCTCTTGCACACACACGTACACTCCTATACATACATACATACATACATATATATACACACACACATATATATGTGTGTGTTTTTATCTCGCTAAGCCCCTCGAGCGGCGGGATTAATCCCGCCGCTATAGTTGGGGCCATGGCGGCGGGATTAATCCCGCCGCCGATTCAGGTGGGTGGCGGCGGGATTAATCCCGGCCGAGGCCCTTCACGCAGGCTATGGGCGGCGGGATTAATCCCGCCGCTCTACGACAAACCGAAGAGCGGCGGGATTAATCCCGCCGCCCATAGCCTGCGTGAGGGGCCTCGGCGGCGGGATTAATCCCGCCGCTCATCCATGCCCTGCGCGGAATGCGGCGGGATTTATCTCGCCGGCAATGGCCTGTGTGAAGGTTCTAATGGGCGGGATTAATCCCGCCGGATTCCGCGCAGGGCATTTACAGGGAATGGGCGGCAGGATTAATCCCGCCGCTCTTCGGTTTGTCGTAGAGCGGCGGGATTAATCCCGCCGCCCAGGGAATTCACGCAGGACATGAACGGCGGGATTATCCGGCCCCACGCTCATGCCCTTCGCGGAGGGCGGCGGGATTAATCCCGCCGTTCATGTCCTGCGTGAATTCCCTGGGCGGCGGGATTAATCCCGCCCCCACCCATCCCTGTTCAAAAATGCCGCAGCCAATATATATGTGTGAGCGCATGATTTACGAGAGGGCGGCGGGATTAGCCTCCGAACCTTCATTACCCGGTGGCGAGATTAATCTCCGAACCTTCATTACCCCATTGGTATGTTGAATCAATCCCGACTAACTCTGTCTGAGACGGAGAAGGTTTACAAAATACCAATGGAGGGAACCGAGAAGGGTGGTGGGATTAATTTCACCATCCCTTACATGGTGGGCGGGATTAATCCCGCCGCGTACGCATGCCCTGCGCGGAATCGGGCGGGATTTATCCCGCCGCCATTGGCCTGCCTGAAGGGCCTAGGCGGCGGGATTAATCCCGCAAGATTTCGCACAGGGCATTGGCGTTCGGCGGGATTAATCCCGCCGACTAAGGCCCGAGTGAAGGGCCTGGGAGGCGGGATTAATCCCGCCGAACGCCAATGCCCTGTGCGAAATCGGGCGGGATTTATCCCGCCGCCATTGGCCTGCCTGAAGTGCCTAGGCGGCGGAATTAATCCCGCCCGATTCCGCGCAGGGAATTGGCGTCCGGCGGGATTAATCCCGCCGCATAGGGATCGAGTGAAGGCCCTGGGCGGCGGGATTAATCCCGCCGAGTCTTCAATGCCTGTTGGAGAAATGAATCTCGCCACCCTTCCCTTTTTCCTCCATTGGTGAGTTGGACCAATCCCAAACGTTTCTGTCTAAGACGTAGAAGGTTTACAACATACCAATGGAGGGGACTGGGAAGGGTGGCGAGATTCATTTAACCATCCCTTACATGGTGGGCGAGATTAATCCCGCCTCCTTTCTGGAGTCACTGAAGGGGTGTGAGAAATAAATCCTGCCCAGTTCTCTCTGAGACCGAGAAGGGTGGCAAGATTAATTCCGCACTCCCGTTCAAGGCCTCCAGAAAGGTGGCGAGATTAATCCCGCCCACTCTTTCAGGAGGCATTGAAGGGGTGGCGAGATTAATCCCGCCGCACCTTCCATGTGAATATATATGTGTATTAGTATATATAAGTTGCATATCTCATTTTATTTACTTTTATCATCTTTCATATTTTCGAGTAAAAGCTAGGAATCTATGTAAAACTGTCCAGAGCTCACATTTGTGGTGGTTCTAAAACGAAATGTTATCTTTCTTTTGCACTAACACAAATGTGAGCTTCGGACAGTTAATTACGTCTACTTCTCTCTGTGTATTATTTTTGTATATTCGGGTTTATACAAGTGTGTGTGCGTTTTTATATAATTTATATTTATAGTGTATTATTTTGCAGAAGGACGATTTGATCAAACAAGGAGATCGAGTCATTAACCTCTGTCACATCTCATGGACAAGCAAAACAATGGAAAGTAGATTCGCTAGTCAAGCACCCGAAAGCAGGCTGCGAACCCAGATTGGACGATGCTCGACAGATATGCCTTGTTCCATCCAATGTCACGTTCTCGGATCCAGAGGTCGTCAGTTACAACATTAATCTCGGGTGGTTTTGTCGACTTGTGGATAATGACGTTCACGTGTTCACTAATGATGTTGACCTTGGAGTTCTTCTTCAACTCAACGAAAGCCCATCTATGGAGGGGATCCATCTGGATGTCTACTTCGAAGATCTTCAGACTCATCGAGTAGGTGTATTGTCAGGAGATATTGCTTCACAATACAGAAAATCAGCAAGTGGAGCAATCTTCCCTCTTGACATTGAAGAAGAACACAGCGACATCATAAGGGAGATTGAGAAGGTGGCTCGGTCTCAGGTTCTCTACAGATCACGTTCAATTTGCTTAGGAAGCTTCGGGAGCTGGAGAGTGTGCCGAGAACACTAGAACAGCTGCAGTCGGGGATCACACATGTTGATTCGGATCGCAAAAGAAAATCATCAATCGTTTTGTCAGCTGCACCTGTGGCATCTCATGCTGCAATAAGTCACAAGGAAATGATGTTGGATGATAAGATTTATCCTTGTAGGGTTAAATATTGCAGCGTCAACCCAAACTTCAATTACAGGCCACTCAACCAGGAACGTGTAGCTGAGCTCATGGAGAAGATGAAGGACGACAATTCTTATACCGTTCCACATAATGCTGTTTTGTGTCCATACTATGAAAGAAGGAAGGGTGCTGACAAAGTCTGGATCACAACACCAGAACAACTCATGAAGATTCAGACGGAGAATAAAAGATCTATCAAGTACTACATCATTAGTGGCCAGCACACAATAACGGCAGCCCAACGACTTCTCGAGAACACAACAAAGGAACGATGGCAACAAAACTTTCCGAGCATACCCGTGAGAAGCTGACAAAAAGATCGGCGTTTTTAGCTAAGCCGAATCTCACAATCGAGCAGTACCATAAGTTATCGGCGGAATGGGACGCTGCCGACACCAACCACTACAACAGCAAAATATGGGAGAAGTTTAAACACACGCGAGCCGTGTGGGAATCTCTTCAGCGACCACAAAGAGCTACCGCAGGGAATACACAATCTGCGGAATACCGGGTAAGCAAATTGTTTGGGCGGGATTTATCTCGCCGGTATATTAATCTGTCTTTTTCCTCAGAGAGTTGAAGAAATTGCAGCAGTTGATTTTGCCCAGGTGGGCGGGAAGGAAACATCATTTCTGATGATGTTGATTTCTTGCCCCGAAGATAGGATCTTTGCCAAATGGTTGGGGATTATGGAATCCTTTTCAAAAGGAACACTGAAGAAGAAGCAGACAAGTGAAGGGGAGCCCTCAGAAAAGTCTGCAAAGAAACCCAGTAAGACGCCGAAGGCTAAGTCTGTTCAATCTACAAAGGATGTAGACAACGATTTCAAGCTCACATGGTTGAAGCCTTTAAATGGAACAACGATGGAGGAGATGGAAGTCTTGGCTGATTTGGTGATCGATGGCAAACTACAAATTAATAACAGCAGCCCAACCTCTCCTTTTCATCTCAAGGCAATGGAGTTGAAGACGGTCAGGCATTTCAAGGAGTGGTTGGGAATACACTGCCACAAACTGGGTTGGACCTCGACTTCAACATATGAAAGAGGTTAGCAAATATTTGCATGTGACGAACGATGATATGCTTGTCGAATGGGTGAACCAATCGGAAGATCTAGGCAAGAATCTATTGCACGCCAACGCCAAAAAGGAGAACATTGGGATGACGCCTTCTCTTATGGCAGTCCTTCAGCAGCGGAGAACCGAATTGAACCTTATAAAGGAGGATGCTACGAATCACGACAAGCCCTACAGATGTTTGTTGTTAGATTCGGAGACTTTATGGGGTAACATCACTGCTTGTAGGAAACCGTTTCAATTGTTCGTGATGGATCGGCGGGTGTCAAAAAATCTTTCGACAGATAGGGCACTAGAGGATCTGGTGGAGAAACTTAGCCGTGCAAGCATATACATAGAAGGTATTTATTATTGAATTCATGCTTGCGCTCTTCACTGATACCTACTTTTTCAGGTATTTATTTCTTGATTCTTGCTCATGTCACCGATACTTTTGCCTTCGCCTTCGCCAAGAAGAATAGACATCGTTGGACAGGATTTTATATGAACGATGCTAATCCCAAGTGCATTGATACTGTTGTTCACTTGGTTGTTAGGAATGCGCCAAACAATTTCAAGCTTCCAAATGACTGGCCAGGCATCTGTTTGCACTCCAACGGCCCTGAACCTCCATCCGATACACCGATAGGTATGAGTGACGTATTCGGCAATGTACGTTATCCAAACATTACAAGTCAAGCGGCACGGAGCATCGTCAACTTGATCAGGGGTCCTCACAGTGATGCGTGGGTTTTTGACTACTGCACTAGGGGGTCCGTCTTGAAGGAGTGTTACCTTCGGCATACATGTGTGTTTGCCGTTGAGAAGGATAAGACCATGGTTGAGGACCTGAACAAGTGGATAGATTGGGTCTCAACTGAGTACCCCAACGATTCCATAAAGGCGTATTTGAGAAAGTTCCCTCCAGATAAGTGCGATAGCTCTGAAGGTGAATCTGGTTCAATCTCGGAGTCTGAGAACGAACATCAATCAGATATTAGACCGGAAGTTATCTCGAGGAGTACAGAACATTCGCACACTCCAGGACCCATGGAAACATCAATAGAAGATGCAGAAGATCTTGAACCATCTCACAAGCGGCTTAGACCTTCTTCGCCTCATTCAGAAGGTAATAGCGAAGAAGAATTGATAATGAATTGATAGAGTGATGAATAGTTGTAAATGAGTGTAACATAAGGCATTTTTGTATATTTCTTTTATATTTGTACAGAAAATAAATTCTCAAGGATTAATGAAGCTTTTAGTTCAAACATGGGTCACACATTAACAAGGTAAATAATATACCTTGATAATTTTAAGGTCAGCTAATTATCATTTTGCAGATGTAATGAAATAATTGAGAACATGGATTTTCAGCATTGCCATGAGGTAAGAGAGGGGTTTGGCGACAATTTCTTGTGCCACATGTCAGAATGACAGAGTTCATGCAGGAAATGGATAATAATGCAGCTCAAAACATCGTTACCATGGGGGCCACTTCATCATCATTTTTATTGGCTTCAGTTCCGAAATCAATTTCTTCAGCGCATGCAATATCTGAATCTTGTAAGGATGATGTACAATTAAATGATGAAGGGATAGGCAACGAAATAGTGGCAACGGATAAATGTGAAAGGGAGCAAACAAGTGATTTGCAAAGTATTCAAGAGGCAACGCTATCTCATGTTACTCATGGCCATATTGTGTTGTTGGATGTCAATGGTGTTCTGCTTCATCGACAAAGGCCCGAGGATAGAAAAACAGAAATCAAACAAGGAGATTTCATTCCTTGTCATGGTAAATTTCGATATGATATTATTTTTCGTCCAGGGTTGGATCGTCTCTTTCAAAAGCTTAAGGAGATGGGTGCGCTTGTGGGGATTTGGTCATGCATGCAGATTCATAACTTAACACCGCTGTTGAGTTTACTTAAGAAACATTGTAGTGTTGCAGAAGAGGTGATTCGTAAAGATTGGATTTTTGACCAGCGAATGTGTCATAAACCTCTCGAATTTCACAATATAAGAAAGGAAAGCAAGCCATACTTCTTCAAGAATGAAAGAATAATTGGGACTCATGGGGAGATCAGTCGCTTAAGGATAACGAAGAATGCACATATCTTAGTAGTAGACGACTCTCCTCAGAAGGCTATGCTCAACCAAAACATTGCTTGTATTCATCCAATCACTTTCGATCCATATTCTGATATCGATATCATGGATGAGCTAGTGAACTACTTGGATACGTGCCTCAGAAAGAAGAATCTCGAAAATTTTTGTGAGCAGTATCCACCGTATCATACATTTCCTGAAGCTTTTCTTTCTCGTGATATTGAATTTTATAAAATGAAGGATAGCAACCGGGCGCTTTATAATATTATTCTTAAGGAACGTCAGTTTTTAGATGAGCCTTTATGCAGACCTTCTCTTATCACATCTTATGTATTAACAAGGATGGCAACTCCCAATTGCATTCGTGAGAGTGTTAAGTGGTGGCAACAACATCAAGATATTGACCAAAATGATTTGATTAATCCGGAGAGTGATGATTTAGACAAAATGAAAAGATTTCTTTGTATGATAGAAAGAAAGTATTTATAAAAAAATTAACATGTTGATAAGAAAATGATTTCATTTGTAATTATGTTTGATAGTATTTCTTCATTATTGTAAACTATTTTTAGAATAATATGAATATTCTAAGATATTTTAGGAATATTCCTTACTAAGTAAGGTTATTGAAGGATTAATTAATTAATTAATTAATATTTAAGGCTTAATTACATATTAATTAAATGATTAATTAATAATTAAAACTTAAGTATTAATTAGTAATTTATTTTATATTCCCATTTTCACGTATCATGCCCACTTTAGTTACAACGTGCATCCTAGTGGAAGTCTCTAGAATACCACGACACTTGGCACAAGAACCGCAAAGCATGGGGGAGTGTCCAGCCTACCCATCATAGGCCACCAACCTAGGTAGTGAGGGAGATACAGGTAACGTATTAGGCAAGACTTATCAGCACTATGACACCAATGGGCAATGGGCCACCCCAGCGCATCTCGAACTAACCAAGGGATCAAGAAGGTAGTGGCAATTTACAACAACTTAGACCTCCCTGGAGTGTTTGTAGAGCATGACAACATAGTAAAGGAGCTCACAGATCACTGTCAGACTACTCAAAAAGAGGCAAGGATGTATTCAAAACAACTTCTCTAGGGAGTCCAACTATGGGAGATCTAGAGGTCATGAGGAAGCAAGCAAAAGAGGTGTACCAACAATTAGCCAATTGCCTAGACCAGCTATAAGGCAAGTACAATAGCTCCAAAGGCTCCACGATCAACTCAGACGAGACCATGAGCAGGCCACAGTGGAGAGGGAACGGCAAGTTTTTGAGCTTGGCACCGAACTCGAGCGACATGAGGCAGAGCTCACAAAGGTCCACCAAGAACTGGCAGCAACCAAAGAAGAACTGCATCAGCCCACTAGTCATCTCGAAGCCACTCTTGCATCCTCTTCAATGAAGCCCATGCCTGAGGCACAATGGGTTATAGTTCCACCCTAGCCACTCGAGGAACGCCGGCCGGTCAAGGCTTTATAGGACTTACTGTGGACCACCATGGAGTTAGAGGTGCACCCCAAAACTACAGGCTCAACTCCTCGCAATAAGGAAACAAAAGCTACAACTCTTGCAAGAGCGGACTCAAGAGCTGGAGGTCCAGCTTAAACAGATTCTGGAGCAACATGCAGGGTTCGAGGCAAGGCTACGAAAGTGACCGCGCTACGGGACGTGACCATTGCCGCCCTGAAGCTAAAGCTGACCACAACATAGAGCGAGATCACTATATACCGCCACCACTACGGAGTTGACGGCTAAGGGAATGGCCTGAGGACATGCCAACGAATAAGTCCGAGCATCTGGTTGACTGTGGTTTGACTATCGTCAAACCATCAGCCGGCACAAATGAGCGATGAGGCAGAGTGGCCAAGCGGTGAAGGTACAGCAAGTACGGACTGACGACAGCTGTCAGGTAGCATTTAATCCAAGCATAGATCCGATTGTCCAGATCAACTACCAAAGTACTTGGGATAGCACACGTGAGGGAGGCGCATAAATGTTACAGGCAAGCTATGTCACAGAGTGGCAAAGCAGTGAGAGAGTGCCACATTACCTAGGGTCTAGCACTAGTCGACCCACTATATAAGTAGGAAGGCTGGTAGTGGGTCAGGGTCTTTCTAGTCTTTGTATCTTGCTCCACCTTTCTTACAAGATATTCTCCCAAAAAGGTGGAGTAGACACCAAGAATATTCGAAGACAATATTCTTTAGGAGAAGTAAAATATGAGAAGAGTCTCATTTTATATAATAGAATCTAAAAGAATGAATATTCAATCTTACCAAATATAAGTGATGTGCTATTGTCAATGATGGTAGATTGCTTATGTGTAAAATGCTATTAAAGAACAAGGGACTTAACAAGAAACCTAACTGTGGTGTTTGTCATTTCTTATATATAATTTTCTTTACTTGTCAATATTTGTGTTTGTTTGAATTTCAAATGTAATCATCTTTCGTTCACCAACCCTTTAATTATGCAAGCCTATTAAAATTTCATAATTTATCAATTTGTTATTGTTCATATCAATTCTTTCACATCAAAAATATTTTCATACGATTACAATTTACTCTATTCTGTTGTACTTTAGTTTATTTTGCATACAGATATGTCAGTAATTACATATTCTTTATCATTATTATCCAAATTGCAGTGTTTTCTACTTTGAAGGCAATATTATACTAACTTATCGATCTTGGTGCTAATAACTCAGGATTGCGAAACTAGTGCATTGATCTACCAACAATTTACTTTTCACGAAAGGATTCTATTGGATTTTATATTTTAGCTTAATTATATGGCAAGTGTATTTTGATTAGGAATTTAATAAAGGTCAATGTGATAATTATATAATAGTTGACAGCCAGTTTGATAATTATTTAAAACTAGAAAGTTAAGTTTGATAATTATATAAACTAAAGCAATTAATAATTATATAAATCTTAAACCAGTCTATTTGACAATTTCACGTTACGTTAATCATCAATTTGTTTAAGAAGTTATGTTAGATATAATATGACATATGTTATTCTAAAATATCATATTTTGTATATAATTTAAAGTATGTAGACATGATGAGCTTTCTTTATAATTATTATTTTTTAAATAAAGTTTAATACTGAAATAAAATCCTTAACATATACTTTTCATCATCTATATAGAGTTCCACACCATAACCATTGGAGTTATTAATATATCGATTTTTATACACTTATTGTTTATAAAGTGAAATATGAGATTCTTAGAATATTCTATATTATTGGTTTGCCAATCATAAAATATGTACATTAATTCAGTACGATTTAAACATATTCTTCAATAAGATTTTATAACAGAAAGTGAACATGCTTAATTATAATATAATTATATAAAGTATTTAATAGTAATAACTTACAGGTTTCTATATTTTAAATATTTTTAGCTATAAAATTTCCCATGTATAAAACCATGTGATTTTTCTTTTTCATAAGAAAGTTATAACATATCTTAAGACCATGCTTTAAATTTATGGTTACCCTAGTTAGATCATTTAGCATTAACTTTAAATTTTGTTTAAGAAATCTAGGATACAACAATGCAATACCTAATATAAGATAGGTTTTCAACCTTCAATTTTATTCCCTAAATATTAACATAATTAAAAGAATAGAATATGCTCCATTATTTAAATAATATGTATATCTATATCTATATAATATATATTATAGTTAGACCAATGCAAGACATGGAGCCTTCAATGAGCTTGTTTTAATATAATTTCTTTTAAAAATATATATACTGGTACATGGGATATTTTTAAACTAAATAATTTATAAAAGGTGATTATTTGAAATATATATATAATATATGCTTTTAAACTTATATTTATATATTTTATTTTATCTTATATTTTATTTTATCTTATTTTATCTATTGTATCTTATTTTATCTTATTTAATATAACTTATCTTATTTTATATTTATATGTTCAAGTGTTTTTCTAGGCAAGTAAAAATTATACTTTATATAGTAACATATTAAACATGTATTTATATGAACAATTAATCACTAAGAATAAGTGTATATATATACAACTATTGGCAAGGGAGTCTTGAAATAATACCAGTTCTTCAATGCATGTTTCCATATAGGAGTTATATGGGTATGTTAACATACATAATTAATTAAAAATAAGAATATTAGATATGGTATATTGAAGGAAAAATGTAAATGTAAATGTAAAAAGAACATTCTAAATAGTGTGAGTGATAATATAAATACATTAAATAGATACACATATCAACACACACAATATAAAATTGAGTTTTCATCTGCTGATTTTATTTACATAGTCATTAAAGAAAAAAATGTTTGCCACGTGTCCAGTCACATCACCAATCGTTTACCTCGTAGGATTTAAGGTGGCCGTAGGATGAGCCTCGTGCAGTTTAGGATAAGATTTAAGGTGGCCGTAGGATGGGCGCACATGCAAATAGATGGCCGTAAGATAGGGCGTGTATTGGCTTGCATTTAATGTGGATGTACGACGGGGCCTTCCACGGTAAACACATTAAATAAATTTATTATATAAATTTTTTTTTATCATATTTATCATCACGATGATTATTGGGAAGATGACCTATAACCCCCCAAATCTCTCTTATTCACGTAACTGAAGTTTAAATATTACATTTTTATATTAGAATATATTTTCTAAATTATGTCAAATTTATAATTAATTTATAAGTCATAAGTCCAGACACAACCAATTGAACAATATAATATAGTTATTTATAAGATTGGCATTTACTATCATTTTATATTGAATTTATTTCATTCCTATTGATTATAAATTAAATATATTTTATTTCATTATAATTTCTATAGATTAAATACATCTATTAATTAATATTATTTTATTTTATTTTAAATTCTAGCACAAATAAATAAATAATAACAATAATGTTTAAATTAAACAAAAGTAACTACTATTTGGATTTTCTTAACTAAAAATTTAAAACATTGTTAAATTTATTATATAAAGTTTCAAAATAACTTTATTTTATGTTTAATTATTTTTAAAATTATTTATTGATTTTCAGTTTTATTTTTGTTTTTAATTGTTAAAATCTTAAATGTTAACATTAAAATTAAGATCTTTTATATTTTAATTGATTGTTGATGCTTGTTAAAGGTATTTATGTCGAGAGTAAAACTATAATATTAAAAATTTTGAGTGTAAATATGAGGTTATACATATGTGTGTGTGTGTGTGTGTGTAATTTTGTTAATTTATTTTACTGTATTTTGACATGCAAATCGATTTCATGCGTCAATTTAAATATATATCACTTGTCAAATAACTTGACCTGTACATGGGATGACACAAAAAAATTTATGATTTATCCTGCAGCACGCACTCGTTGAGAAATGACCACGTGTGCTTTATTAAATATGAGACCGCGGGCATATTCGTGTACATAAATGCGAGTACAAGTGGCTAGGGTTCTTCCTATCTGGGCAGAATCCCATTTTGCAACACTGAGCAGGAATCGAGATGGAATCTGGTGATGAGGCTGGCCTTGTTCCTTTCGGAGTTGTCCCATGTGCAGTCTTAGGGAGAGCACTGGCAATCAATGTTCTATTTTGCCACTCCGCTGCATATCTTATGGATCTTCTGGATGAGAGATCAGTATTTCATGTCATGAAATTTAAGGGGTTTTTAACTCTTCTCTTTAAGCAGTTCCTTTCTTGGTTTAATCCACGGCATCCAAGTATGTATGACCACATAAATACCAATCTTAAGAAATTTTAATGTAGTTTTGACAAAATCCTCTCTCTAATAATATACACACACTAGTTTTGCTGTGTGAGTAGATATGTATATACAGTTACAATGTAGGTACTTATGTATACTTCTGTATTCCTGAATTTATATGTATAAATTTCTATGCTTTTGTTTATGCATATATGTGCTTATGCTTTGTGATTTATAGAATTCACATACTTATCTGTGCTTTGAGTGTGTACACATGTATGTGTGTGTATGTTTGCGTATTTGTGTATATATGCGTCCATGTATTTAATGTTTGTATAAACATATGCTATATGTATGTACGCTTCATATATTATGTAGTATATGCTTTGTGTTTTGTTTGTATATCTCTCTCTCTCTCTCTCTCTCTCTCTCTCTCTCTCTCTCTATATATATATATATATATATATATATATATACACACATACATACACACATATAATACTGTATAAACATATGCTGCCTGTTTGGATATGTTTTCTGTCATATGGTTTGAACATGCGTGTATGCTACACTGTGTTTGTGCATTTGATATGTGTTTAAATACTCTGATGTGTGTGGATGCTTTGTCTCTAATATGCTTTGTGTACCTGTGTATCTGCATAAATGCTTTTGTGTATAAATGTGTGCACGACAAATGGCATTAAAACTAAACAATGGGCTAGATTACTGTAGTGTGTATGCTATGCTATGTGTGAGCATTTGATGTATGTGTTTAAATGTTCTGCTGTGTTTGAGTGCTTTGTCTCTAATATGTTTTGTATGCCTGCTGTGTATGTACATGCTCTATGTTGCACGAACCACATTAAAACTAGAAAATGAGTTAGATTATTGCAATGTGTATGCTATGTTGTGTGTGTGCGTTTTATGTCTCTGATGTGTTTGGGTGCTTTGTCTTTAATATGCTTTGTGTGCTTGCATATCTGTATACATGCTTTTGTGTACATGCTCTATGTTGCACAAACTGCATTAAAACTAGAAAATGAGCTAGATTACTACAGTGTGTATGCTATGGTGTGTGTGTGCATTTGATGTCTCTGATGCGTTTGGATGCTTTGCCTTTAATATGCTTTGTGTGCCTGCATATCTGTATACATGCTTTTGTGTACATGCTCTATGTTGCACGAACTGCATTAAAACTAGAAAATGAGCTAGATTACTGCAGTGTGTATGCTATGCTGTGTGTGCGCATTTGATGTGTGTGTTTAAATGCTCTGATGTGTTTGGATGCTTCATCTCTAATATGTTTTATGTGCCTGCATAATACATGCTTTTGTGTACATGCTCTATGTTGCACAAACTGCATTAAAACTAAAGAATGAACTAGATTATTGCAGTGTGTATGTTATGCTGTGTGTGTGCATTTGATGTATGTGTTTAAATGTTTTTGTTTGGATGCTTTGTCTCTAATATGTTTTATGTGCCTGCATATCTGTATACATGCTTTTGTGTATATAATGTATGTATACATGCTTTAGGTTGCACGACTTAGATTATTGCAGTGTGTTTGCTATGTTATGTGTGCACATTGAATGTATGTTTTCAAATGTTTTGATGTGTTTGGATGCTTTGTCTCTAATATGCTTGCATATCTGTATATGCTCTTGTGTATATAATGTTTGTATACATGCTCTGTGTTGCATGACCACATTAAAACTAAAGAATGAGCTGATTAGATTATTGCAGTGTGTATGCTATGTTGTGTGTGTGTGTGCATATGATGTAAGTGTTTAAATGCTCTGGTATGCATATCTATATACATGCTTTTGTGTATATAATGTGTGTATACATGCTCTATGTTGCACGACTGCATTCAAACTAAAGAATGATATTTGATGTATGTGTTTAAATGCTCTGATGCGTTTGGATGCTTTGCCTTTAATATGCTTTGTGTGCCTGCATATCTGTATACATGCTTTTGTGTACATGCTCTATGTTACACAAATTGCATTAAAACTAAAGAATGAGCTAGATTACTGTAGTGTGTATGCTATGATGTGTGTGGGCATTTGATGTATGTGTTTAAATGTTCTGATGTGTTTGGATGCTTTGTCTCTAATATGCTTTGTGTGCCTATGCTCTATGATGCATTGCCACATTAAAACTAAAGAATGAGCTAGATTACTACAGTATGTATGCTATGATGTGTGGACATTTGATGTATGTGTTTAAATGTTCTGAAGTGTTTGGATGCTTTGTCTCTAATATGCTTTGTGTATATCTGTATACATGCTTCTTCTGTGTATATAATTTGCTCTATGTTGCAAAACCACATTAGAACTAAGCAATGAGCTAGATTATTGTAGTCTTCTTATACAGTGTAAATAGCAAATGCATAAAACAAGTATAAACATACACAAAATGTTGTTCTATTGCAAATTTTTATATTGTAGATATGCATGGTTAAATGTATTAAACAATTATATACAAATGTACTTTCTGCTTTCTTATATATACATATTAAATAGTTAGAATTAATGACATAAACTTTCTTGTTGTAGGTAAGCTTACTATGTTGGTGGTGGTGGGTTACTTCTTTGTAAGGTATGGAGAACAATCTGCCAGGAAGAAGCTTGTGAGGAAAGTGATGCAGTCTGCAACCACTTATGAGCAATGGGCTGATGTTGTAAAGATGCTTGAGCTGGAATTCCATCCCAACAGAAGTAAAGATTCCAATCTCTATGATGAGGAACTAATCAACTCAAAATGTCAGGTACCCACACACACTTATAAGTATTAACGGCTAAGATTATTAAATATCATGGCTGTAACAAGTCTAACACATCTATTATACATATATACACCTTGCAACGTTATGAGTTCTTGTGTTTGTAGGAGCTTAAAACTCAATCTAGCATGAAGGATATTATTTTCTGTCTACAAGCAGATCTTGTACGCAATCTAGGGAACATGTGCAATCCAGATCTTCACAAGGGAAGGTTGCGGACACCTCCTCCTATTACAGAATACATCAATCAGGTCCGCAATTGCCTTCGCGAAGTTTGCACTAGCGACTCTCTTGAGTACCCACTTGAGAAGAAGATTGCTTTTATACAAGAGGCCCGGCATGCATTTGGAAGAACTGCATTGTTACTCAGTGGTGGAGCTGTAAGTGTATACACACATATAGTTGCTCAGCATGCCTATATAGCCATCTTTTAAAGTATATATACTATGTAGCCACTAAATAATATATACAGTAATAATATGTTTGTAATATATAGTCATTGGGAGCTTTCCATTTGGGTGTGGTTCGCACATTGATGGAACACAAGTTATTACCTAGAGTGCTAGCAGGATCAAGTGCTGGTTCAATTGTGTGTGCATTTGTAGCTACACGTACTTGGCCAGAGCTGAAAATCTTTCTCGATAGTTTCCAAGGACCAATTAATTTCTTTGAATCAACAAACAGCAAATTTGACAAGGTTTATAAGCTCTGGATTAACAAAGCACTTCACGATGTTACACAACTACAGGTAATACATTTGCATATAAATAACTTAGGGTAGATATGTAACACAAACATGCATTTGTGCATACAATCACATAATATGTTTTTAATTTTAGCTATCAATGAGTTTGTTTTCTAGACCTAGAGACTTCATATACCATATATGTAGATGATTATATATTAGTACATTAGTCCTCAATTGTTAAAGCTAATCACAACTATCTAATTATAATGCAGACTACATTGAACGAGCTCATTGGAGACATAACTTTCCAAGAGGCTTATGATCTTACAGGACGTGTCCTTGTCATTTCTGTTTGCTCTACAAGGCCACAAGAACCACCTCGTTGCCTCAGCTATCTTACATCTCGTAAGTATAATGTACATACTTATACCCATACACAAACACAAAGTCATTCTTAAGAACACTAAATCAAAAAACTAAAGTTGTTCATGAGTTATAGAAGACACTATTATAAGTAAACACTATCTTTGAATAAGTTATAGAAATCTTTTCACTACATCCACTATGAACCTGGCATGAACCCTAGTCGTTAATGCAATATTAACATATTAAAACAGGCATACATATATATATATATATATATATATATAATATTAATATATGCATTCATGCTCTTTTGGGTATTAACTGTTTTGATTATCTCAGCCCATGTCACTGTACGGAGTGCAGTCATGGCTTCCTGTGCATTTCCATTTTTGTTTAAGCCACAAGAGCTAATGGCAAAGGATCTCGATGGCAAAGAGGTACCGTATCATCCTTACCAGAGGTAATTATAATTGAAAAAATGTATAGACTCAAGTAACTTATATTGTTTCAGTTATAAATATTCATATAAAATTTTATTAATATGAACTTGTATCACAATTCACAACATAAAACATGTTTTACATACATAACCTGTTAAATTGTGTAGGTTGGTCCAAAAGAATTCATGTTTGGAATGGATGTCACACGAAAGTGGAGGGATGGGAGTTTACAGAGTGACTTGCCCATGAAGAAACTCAAGGAGCTTTTCAATGTGAATCACTTCATTGTTAGCCAGGTATGTCTTAATTGTATGTATTTGTTTATATCTAACAAAAACATAATGATTAATCAGACAAATCCACACATTATACCACTGCTGCGACTCAAGGAGAATGTGAGAGCTTATGGTGGAGATTTTGCTGCTAAGGTATCTTATATAGATTAGGACCTTATTGGTAGTTTACATATATACATGGTTCACTAGTTAAGAATACAATTGCCTTATATCTTATACAATGTTATATTCGTATCTCAAAAACATTAGCCTTCTCTTTTTCTCTTTCACACACATAATGTGTTGTAAGTCTTGTTCATTTAAATTTCCCTCAAATTCTCTTAGATTTTAAAAGTACATGCATATCTCATTCTAAGCTTTATTAATTTATTTTTAGTTGGCACACTTGGTTGAGATGGAATTCAAGCATAGATGTAAACAAATTTGTTTCATGGGACTTGATTTTTGGGGAATTGCTAAGCTCTTTTCGCAAAAGTGGGAAGGAGATGTCACCATCGTCATGCCTGCTTCATTTAGTCAGGTATGTTTAATGGATATATGTGTGTATACTTGACTAATTCTATAAGCTTTATTGTTTATTTCTCCCACATGGGAATGTAGTATTCCCATGTGGGAACTACAAAACTTTTATGTACCTCCATTTATATATGCAATCTTTGTAAGTACTTCAATCTCTATACATAACTTTGTATTTACAGCTCCGCAGCAATTATTCTTTAGCTTAGTATATATATAGACACACACATATTGTTCATTGATTAGTTTTTTATGGGTTTCTTCACACAGCTTAAGAAGCTTGTTGAGAATCCAACCAAAGAAGATTTGGAAAAGAGCAATCATGCAAGGCAAAATCGGTACATGGGAAAAACTATCAGCAATAGATTCCAATTGCAAGATTGAAGTGATGTTGGATGAGTGTGTAGCAGTGCTAAACCATAAATGTAGAGCTCAGAGGGAGGCTACTTCTACTGTATCAAGCTTGCAATCTAAAGCTAGCACCAGCACAAGTAGGAGAATTTCATCTTGGATCTGCATAAACTGTGCGAGTTGTGACGAGGATCAATATGCATCTCTTGATGGTACATATAATATGCCTTATTTCAAATTTATTTGTGTGCATATGGAGAACAAGAGCATTTTAGTATATGAAGTACTAATGTTGTATTTTTGTAATTGTTAAATCAGAACTTCTGAAGCAAATGACAGAGACTGGACCATGGGCAGGTTCACTTACTAGAAGGGAGAATCTAGTAATATACAGCCATGATGGATCTAAGAGTGATACGAGAGATGGGGAACCTATCAACTCATCATGGACAGAGGTATATATATCTCTTCTCTATATATATGTACATATGATATAATAACAGTCTAACTGGATATATTTATGTTGAACTTAAAATGAAGATTGGAGGACCCATTGTACGAACACCTTCACCCATAGATCATCAAGCTTCGATAGAAAACACTGCCAAAGCACAGGAAGACACACAGGTAAGCCAATATTTGTTAGTAATTATATGTTCTATATGGACAAGACTAGCACCCATGGCATACTTAAGTTGTATTTATACATACCAAAACATAGTCTCATGTAGATGTATGTTAGACATATATGCTCACAGTTGCATGCCTATCTTTAATGGTGATTCTAGATGATAAGTAAATGTATTATATATATGGTGTATGCACAACGTATACACCACAAATAGATATGAATATACATATAAATATGATTAGAACACGTTAATTGTAATGATAGGTTCACTAGCGAAACTTCTGCATACTAGCCATTGGATGAGGAAAGATCTAGTGTAGACTTCCCATTGTTGAAGTTATGCATATATGGTACTTATCTGGTGTGACCTTTACATCCACACTCTCTAAATATTATATTAGTATATACATATATATTTATTCATTGCATATGCTTTTTCCAATCAAACTTTGCCATGGATTTCAAAGTATATTGAGGTTTGAGAATTGATTAAAAATTGCTTAAGATACAAAATGTTTAGCTTAATTAATATATAATATTTACTGGCATGCTTTTCATATATGAGGTAATTAAGAGAATATCGTATGCATAATTATACTAAAGAATAAAATGAAATAATTTATTTATTATATTTTTATGATCAATAGGTCCAAATATTTTTCTTTTACTGATTTAGCACACACACAAAGGTCACTCCTGTTTTATATGTATATATCTACAGTGAATGCATGCAAACATATTTACATATATATAGATTGCTATAGGGTTCACTGCTCAATTGTTTCAGAGCGTGATATTCATATCCCTATATTTGTGTGTATATACATAGATAGATGGATCGATAGAGAGAGAGAGAGAGAGAAACATTGTAATAATACGTGCTCAATATTTCTTGAAGAGAGCACCGGAGGACGTTCTGGAAAAACATGATGAAGTCTGCACTCACTTATGAGGAATGGGCTCACAGGTATGTATATGTATGCATTGATGCATATTATTGTTTTTATTTTCTAGTTTATGTATGTGTGTATTGTGAGGCTTTTAGTATAATATCATGCATGTAAGTGTGTATATGCGTGTTTGTGTTTATATATTGAATAGATTGAAATAATTATATATATCTACATATATATGCCTATTTGAAAATGTTTTTTTTTTGTTTGTTCATGTGTGACACATAATGCTATGCTGTGCGTGTGCGCTTGAAGTGTGTGTATAAATGCTACGATGTGTTTGGATGCTCATCTCTAATATCCTTGATACGTGCCTGCATATCTATATACATGCTTTTGTGTAGTGCATATAATATGTATATGCATGCATACATGCTTATACAGTGTCTAGTGGATGCACAGTTTTTTGATAAATCCTCATTGACTAGTATAAAAGTACGTTCTACTAAAATTTTATAAGGTTGGTAAACGTTTATATCCAAATGTATCTCTGCTTTCTATAATAGTTATGATGTACACAAATAATGACATAAACTTTGTAGTTGTAGGTGCTAAGGTTACTAATTAGTGGTGGTGGTTTAATTCTCAGCATTGGAAAGAAGCTTGTGAGGAACGTGATGCAGTTTAGAATTTTGACAAGGGAAGGTTGCAGACGCCACGGCCTACATCAATTAGGCCTTAACGAAGTCTGCACGAAGTTTGCTTCTATACAAGAGGCCAGGCATGCATTTGGTAGAACTCAGTGGCGAAGCTGTAGTCTAAAGTAGGTAGCTAGCCCTAAAGAATATATATAGTATCAATATGTTTGTAATATATAGTCACTTGTGGTAAGCACGTTGATGCAGCACAAACTATTGCCTAGAGTGCTGGCAAGATCAAGTGCTAATTCAATTGTGTGTGCATTTGTAACAACATGTACTCGGCCAGGTTGAAAATCTTTCTTGATGGTTTGTGATGTTACACAACAGTTACTATAGGTATTATGTTTGAGGACCTTTAAATTTACATATAAACTTAGTGTATATATAACAGACTTGCCTATACCACATATGTTTGTGATTTATGCTCTATTAGTAGTTTAAGCTGTAGTTTCTAACTATCAATGAGTTTGTTGTCTATCCCTATACACTCCATATTCCATATACGCAAAGGATTGTACATTGCAGAATTTATACTTAATAAGATATTATATATCACACAAATGTTTAACCTCAATTGCTAAAGCTAATCACAACTATCTAATGCAGAATTTCTGTTTGCTCTACTAGACCATCTCATTGCCTTAGGCTAGCCATTTAGCATCTGGTAAGTATAATTTACATACATATTTATGTCCATACAAACACAAGTCATCCTTGTATAATCAAAGAACACTAAAATAATAAATTAAACACTAAAGTTGTTCATAGACACTATTATAAGTAAACACTATCTTTCAAAAAGTTACAGAAAATTTATTAATATTTACGATACCAATGTTTTCTCTACATCCCATCTGCATTCTCTGTGAACATATTAAAATGGGCATTATATATATATATATATATATATATATATATATATGCATTCCTGCTTTCTGGGTATTAACAATTTTGATTATCTCAGCTCATGTCATTATACTGAGTGCAGTACATTTTTGTTTAAGCCACATGAGCTATCCTTTTCCAGAGTATATAGGCAAGTAGCTTATATTGTTTCATTTATAAATTCTATTAATATGAACTTCACAAAATAAAACATGTACAAGCTCTTGTTTACATAACTTATTAAATTGTGTAGGTTGGTCCAGAAGAATGTATGCTTAAAATTGATGCCCCGCTAGAGTGGAGAGATGGGAACTTACAAAGTGACTTGCCCATGAAGAAACTTAAGGAGCTTTCCAACATGAATCACTCCTTTGTTAATCAGGTATGTTTGTAGGTGGGTATACATGTTGTGCTTGTATATAGGTATTTGTTTCTTTATATCTAACAAAACATAATCACTTATCAGACAAAATCCACCATTATACCCACTGCTGCGACTCAAGGAGAATGTGAGAGCTTATGATGGAGATATAGTTTACATATGCGCATGGTTGCCATATTGTTTAGATAATATTTTGGCTATCCTACCCTATGTTGGCCCTTCATTTAGCCAGGTATATGCTTAATGTATATATGCTTGATTAATTCTATAGGTTTACAATTTATCTATTGTGTGTACATTTGTGCTGTATGCATATTCAATACATGCTTATATTTTATTTACAAACTTATTTGGGAATCTTCCTTCCCACATGGAATTCATAAATTCCCATAAATGAGATTTCCCACATAGGAATTATAAGCCCATGTGGGAATTAGAAACACCTAACTATTGTTCATACTAACTGTCCGTCTCTTTCTTGTAAATACTTTTACCTCTCTACATAACTTTGTATGTTTAGTGTATTACAGCATGATCTTTATTTAGCTCTATATATATGTGTGTGTTGTGTGTGTACACATATTGGTCATTAGTTTTTATTCTGTGTTTGATGACTTTTCTTCACACTAGCAGCTTAAGAAGCTTGTTGAGAATCAGACAAAAGAAGACACACAGTTAAGCTAATACTTACAAGTAATTATATGTTCATGTGGCATGATATAGCTATACATGTAGTTTCATCAGTAGTAACAGTTTATGTACTTTAGTATATGATTCTACCCAAGCCATTTGTAACATACGCACACATACATAATGTACGTTAGATATATATATGCTGCACAGTATAGATGATAAGTAACTGCATTAATATATGTATAACTACATAAATATTCATATCTATGTGTGTGTGTGTATATATAATATATAATATGATTAGAGCATATACTAATATGATATTTAGTTTGTAGATGTAAAGGCCCAACAAATGGGAAGTCTACACTCTCTCCCTCTTTGAAGACAATAACAAAATGTACATATGTATATATATTTTTTAAATCGAAAATTGCCATGAGTTTCAAAGTATATTGAGGTTTGACACTGATAATCGATTGAACTGTCTAATTGCTTAAGATAATAAAACTGAAGAATATGCTCTCCATAAGAGAATATGCTATGCATACAGTTTTATAAACTGGATATTCTTAGTATATGCTACTATATTTTATTATAAGTTTTCAATGGTCCAGATATAATACTTAAGTTTAGACTGTAATTATAATAATTCAAAACAAAATTATGAAACAATAAAATATAATTTTAATGCATTATTATATATAAATTCAACATGAAAACGTGACGAATATTTCTGGAATAGTTTTTATTCTCTTATGAATGTTTTAATACACATGTAACACATGCACGCTGAAATAGTGCGTAGACGTGCACGGATGTGCTTATTCTAGGAATATTCGTTTTCAAGGACAGAATGTAGGGCTTATGATCGAGGCGCTCTCCAGGTAAGATCGGAGATGGAATCGAGCGACCAGGCAGGTCTTGTTGTGTTCCCAATTGGGCCCTCTACAGTCTTAGGCCGAGCATTCGCACTCAATGTTCTGTTTTGCCAATCTGCAAAGGATCTGATCAATCTCATAGTCCGCCGGGGACTCTTCCATGCCAGACGATGCAAGAAAGTTTCAATTCTGCTCCTTGACGTGTTCTTCTCCTTGTTCAATCCTCGCAGACCAAGTATGTACGCACATATCTGTATAGAACGCAGCTTCCTTATAACAGGCTGCGTGTGTGTGTGTGTGTGTGTGTGTTTGTCTTTCTTTTGTACGTCTGTATGTCTGTGTGTGTCTGTGTGTGTGTGGATAGATAGATAGATAAATAGCTACAACACACACACACACACATGTGTGTGTGTGTGTGTATGTATATCTGTGTATGTGTGTGTATGTGTGGACATGGTACTTGAACAGTCTTGGTTCAATCGAAGTCTATATATATCATTATGTACATACACAAAGATACACAATACATACACATAAATTTATACTATTTTATATGTATATAATGAGTTTTGTAGGACACATGCAATCACAAAGACATACAAAATGCATATTTAAGGGTGTTTATGTATATGTGCATGTTGTCTCTTCAGCTTGTGCACATGCACATACAATATACATATATACATATATACATATACATTTACAGATACACATAACACATATAACAATGTAATAATAGGTGCTCTGTTGGCTGTGGCGGTGCTTGGGGGATATTTCTTGAAGAGATTTGGACAGCGACCTGCAAAGGCGGAGCGTGTATTCCGGAGGAAGTTCTGGAAAAACATGATGAAGTCTGCACTCACTTACGAGGAATGGGCTCATGCTGCAAGCATGCTTGAGAGGGAAGACGCTGCCAAGAGGAGGAAGGATTCTGATTTGTATGATGAAGATCTTGTCCGTGCAAAACTTGAGGTATGTATATGTATGCATTTAAATTCTAGTTAACTCTGTGTGCTTGCCCGCATGTGTATGTGTTGTTTAAATATAATACTGTCTTGTGTGTAGGAGCTTAAACTACGGAGAATGAATGCTGGGGTGGAGGACATCCTTTTCTGTTTACGAGCAGATCTTGTACGGAACTTGGGAAACATGTGTAATCCAGACCTTCACAAGGGTGGGCTTCAAACGCCTCGTCTTATACTGGAGTATATTAATGAGGTCCGGTATCATCTCAGAGAGATATGTGAGAGGGACTCCGATGAATTCTCACTTGAGGAGAAGATTGCATTTATACATGAGACTAGGCACGGGTTTGGAAGAACGGCCTTGTTACTTAGTGGTGGAGCTGTAAGCTTATACATCTGTGTTGTGTGTATGTGTATGTGTGTGTATAGTATGATTTAAACATACGTATGTAGTTTATATTATATACTTTGTATTATAGGCCTTGGGAGCTTTCCACTTCGGAGTTGTACGTACATTGATAGAGCATAGGCTACTGCCCAGAGTGGTGGCAGGTGCAAGCGTGGGTTCGATTCTCTGCTCGTTTGCAGCAACTCGGACTTGGCCAGAGTTACAAAGCTTTTTCGACAATCCCAGTCCTCCGATGCATTTCTTTGATTCTATGGGGAGTATATTTGCCACTGCCCAGCGGTTGCTTACTAGAGGTGCTGTGCATGAGATTGGACAATTACAGGTATTAAACAATATAAATCTGATATAAAGACTGTATGTGTCTGTGTATTTGTGTCCATATATACATGCACATACATATTTTCATGACACAGAGTAGAAGTTATATACAACTTGCATAATTAATATTACGACTGTTACGTACTCTCGCATACATTAACGTGCATATAGAAGCTTGTCCGTGTGTGCACTATTTCTTTATGCAGTGTGTTGTAGAGTTAAGCTTGCATATTTCGTATACTATACACATGTAAACACAACGTAGACACAAAAAACTGCATACACACTCTCTCTCTCTCTCTCTCTCTCACACACACACACACACACAATACACACAATGACTCAAAAGTCGTTATCTACAGAGGAAGATGCGGCAGCTGATTGGTGACCTGACATTTCAAGAGGCCTATGATCTCTCTGGGCGAGTACTTGGCATTTCTGTTTGTTCTCCCAGGCGTCATGAGCCTCCTCGTTGTCTTAACTATCTTTCTTCCCGTAAGTCATAACAGAGATATGTACAGCATACACACATAGACATATATCTATTGAGTTGCGACATGTCGTATGCACGTGCAAACACAAAACACACACACAGACACGCATTATTGTCGGTTATTCCTACAGGCTGATAACATACGCAGATATACACGTGTTCTGTGTACATAGATATATCCAGTACAGATACTTTGGAAAATTTATAAGCATTTGGTTGATGCGAACAATGACTAATATTGCTAGCTTATTATGAATGAATGCATGCGTATAAAGTGTTCTACAACATACACACACACACACACATCTCTCTGTCTCTCTGTCTATCTATCTATCTACTATGAAAATAATTTTCTTAATTCTCTCAGCTCATGTTGTGATATGGAGTGCGGTGACTGCTTCATGCGCATTTCCGGGATTGTTTGAGGCACAGGAGCTAATGGCCAAGGACCGCAAGGGCCGGCTTGTGCCATATCATACGCTTTCAGAGGTAGAACACATACATTTGTATATGCATAAGCATTCTGACGTATGTATATATCCAGTATTCTGCATCTTTATGTTAAGCACCATACAACTCTCTCTCTCTCTCCCCTCTCCCCTCTCCCTCTCCCTCTCTCTCTCTCTCTCACACACACACACACCTGTTTCTGTAGGTTGGTCCTGAAGAATCTGGTCTGGGCAAGAGGCAATGGAGAGATGGGAGCTTAGAGAGTGACTTGCCAATGATGCAACTCAAGGAGCTATTCAACGTGAACCATTTCATTGTTAGCCAGGTACTTGTTATATACTGGTGTATGTAATGTGTTCTCTCTATATCTATCTATCTATATCTATATATATCAAGTGTGTGTGTGTAATCTTAATTTTTGATCACTTACCAGGCAAACCCGCATATCGCCCCTCTTCTTCGGCTCAAGGAGCTTGTTAGAGCTTATGGAGGAGACTTCGCTGCTAAGGTATTATCGTTGGTAGTATTATTTAGTAAAATTCAACTGGTGTATTCCATAGAAAATGTATTCATGAGAAACAATCCTAAATTCCTTATCTATACTTTATTATTTTTTGTTACTTGTATGACATATTTAAATTTGTTGTGCAGCTTGCACACTTGGCTGAGATGGAGGTAAAACATAGATGTAACCAAGTACTGGAAATGGGATTCCGTTTCTTTGGACTGGCAAAACTGTTTTCGCAAGAGTGGGAAGGGATATCACTCTTGTCATGCCTGCAACATTGGCACAGGTTGAGAGAGAGAGAGAGAGAGAGAGAGAGAGATTTATATATTAACACATGTATGTGTTATATTCAGTTTGCAAAGATTATACAAAATCCAACTCCTTCAGAGCTCAGAAAAGCAGTAATGCAAGGCAGGAGGTGTACGTGGGCTAAGCTATCAGCAATGCAAGCCAACTGTGGAATCGAACTCATGCTGGATGAGTGTGTAGCTGAATTGAACCGTAGAGACGAAGAGCTCAGAGAGAGGCAGCGGTTGCGGCTAGTGTTCATTCTGTCCCTCTCCGATCCCCTGCCACCAAGAGAATCCCCTCCTGGAACTGCCTGCATCGTGAGAATTCGTGGGGCTCGTCGATGAAGACATTGAAGGTACACTTCGTATGTTTATATGTTTATATAAATGCATACAATATGCACGCATAATATGTACATGCATCAACACAAAATAGCTTGTGTGTGTGTGTGTATTTGTGAGTGTGAGTGAGTGAGTGAGATTATCCTTACTAACTTGTTAAATTAAAGTTACATTGCAAATGGGAGGACCATGGGGAGGACCAACAGTTGGAAGGCTAAAGCCTGTGAGACACAACCATGATGGAAGCGATAGCGACAGTGGAGCTGAGGAACCTAGCAACTTCTCATGGACAAAGGTGTGTGTGTGTCTGTATTTAATATATAACTTAGTTGAATGATGCACAATAGATTGGAGGACCACTAATGCGGACAGCTTCAGCAGCTAAGTTCATTCTATCGTTCGAAAACGATGCTGAAGAAGTTCAGGATATGCCTAAAGCTGAACCCCAGGTATGAAGGAGATACACTCAGAACCTATACACATGTTTAACTAGAACGTACTAGTTGCATATCTATACACACATACATACACACTAATGTGTTTAAATACTCGTAGTGTATTCAGGCTGATGATGTAGAGGTGGTGAAGAAGGTACTGGAACGTTCAAACAGTTGGGATATGCATAGTGGGAACAAGATATGGGAATCTTACAACAGAAACAGTGTTGACAAAACTGGAGAGGGCATCTCTTTGTTACTCAAATCCGGATTGAGGAAGTCTGCCAGTGAGCATGCCATGTCTGTGCATTTCTTCGACGACAGTGAGTCTCTCTCTCTCTCTCTCTATATATATAATATATATATATCTGCGTGTGTGTCTGTGTGTACATATATATGATGTGTTATTCATAACTCTTGTAGCTCCCAAAGGAAATCAAACATTTGGGATGTGTGAATGCTCGGACTTTACCAAAGGACTTAAGAAGGCTTCTGATGTCAAGACAGATAGACACGTGTCAGACGATGGTCTCAAGAGTGAGGAACCATCTCCATAGTGCGTTATTCAATACTAGCTTGATATAGAAATAATGTTAATTATATTAATGCTCGAAATGAAATGATACGTCAATTTTGTTACAGCAGAAGGTTTTTAAAAGAAAATATTTCATTCATGCTTTAGGAATTTCCTTATAACAATTAAATATTTTCTCCATATTTAAATGTTTAAACCATTACTATGTTAAAAAAAAATTAATATAATAATGTTGCTGAATAAATATTCTGATCTGATGTAAATTTCTCAAACAAAATTTATTCACATATATATATTTATATTAAAATTCAAATTATTGGTTACATTACATTATATCTTTAAAGATATTATACACATAGATGTAATAAATATAGACATATTAAGCATTTAAATTTTAAAATATTTAAATAAATATAAACATCTTAAGAATTTAAATGGTGGAACACTTGCAGTGACTGATGTTGTTATAAATAAATTTAAAAACATTCAACTGAATGTATCATCATATTATTAGTGTATTTTAATTTTTCATTTATTAAAACATTTTTGTAAGGTAACTACGGTTATCTTACAATATTCTTAAAATATATATTTCATGGTCAACACCTTAAACACACTATTATTATTTTATTTACTCATTAAACTAATTTACTAAATCCGAACCATGCAAGTTTTCGACGAACTTGTTAAGTAAAGTTTTAATTTAACAAGGTATATTCTTGGCATATATATTTTATTTTTATAATTGACGCATATCCTTGTAATATACTTCATTCAAAACTCTTATATGTGAAACAATAATAACTATTTTAGAATTAAGATGTCATTTCTTATTAAATAAAATAATTTTGTTAAGAAATAACATATATGCTAGCATGTGCATGGATACACGTGTGCATATTAAATAAAATGAATTATTATTTTAATTCTTTCTTTTTGTTAATAATATAAAAGAAAAAAAAAACATAAACTTACACAAATATTCTTGTTTGTTATTTATAAATTCCATAAAAGTTTAGATCCAGCTTATTTTTTAAACTTTTTTATTAAACATAAGAAATTGATATAACCTTTTAATTAAATATAACCTATTTTTATAATAAGAATGAACTAATAATCTATTTAACACGACAACATCATTAATCGAGAAAATTTACTATAATTAATCTTTAAATAGGACACTTTTTACCGCCACGTGTCCTATGATCTATTGACGACTCAGCATATCGGTATATATTATACTGTAGAATAAGGATTAGGGTTTATCGCCATGAAGAAGGTGCGACCAGGTCTGTACATTGGGAACCAATTCGATGCCTTCAACTTCCTTGCCGGTAAGCACACTGGAGTAACGCACATCCTCTCGGTTCTGCCGCTGTGCCCTGGGCATGCTGGGCATGAGTTCTCTGTCGCTCTAAGGCCTACAAGGGATAACAGCGTCGTGTACAAGATCGCAGCTGAGCTTGAGATCAAGTGCCCCTGTTTCTCTGGGCTTATTGTCCGGAAGGTCATCCCTGTGGAAGATAGCGAGGACGAGAACCTGCTCGAGCACCTCGATGAGGCTCTCAACTTCATCGATGAAGGGGTGAACAAAGGCATAGTGCTGGTACATTGTGGTGGCGGCATTTCCCGCAGGTAAGCAACCTTCATCCTAATCACTTACTTTCATATCCACTTCGCAAAAACTAAACTAAATATATCTTATTTGTATTTGAGGAGCTTAATTATGTATTTTCTAATAATGTATAATGTACCTTTCCTGCAGTGCTTCCGTGGTGACTGCGTACCTCATGTGGAAGGAAAAGCTCTCGGCAAAAGGTAACTTGATGCATACTTTGTTAATCGATCTGTGCTGACTCTCAAATCTCCAGACGCATTGGCGTCGCTCAAAGCATGTAGCCCGACCGTGCAGCCAAATAGCGGGTTTTTGAAGCAGGTGAGTCTTTGTGTCTTTTGCTATGTTGGTTGGTTCTTACTGTGTTCTCCTTGCAGCTGTCAACGTTTGAGTCTTGGGGTTTTGTCGTGAAGCCGCAGAAAACCACCAAGCAGCAGCAGCGAACGAAGATCAATACAAAAACCTGTAGGCTTTGCCACCGTGTAGCACCCAGTGAAGAGTTCTTAACTAAACTATAGACTTGCTCGAGCTTAATTAAGAAGTAGATGAATAAAATGGTAAAGAACTTCATATATTATACTGTAGAATAGGGTTAGGTCATCGTCATTAGCCATGAAGAAGGTGCGACCAGGTCTGTACATCGGGAACCAATTCGATGCCTTCTACTTCCTTGCCGGTAAGCACACTGGAGTAACGCACATCCTCTCCGTCGTGCCGCTGTGTCCTGGGCATGAGTTCTCTGTCGCTCTGGGGCCTCCAAGGGATAACAGCGTCGTCTACAAGATCGCAGCTGAGCTCGAGATCAAGTGCCCCAATTTCTCTGGGCATATTGTCAGGAAGGTCATCCCTGTGGAGGATAGGGAGGACGAGAACCTGCTCGAGCACCTGGATGAGGCCGTCAACTTCATCGATGAAGGGGTGAACAATGGCATAGTGCTGGTACATTGTGGTGGCGGCGTTTCCCGCAGGTAAGCAGCCTTCTTCCTAGTCACTTCCTTTCATTAGCTTGCCTTCTTTTGCAGTGCTTCCGTGGTGACGGCGTACCTCATGTGGAAGGAAAAGCTCTCGGCAAAAGGTAACTTGGTGCATACTTTGCTAATCGATCTGTGCTGACTCTCAAATCTCCAGACGCATTGGCATCACTCAAAGCATGTAGCCCGACCGTGCGACCGAATAGCGGGTTTTTGAAGCAGGTGAATCTTTGTGTCTTGAGCTATGTTGGTGATTCTTACTGTGTTCTCCTCGCAGCTGTCAACGTTTGAGTCTTCGGGTTTTGTCGTGAAGGTGCAGAAAACCAAGCAGCAGCAGCGAACCAAGATCACAAACAAAAACCTGTAGGCTCTGCCACCGCGTGGCACCCAGTGAAGAGTTTCTACTGCACCATTAAACTATAGACTTAGCTCGAGCTTGATTAAGAAGTATTGGAAGTAGATGAACTTCAACATCCGCTCCTTTCTGTCTCATGCCAAAGCTCCAGACAGACAGACAATTATCCCCTGGTGCCGGGGTCCATGGCACCATGCTGCTAGATCCCTCGCAGGCATTGTCCACCTTGCATATTGGATATCCCCACTTCATGCATATGACAATAGCATTATTGCCTCACTGGCTTCGTGAAACACTATGTTCCGATGCATACTGTAAGTCCGTAACACAGGAACGGCTTACCTTTCCAAACTCGATATCGGACAGGTTAGAGCCCGCCTCAAGAACCGACCATCCAAGTCCATGTACCTGAGCGCTCGTTAACAACCAACGAAAGATTAGTGCATTCCGTGAAGCTGCATTCTCTTCGTCTCCCTCTGCTCTGCTTTAGAGCATTTCCTTTGCTTCCAGAAATCGTCCACTCTGGGTGAATGCATTCATCATGGAGTTCCAGGTAGGGATAGTCCTTTGTATCAAACACAGACTTTGCATCTTCACGGCTGCCACATTCCGCAACAGTCGTAAGGGAGGAACACACCTCCAGTACACTAACAAATGTGCATTTGTCGGATCGTATCCCATTGGTGTTGAAGAGCTTGAGAGTGTTTGTATCATCCCCATGAGATAGCATTCCTCGTTGCCATGCTTGTGAAGAGGCTCAGATGCCCGTTTTGGGTATACGCTGCAACCAGAGCTGTGCTATTCCTCTCCGCACTTAGAGCACATGCGTGATCATCGCAGTCTAACTAACCATGTTCCTCTCTCAAATACACTTCAACCTCATGCCGGGTCTCCACTGCCTCAGCATGTAAGCTTCTTTCAAGCTCCATTACCAGGCATCAATCACGTGATCTTATCCTCCACATCCATGAGACAGAAGGCATGCAGCAATCAGCTGGTCCAAGAGATTACACCATTCACGGGCATCTCAATGAAGACCGCTTTCCCCTGGTGCAGATGCCCGTTCTGGGCAGACGCAACCACCATGATGTTCCACGAGTAGGCATTCTTCAGATCGATTGCACTCCATACAAATTCTCAAGTTGGGTCTCCTTGCAAGAGCACCTGGACATGTGCTCGAGCGCAGCATTGCCGGAGTCTGCTGCTGATTGTCTGAAGATCGACAGAGTTCGCTGCTTCCTACTGTGAGACCTCTTCCATTTGCAATCAGTGGTTAATTATTATCGCTTAAACAATATACTCTCTTTAAATAGCTCTCTTCAATGCAAATTATGAAAATTGTTAATTAAACACTCTTCGCAACGTCACAAAAGATTTGAATAACTATTAAAATTTGTAATATATTTAAATGATATATTACGAAATTTTTATTTATATAATATTACCTCGGAGATGTTCCTAGGTTTTAGGCCACCGTCTGTTTTTAACATCTCACGTTCTTTGATAGTCCAAGCATTCACACTTCACAAACATTTAATTTTACAAAAAATTCTTATTCTTACTATATATATATTGTACATATGTAGCTTGTGTGTGTGTGTGCGCCTCAATAATATATAAGTAAATGTTAAAGATTTAATGATTTAATGAGGTAAAGTTATTTCTAAATATATTATGATTAATAAAAATAATGAAGTAATACTTACAAATAACCTAATACAAAAGCTTTTTTTAAACTTGCGTCGTGTATGTGCCGTTCAAATTGAAAAAGAAAATTAAAAAAAAAATAATAATCTAAAACTATTAATTAAGATGCAGACATTAAAACATCACGTCATTATTATTTATAATAAAACTACTTATATTTCTTATATGTATATTATGTGTTGTGTGTGTGTGAAAACTTTAATTTGAATTACAAAAAAAAAGAAACGCATTCAACATATCAACTAGCACAAATATATACTTTTGTATTATATATATGCATATGTATATGTTTATCTATATAAGTTTAGAATAACTTATTTTTTCATAGTGATAAGTAATAATCAAGTCTATTATTATTTATTTATAAATTAAGTTACTACTTATATATTAAAATAATTTAAGAATAATCATAAAAGAATATATAATTGTTTAAGAACAAATTGTTTGGGACACACATCCAGATTAACACATATAAGAACAACTAAAATAGTTAATGAATTAATCAACATTCAGAAAATATATTAAAAGTTTATTGATCACGGCATTATATATATTAAGAGATTATGAGGCGTAGATTCAACGGGTGGAATGTGGGACGATCGAAAATTGGTGTACCCACAGTTCCATTAAGTGTGTCAAGAGAGCTTAATAGCTAAGTAATGATAGATGAGTTAAAAATATACCTTATTTGTTCGTAGTAATCACGTTTATGTTTACTTAATTATTCATAACTTAAGTTACCAATTATATTTCAATATATTTAAGAATAATCGTAAAAGAATATATAATTGTTTAAGAACAAATTGTTCGAGGATTCGCATCCAGGTTAACGCATGTAAGAACAAGTAAAATATTTTATGAATTAAAACAATATTCATTAAATACATACATACATACATTAATTATAAAAATATACCTTTTTAAACTGAAAGACAATGCTGGTGCAGATTACCAACTTTCGACTTTGAAATCAATTGTAATTTTACTTTACTTAATAGTATAATTGCTTTTGGGACCTGCTAAAGGACACCCCCTTTTGTTATACGCATTTTGACAATTAAATTAGAAAAAACCTTTCAGATAATGCATTTTATTTATTCACATGATTTGCTACATATAAAGTTTTTTATACATGTTTTATCCTTTGTTTTTAGTTCATTCATTAATTAAAAGTAACTATAACAAAGGGGTGTCTATACATGTGTATACATGAAATGCGTTAATCCTAACTTTTTTTATTAATTTAAATCTTCAGAATGAACCATATAGTGTATATCAATTAAACTGATATATATATTTCTAATGAAATTTTTTCTTATTCTTTCTTATTAGCATGACTTGAAACATATTAATAATATGCATAGTAATTAGATAATATTAATATTAGTCATGTATATTTATTTACAATATATTAATATGCACATTGGTGGAGTCTCGAACTGTGTTCGGAATTGATATTTAAATTTTACAAATGTTTGATATGTATATAATTGAATGGGCAACTCTTTCACATTGCATATCCCAATACCTTCTTGAATACACTAGATATGTCTTTATATACGTGTGCGTATACATACATTGTGAGTACGTGTATACAGATATGCAAATATAAAAGTTCTAGTAGTTTGTAGTTTTTAAAACACTGTGTATGGATTAAATGCATACAATACACACACATGAGACAAATGTATGCGTATTTGAGCCTCATGCTTTTATAAAGATAAATACAATTAGAAACTTTTAAAATACAAAACATTTATAACACCTCAAGATTTTAATACTTGTATAATTAAATTAATATATTTAAATGAACTTCCTGGATGAACTTAGCTGCTGAAGGTCTCCGCTTTAATGGCTTAATTGTGAATCATTCAAAAAAAATATAACATATCACGCACACACACGCACGGACGTACAAGAGTTGTTTAGCTTATCTATACATAATATAGAGTTCACACACAAAGAAAACAAACTGGGACATACTCAGGTAAATAAATGTCAAATGTCAATGCAAAATATATATATACATTAGATGCAAACACACTAGGTGATTCTTTTCATACCTTCACTGAACCACAAACTTATAAAACAAACTACATTAAATATAAATTGGAAACTTGAAATTAGAAACTGGAAACAACCCGTTTGAAGTAATTTAAATTATGTATAATTTAGTTTAATAATGATTTAACCTGCCATTTTCCTTAATCCATTTCGTTTTGAGCTTTGAATTATGTATAATAAAGGTTCACACTTGCGGTTACCTTTTATATTTTTTTTCTTAACGTAAACATAGCAACTTATTCATTACATAAATTAAGGTGAATTATATAGGAATATTTTATTTATAGTCTAATTGTTAAAGATATATGTAATAAATATATAATTTTCACACACCATGCATGGTGTTAAAACAGCAGGTATTGCGTTTTCAAGGTTATACTTTACAAATATGTTTAGAATAATATGTTCATGTATACACACATTCAAAAGCGCATTTTTAACAAAACAGACGTCAGTTTGTGTAAACTATAAATATTTTATATGTTTTTAATTACTGTCTCTAAGTTTATTTTAATAAAAAGTTGACTGCATTGTCCATTTAAATACTGAGTCATGACTATCATTTTAAATTGACAATGTAGTCAGTTTAACAATGCTCTTTAATAATAAGAGATATATATGCATAAATTATAGAAATTATATAAACAGCAAATATATATTCAGAATTCTCTCTCTTTCTCTATCTCCTCTCTCTCTCTCTCTCACACACACACACACACACACACACACACGGCACAGCACTTGGGGATAATCATGAGGTTAATGTATTAAACAAGGTTTTTGGCAAATCTTATAAAACAGCACTAAAATAAAGAGGATGTAAAATTTAATACTCAATTTAATCTCTTTTTAAAAAAAATCCAAATGTTATCTATATACAGGATTAAAAGAATTAAATTTACGTAAATTATGTAAAACATAAACATTTTATATGTTTTTAGCTCTTTTTAAGTTCATAAATATATTCGTAGTAAAATTTTAAGAAATTCAACTTCAATTCTTTTTTCAAATTCGAAGTTTATATTTGATCGAAAAGCAGATACTCTTTATTACTAATAATAGACACATACATAGTTATAAATGTGTATTGGTTTCAAAAAACAAATAAAATACATAATTCTTAAGAATATCTAGGCCAACCTTATAAAACAGTAAATTAGTGTTTTTATAAAGAACTTTGAATTATTTATAGCTTAATTTAATAATGACTTTTTATATGTTTTTCCATTTTTAAATGAAAGTATTCATATTTGATTTAATGAAGAAAATAACATAAAGGGGCTTTATGTTTGATGTATACATATATATTTAAACAAAACGAAAAATAAAATTAAACTTTACGTTTAGGTAAGGGTAAAGTTACGAATCAAGCTATAAAATATACATAGATACCTGTGTGTGTGTGCGCGCGCGCGCGCGTGTGTGTACGTCTGTATATGAATTTATAAGTTATTGCTATCAAATTATAAACGGTAAAAACTCTATATAACAGAATTAAAGACTTAATTAAAAATTAATCGCTTGCGAACTTTAAACATTAATGTTACGATAGATTTAAAAATTAACAAAGGTGCTAATATTATGACCGGTGTGACCGGCATCTGCGTCTCGATATTCGCTGCCATTTGGACACCTCACAACCCTCTTGTTTTCCCGTCGCGGCAGCTGGAAGGAAGAACAGTTGCTTTGGAAGGTGTGCGCCTTCCGATACGCTCATAGTATGGTGTTCTTCCGGTTGTTACATCGCATTTTTTGAGCATCCACACATCTTTTCTAAAGATTATCAAATTCTCTATTTTCTTCTCTGTTCTGAGTTTGATTTTGAGACATTTGGGGGAAAATCCGCATTCTTGGAGTAAAAATCCGACATTTCTTGTGCGAGCGGATTCTGTGGCCGGTTGCGCCTTTGGGAGATTTGCGCCTTCAATCCGCCTCTGATAAAGCGCGTCGATTTCTTTTTGGGTGTGCTCTTGATAAAAATCCTTTTTCTCTCTCTGTTCTTGCCATTCTTTCGGGCTGCACTTCTTGATCCTCATCTTCCTGCCGATTTCACATTTTTTTGAAAAAAACAGTCCCCCTTCGTTTCACTTCTGAGAAAAAATCGCATTTCTCGAGTAAAAATCCATTTTTTATTGTGCAGGAGGGATAATCAGCTATGGAGGACGGAAGCAAGCAAAACGGCGTCCCTCAGCTCGGTAGGTTTCCATCGATTGGTCCGGAACCAGAGGTGAATCCATTTGAGAGCGAGGACTTCGATTGTTCCCCGGCCGAGATTCTGAAGACGTTCCTGATGCTGCCCCTGTTCTTCATCCGAGCAGTAATTTTGCTAATCGCATTGATCTTCGCCTACTGCTCCGTGAAGATCGCCCTCATCGGCGTGGTCGATCCGCTATACAAGCCGTTCTCGCGATGGCGTAGGACAGCCTTATGGCCACTGAGATTTTGTGCACGGATCGCAATGTTCTCGTTCGGTTACGTGTGGATTTCTGTCAAGGGGAGACCGGCTCCCAGACACGAGGCCCCATTGTTGTGTGCAATCATATGTCGTTTCTTGATCCTGTCTACATTTTCTTCTCCCACATGCCTGTTATCGTCAGTGCCAAGGAGAATGCACAGTTGCCCATTGTCGGTGTTTTCCTCACTGCCCTCCAGGTACTATGAATATGGTATACATTTTATTATGTTCTACATATCTTGTGTGTGTGCGAGAGCGAGAGAGAGAGAGCGTAGTTGTACTAAACCATCGATTTTATATGAGTTACGCACTTATGCACTTATACATTTATCTGCTTGTTTTACAAACAGATCATTCCCGTGGACAGAACTTTGCCAACTTCAAGAAAGGACGCTGCTGCCCAAATAAAAAGACGGGCAATCGATAACAAATGGCCCCATATTCTTATATTCGCGGAAGGGACGACAACGAGCGGGAGAGCTCTGATCTCATTCAAGACAGGTGTGTGTGTGTGTGTGTGTGTGTTCCAGAATATATTGCTGTGTAGCTTTTATCACGTAATATATAAACATGTATTTCGGAACAGGTGCTTTTGCCCAAGGTCTCCCCGTTCAGCCTATGTGTATACGTTATCCCCACAAGCACGTCAGTCCCGCGTGGGTCAACCGTAGTCTGCCTTATCTCATATTTCGCCTGATGACTCAAGTCGTGAACTTCATGGAGGTATGCTCTCTCTCTTTGTCCGTCTCTCTCTCTCTCACACACGCACGCACGCACGCACACGTACACAATGAATCATATCAAAATGACAAAACACACAACACAAGTAATTCCGAACTGGTTAATATGTATAATTATATATATCCTATAACTAACTATATGGTGAGTATGCGTGTGAGCATGCGTGTTTTTGTACATGCTATCTAACTATAGAAAGACGTCTATGTATATATATGTTTATATTAAGTGTTTTACTTGGATTACGATTGCTATTACGGTTTATATAGCTGTACTAATATATACCGTGTGTTCCTTACGTTTACTTCTCATGTTTGTGAGCGTTGTATGCTAACATATATATGTTTGCATTGAGTGTTAGTCTTCGTTTACGTTACGTATTGCGGTTAATGTACCTATGCTAATATAAGTATATATTTTTGCACGTATGTATAAATTTATATATATATTCCTTTTGTTGTATGTGTGTATGGCTAATCTACAACATACCTATTTATGAGAACTTTTCCACTCAATTTATACATTATTTTACAGATAAAGTACCTGCCAGTAGTCGAACCAGAAACAAGGGATTTCAAGGACCCTCGACATTATGCAGAGAGAGTGAGAAAGATGATGGCTTCAGCACTGGGAGTTCCATGCACAGACCACTCCTTTTTGGACATGAAGCTTGCAACGACTGCTCGCAGGCTAAGTGAACCGCCAGAGCACCTTCCCGAATTAAAACGACTAGAGAAGTTGTTCCATATCGACTACGAAACCGCTGAAGCCTACGTGAAAAAAATTCAGTTCCATGGATACTAACCACAGGTAAACAAGCACACGCACACGCACACACTCAGTCATGCCTGTACATATAATTGCTGTCTAATGCGTATGTATATTATAATATACATAAGCCTGTTAGGATATAACTTTGTCTCATTATATTCTGCAGTATATAATACTCTTTATATACCATTTCTACAGATATTCTGCCAAATGTACTCCTAGAATAATGTTCGGGATGTGTTTTATTTGCTCTCACCAATATATTAACTTTTTCGATTATAGTCGAGATTGTTTTTAATCTCGTTATATTTGCAAACATTTATTGTTACATCCTGGTATAATCAACGTTTTGTATTTATTTGCATTCCATGTCTGTAATACAATTATTTGAGGTTTTGTTAAATCTTATAGTGGGATTTGCACATTGACGACTTCGTCAAGGCTTTGGATCTTCCACTTACACCTCAAACAGTTCAAGTGTTCCATTTATTTGACACGTCTGAGAAAGGCTACATCAATTTTAGAGAGGTAAATCCTTACATTCGCGCGCGTTTGCATACACAAACCCTCAGACATATGTACACACATATAAACATACATATAGATCCTCTTATATGTGTTTTTGTTGAGATACATAGTGCATATGTATATATATAGCTTCTAACATGTTTGCTTGCTTAAAGTTCATGGCAGGTTTGGCGTTTATTTCAAAACACACAGCGTTTGCTTCCACCATTGAGGCTGCGTTTGATGCGTGTGATCTAGATCAAGACGGGTTCTTATCCAGACAAGAAGTTGAGCAGGCGCTAGTGCGAACTTTTCCAAGCTTGGAGCCCTCCCAGGTATATATAAATAATAGATATAATATATACATACATAGTATATGTGTGTATGTATGTGAGTATTTATATCTATTAAACGTGGATGGATTCATATGTGTGTGTGTTGCGTGTGTTTCTATATGATATGTATTTTGTAGGCAAGTTAGTACATATTATATATGTGCTATACATGTTTTTTCGTGGCAGAGATGGATGTGTTAATCTGTGTGTGATTCATGTATGGATCCCTTTGTATATATACATCTATTCTACATTTATGGATCAGTATATATGCATATACATACAGGCCTCTTTCGTATATATAAGTATCAATGTATTCAGAATCATTCTGTATACACGTGGAGAATGGGCAAACATTGTGTGTGCGTGCTTCGACACGTTCCATACGTATAATATGGAGACACACACACACACACACACACACACACACACATGCGAGTTACATGTACCGCGTATTGCAGTTTGAGAGGCTTTTTAGGAGCTTGGATATGGATCGAGACGGTGTGATAAGCTGGAATGAGTTTAAGCGTTTTCTACAATTGAACCCTGAGTATCTTGCTGTTATTATGGCTGCTTATCCGAATCTTCTGGAGCCCCCTGCCCAGTAAAATGCTCTTGTTTATTTTTTCGAGGTAAATTATTTGATATATATACATCATATAAAAATACACTGTATACCCATTCTCCACGCGTCCCATACACTTGTCAGCTACATGTTTTTACATTTTATACATGTCCAACGAGGTGTAAGTAATCCCAATATGTGTGTGTGTGTGTGTGAGTGAGTGAGTGAGAAAGAGAGAGAGAGAGAGGCATATAATGTATTAAAATATACTTCATATGGTTCTAGGCATAAAAAATACTAAACAAGAATTCAAACACAGCTTGTCTCCCCAGTAGATACTCATGCCATGTGCATGCGTGCTTATAATATTGTTATTATGCTCGTATATACATTTGCACATCACATTATATGCATATAGCGTGTTGTGTGTGTGTGGTGTTTTAAGTGATATAGAAGTTTTGAATTTAAATATATACATGTGGAACTTTAATTAAAATTAAACTTCATACATTATTAATTTATAATTCATGATATTTAATTTTAAAACATAATCAATAAAAAATATATTGAGTTATATTAGAACTTATGACATTTACTAACATTGCATTATTTATGATAATTTACTAAGTATTAAAATTGAATAGTATCTTGTAATTTATATGTTTAATTGATAATTTAATTCCTAATAATTAAAAATAAATCACAAAAGTTTAATTTAGGTTTATATTAAACTTTTTTATAAATTTAATTTTGAAATATTAATAAAATGTAAATAGGTTATGGTTAGTCGTTTACTGTGAAAAAATGTTTTCTTGTTTTAGTTATTTATCTTTTTTTTTTATAGAGAGATGCATGTTGGTAATGTAATGCTTATAAAGATGGATACATTGTGTCAACTTTATATATTTCATATTAAATTGTTCCAAAATCACTAAAAGATATATGAGAATAAACTCATTGAAAGTCTTATCTTTTAACATATAATTTACAAACATACATATATATTGAAATTAAATTATTAGTAATATGTATGATTATTAGTTTTAAAATAAAATCTACACACAACGTATTAAGGTAAGTTTTTTAAAGTTTTAAACCATCAAGTATAATTTAATTTCATTTTGATACATATACATTATATCTGTAAAAATATTATAGATGTGCAAAGTTAAAATATGGTAATTATTCATGTGTTGTAAAATACTCCTAAGAGATCTTGAAAGAAAATAAATGTGTCTTTTTTTTAATTTAAGCATTGTGTATATGTGTGTGTGTGTTGTATTATATATAAATTAATTAGTCCAATTATAAATAGTACATATATAAATATTTATTTATTTTCATTTACCTTACTGGATTGTCCATAAAAAATGTACTAAATTTAAGTGTATTTTTTTGTTCTGTACTTAATGATATGTTTAATTATTCTAATTATAATTCAATAATAATGTATTAATTTGAGTCTTATTCTATTAATTAATAATTTTTTCTTATATAAATAATTTGTTTGAGAGAGAAATTCTTTATTACTATATATACATTATGAATTTAATTATTTGTTATTTTTGATCAAAATTTTTGTTATAAAGAAACAATGTATAAGTGTGTATATACATTCAACATCTTTATTGGAAATAACAAATAATTAAATTCATAATGTAGATATAGAACCTCTCTGTGTGAAACAAATTTATATAAAAACCAATTTTATACATTATTATTGAATTATAGCTAAAATAATTAAACATATCATTAAGTACATAGAAAACCAAAAAATACATTATATCTATACATATATATATATATATTTGAAAGTACGATGTTAATAAAACTTTATAAGTGTAATAAATTAAATATAAATTGGATATGAAGTAAACTTCCACACACATATATACATATTATTTTATATATATTTGTACTTATTAAACATCAAACGTAAATCAAATATTGCAATCAAAAATTCATAATTATGTATAATTTAATATGTAAAGTAGCTTTAAGACACAAACACGACATTTAATTGTTTGGACACAAACACAAAACACATAAATAGGGGGGTCAATATTAGAAAATGTGGAAATGAAATCCGCTTTTTTTAAGTTGAGGTTAAGGTGGATATTAGTTGAGGGCTAGGAGCGAAATCACCCCCCGTCTCTCAGGTACCCTAGTTTTTTATGGTGAAAATTGGCAGATTTCAGAGACAAATTTGGCTGATTTGAGAGACTCACAATGGCTGGACGCTCTATTTGAGCATTTGACAGCATCCCTCTCTTTGTAACCTCTCACAGCAAACCCTCAAATTCAACATCACCATTGTTGAAAGATGTCCAAGGCCTCTGCTACACCCAAAAAGCGCATGGCTGGCACTAAGCAATCTGCAACCACCGTGCCTGCCAAGTCTCACCTATTAGACTCTGACTACTTCTGCATTGTCTCTTGGTTATGTGATCAACAAAACTTTGAAAGCATTTATGGTGTGAAGGGAAGTACCAAGGTGGGAGGTGCCAATAAGACAAAAAAGGCTGGGTTTGAAGCCCTTGCGCTGGCAGTCAACAGGAACATAAAGGCAGGTTGAAGACCGACCATAAGTCCATAGCTGGCCGCCTGAGGACATACAAGAACAACTTCCAAAAGGCACTTCAAACAGAGGAGCAGACAGGCTTTGGGGTGACAGAAGAGGACAGGCACAATGGGATATACACCATTGAGCAGAAGCTCAACCTCATATGCCCACATTTTGAGAAAATGAGGGCCTTATTTGGTGGCAATCCCACCGTTAGGCCCAGATCATCCTGGACTCCTTGGTGTCTGACAGAGAGGAGGAAGACGACATCGACGGTGTGTCTTTGGTGTCAGAATGGGAACCGGTTACGGAACTGGTTGAATCTTCGTCTGGCACCATTCCACTGGATGCCGAGGTTGTCCCTAGTTTTTGGCCGGAGAGTCCTATGTCCAGTCAGCCTGCTGCCTCCCAACTGGGAACCAAGATGGATGAGGCTCTCGCTACCCCGCTTGTTGCATTGGCCGTCTCCGTCCCGTCCCGTGCCCCTGGCCCCCTGACACGCCAGCTACCACGGAAGCCTTGCAGGATGCGTTTGGCGAAGAGGATGTTCCGCCACTTCCACCCTCACTAGAGGACAACGTGGGCAACAAGGCAGATGGCTCGGAGGCTGAAACCAAGAAGCACCGGGATCAAGTGCAACTCGGCCTAGAGACAAAAGGAAGGCCCCTCCCTCCCTCCAGACTGCAGTAAAGGTGCGGCTGGCTTTTCGCAGGCTTTCAGCGAGGCAGCAGTGGCCAAGGCCAAAAGCCATAAAGGAAGTGAAGGAGATAGAGGTTGCATTTCAAAAGGAAAGGTGAAAAAGTAGTTGAGCAAGAGAGAATGAAGTTGGAGAGGGAGAAGTGGGAGGTGGAAAAGAAGAGGCTGGAGACAGAATATGAGGAGACACGTAAACAAAGCGCGCGCGTCATGTTAGTTGCGCTGAAGCGGGAAATAGCCCCGAGGATATAGCAAAGTTATTGCAATTATTAGGACAATCTAATATGCACATTTAAAGCGGCAAAAATGCCTTTTGCATAGTTTATTTCCAAGGTCTTTTCTTGAATCTCTTCCCTTCGACTGACACCTAGCAAAGGCCTAGGATCATTGTCTAGCAGCTCGCTTTCCGGGGTCTCCTCCTCAAAAAGCTCAGCCCTAGGATTCCTAGCTAGGCCAACATGTTGTGCAGGACGATGCAGTCACCCATCTTTGGATCCTCAGAGCCCGAGTTCAACGGTAGCCTGAGCTGGAGCTCCACCTGCCTTTCAGCACGCCGATGCAGTGCTCATTCCTGACACGAGATTGAACCAAGCAATAATTAAATTTTGCATTCTTTAGAAAGAGGGCAGCGGAGAGCAGTAGCACGGTACAACCGTGCTAGACTGGCCATAGGCAGAGTCTGCAAGGATATACCCGGGGAGGAAGTACCTATTTGGCCTCTTGTATAGGTCGTAGTCTTTGTAGATTGTGGCATCGTGTGCTGAACCCGGCCAACCGAAGTGGAACCCTGTGACACGGTGATCATTGTCACAGACCACTTGCAGCTTGAGTGAGTACCTGTGCTTCCTGTCAAAGTAGGCTTGCCCATTCTGTCCGGGTTTCTGGTGAAGTGGCAGCAAGGTGCCATCCACAAACCCAAAGACACTTGGGGAAACCTTATGTCTGGAGCACCGTAGAAATTTTCCTCTCTGCGAGTAGTGTCCGGCCAGCTGACCCACTCCTTTCGCATTAAGCAAAGTGCTTTGATAACTTGCGTTGTGTAAAGCACAACCGTTCCTTTGCCGACACCGAAGGTCCTCTGTGCCGTTTGCAAGGCAGCATCGTTGTTGTAGCTGCCAAATCGCATCAGGCAGACGGCTGCCTGGTACATGACAATAGCCTGTGGGCATCAACTATTGCTGTGGAACATGGGTGAGGCTCTAGGAGAGCAACAAGCACCCGAAAGCCTTTGTAAGTGGTCAAAGGTGCTGCTTGAACATGAGAGGAGGCTGCGACATTAGGTAATTGAGGAGGAAGTCATGGCTCTTGGGAATCAGGTTCTGTCAGTCACATATCTAGAAGTTGCACCCAGTCATGTAGCTTGCATAGGTCTTCAAGCTCGCTGTCCTCATCCTCCAGGAAGGTGAAGGCGATGGTGGTCTTGAGCTCAAAAAGGAAGTGACGTTTAACAGACGCTTTTGGCATAGTTCTATGTGATATATGAGATGTTCACGTAGGGCGGCAGCAATAGAAATCTGAGAAAATTGAGAGCAGTTTGCTGCGGATTTCACTTATACGTTTTGGTGGATTTGGAAAAACGCACATCCAAATGCGCAGATTTTGGAATCCACCAAATTTTGGATTTGATATAAAAAACTTAGCTCATTTGGCCATGGCTGATTTCACCAAATCCACCTCAAAAAGTTTAAGATTGACCCCCCTAATGAACATGGATAAATACATATAAAAACACGAATTTTTTAGAGTATTTTAATTCATCATTCATCTCATTTAGAAGTTCTTAATTAACATCACGATCATCTTCATCTCTTATATTGCCAATTTGAGAAATACTTTCTATCTGGCTCAATCCCAAGCTGCAATAGCACCACCTAACCTTAGGCAACAACCCCTCTGCTCCTTAAGAAAGAATCGTGCTTGCTCGAAGCTCGCGTGAGGGTTTTCTTTTTAAGGTGAACATGGTCAAGCCATGGTGTTTGACCATGTTTCAAAACTATGTTTCGGAGCATTGACTAGGTCAATGTACACAGTCTGTTAACACAGCTCCCAATCGTGTTTGCAGGACCACAACAATACATTATGGGTCATCATAGCGTTTAGAGCTATGGTATGTAATACTATAGTTTAATTTTTTTTCATTTTTAATGGAAAAAAAAAGTTTTTTTTTTTTTTTTAAAAATGACTTTGTTAATATTTTTAGACTTGTAAGTTTTTTAATGAACATAAGAGTACAATTTTTTACATGCATAGTAAAAATACTTACAACTTCTTAAATATCTTAAATAAAAGTTCAATATTCATGTGAGAGATGTTTTAGAAATAAATAAAATATAAAGTTAAATGATCTTATAAACATGTGTTGTTAATATTAATTAAATCAAAATTTACCAATAAAGCAAACATGTTGTTTAAGAATATCATCAAAACATTAATTTTATATGTACTTAATGATATGTTTAAGATGTAACTTATTTTTTAGACTACCAAGTTTTATCAATTATAAAATTAATGTTGATGATATCCTTTACCTCTTTTAAATTACAAAATGTTTTAAGAATTTTATTTAATTAAGGTTTATTGTGTAGAATGTTCTTACTTCATAAACATTCTTTAATTTAAGCACATTTAAAATAATTAACTTTTATTTATGAAAAAATAATATCAATTTATAAGGTCAAAGTTAAATTATAACTATATTATATTTAAAACAATTTTCTAAAACAATATCTAATAAACTTAAAAATTGGAATAAAATTCATCATCACAACTTTTAGGTGTTTCTATATAAACGATATAGCAATACTTAATGATATTATAGTTTTTAAAACTGTAATAATAAATGCATGATAGTTCTTGTATATTACATTAGAAAAAAAGATTGAATATACTAAAGATATATTAAAAGGCCAGCTTGGATGCATTCACATTCTTAATAAACTTTATCAACTTGTCCACAATGACACACTTGTTCATTTTTGACTTTGTGTCCTTAGCAAATGGGTGACAAAGTCCATAGAGATACTGCCCATCTCCTGTTTGCAATGGTATTAATAGCCCACTTAGTTTCTCTTGAGCACCTTTACTTGTTGACACTTGTCCACAAGTCGTGTAATACTCTATGATATCAGTTTCATATTCCTCCAGTAGAACCTCCTCTTGATCAACTCATACGTTTTAAAAGGGTTAAAATGCTCAATTTATATATATATGAATAATAAAAATGTGCAAGATCACTTAATTTTAAAAAGTTTCTTACACATTATAAATTATATATACTATTAGATTTTATTGAAATATTTAAAGAACAAGAAGAAATTTAATAAATTAATAACATTAACATATAATTCAATTTTCACATTTGATTGAGTATAAATTTTTCTTTCACAAAGTGTTTTTTTATTTTATTGTGACACATAATCCCTATTTCTAATATGTTTGATAAGCAACTTTGCTAGTAGTAAATAATAAAATATGTTATATTTTATACTTTATACTTTATCTTAAAAATTTTATTTATTACACTTTTAAAGTTAAAATATAATTAAATAGTGTTATATCTAGTGTAGAATTATGAATCTAGTTAAGGCCTTTGTTTTTGTGTCTTGTTAATAATTAATTGATCAATTCTAATATATCATACTTTTTAAGTCTATTATCAATGTATCAAAATAATTGCTTGAATTTTATGCACTATATTATTAGTATGAATGTATTTTAAAATGTTTTAATAATAATCTTTTATTTTACTTTCAAAATCACTTTGTATTCTTTATAAAGTTGTAAACTTTGAACATACTTCAAACACTTAATAAAAGCACATAAAAGTTTTTAATTATATATTCTATACAATTACTAGAAACAATTTAGTAAATTTATTGTTTATTTACATGTGAAACATTATACTTTATAATCAATCTCTCCATGTGTGTGTGTGTGTGTATGAGAGAGAGAGTTTGCAATCAAATGCCATAATGCAAAATTTAATTCTAAAAAACAAGTTGTATAACATTAGTTTTATGTGATTATTTAATATTTAATGCGTATCAAGCTTAGCTATAAATTTAAGTTAATTATATTATAAATAAGGTTGGAGGCGTTCTATTTATCAATTTGTGTTCATGAGTTTGAGTTTGAGTTGAGTTACAAATCAAAGTTTTTAGAAAAATAATCTAGTTGTGATTCATGATGAATTAAAAAATGAAGAACAAAATTAAAATTTTAAATTTTAAAATTAATAAAACTTGGTAGCTTAAAAAATAAATGAAACGTCATACTTAAGGTTCTTGACGAATGGCATTAAAATATAATAAGAATTTATATTCATAAGTCAATTTGAAGTTTCAGCTTTGTAATTAACAAGTGGGCTTTACTAATATAATTTGTCGTAAATAAGTACATCATAAAGCTTAGCTTATTCCCTTAATTCCTTCTTAACATAGTTTGGCAACTTGAAATGTTTGTTTAAGAAACTTTCATGTGACTTGTCACTAAAGACATTGGTGAGAACGTTTACCGAATTCTTTTTATAAAAATCAAAATTACTCGTTGAATCTATATATAATGGGATCAAATTAAATTTATAAATTTACAAATCATTGATTTCAATTACTAGTGATGAGTCTTTATTTCAAGTCTCTAAAATCCTAACAAGTGAATATGCCCTTTCGATATTGCATATCGGTCATCATGTGGTCACACAAGTTGCAACCATACTTCCCGTACCGACTATAAAATCAACAACTATAACATGCAGTGGTCATATAATAATGCATGTACTCTACTCCAAGAGGTAATAATCATAAGCATTCCATCGTCTAGAATATTCGAAATAATGTCGGTGTTGCTATTGTATCTTGGATAACAAGTCCAATAGCAAACATGGTAGTTCCAAGACAACACCTTCACATGAGTGCAAGCTTTTAAAAAATAATTAAATAAAGAATGAATGTACCTTACATAATGTTGCCGACTTGGACTTGAACACATGTGTTGCAGATTGCAAATTAGAGACCTTGATTTGATGAGAGCATTTTTGAAGACAACATCCCAATATGGAAACACTGAAAGAATGAAGATGAGTATGTTGATGGGACTAAGATAATCTTTGGCGAGTTCTAATGCATGGGTGATGTGTTTCTTAGTGAGTTCATTCCATTGGGCAAGGTTTCATCAAGGAGAGGGAGGCTGTTAAAGTCAAACATTATTAAATCTATACATATGCCTATTTTACCACAAACCTTCTTAAGTTATGTACCAAACCTTCTTAAGTCATTCAAAATTTTGTGATGATGGTACACATCCATTCCAATGTAATCAACATGAATGATGTCGATCTTAGGGATGGTGTTTGGATGTGTGTCCGACTATAAGAAAATTTAATGAAGGTTAATAAGAACATGTGGTTTGTAATGAATAGGAAGGCAGGATTGCATTCACGTGCTCGCTAGCAAACCCCATGAAAGAAAGATGCAAGAGTAAATTTTATTGATGTGGGTTTCACTAAAGAACCCTATACACTAAGAAAAATAATATATAAGAATCTAAGAATGCAAGATATGTTATACAATTACCTTCATGTGGAGTTTTGCACTGCTAAGCCGTCTTTTCTGCACTTTTGTAGCATTTGGTAAAAGCGGTATGAATGTTGGCTTCATTGTTCGAGTCATCTATAAAAAACAACTACCTATCACATTAATGTCAATTAAATAATTTAAGGATATTCACCTGTTTTGAAAAGCCTTCTCTTTGCCTTTCTTCTTAAGCGAAATTATAGGAATTTGCAACTACAACAACTTTATCTACAATATCTTATACATGTTGTCTAATCAAGCCTTGTACCTCGGAATGTCCGATTGAAATGCATCTGCAATGACATATCTAGAAGCGGTTGGAAATTAGTCATAAATATTTATAATTGTGCATGGCAACAAACATATAAGCACATTTGTGCGTGAAGTATGGCTAACTAGGTTGTTTGTTGAAGGGTAAAGAGTTAAGAGTTTTTTTGGGGAATGGCTTCCTCACCTATTCTTTCCAAGCATTCTAGTATGTAAGAATAGAAAGTGACACCTTGTGGATCTTCATAGGTGAGCTTGTCCTAGGTAGTCCATTTCTAGAGAATCTTCTCTCCTTCATCCAAAGTCTGCTGATAATATACATGGACAATAAGGTATCTATCCATTTTTGAGTTGACTTTTTTGCATTGTTGAACAACCAATCTTTCAATTATTTAAATGCAAGAGCCTTCTGTTCGTAAGTTTGGCTTTAGTGATGTTTAGATAACTCCTCACTATGTCCCCTTTTATCCGCCCCTACAAGAGCATATTAATCACAACTACCTTATTGAAAAGAATGACTTACTTGTGTAGATCAAGGCTAGGGTTGTGTCTCATTTGAGTGTGTGACATGGATCTACAATATGGATCATCTTTCTTAGTTTCACCCTCTTGTTGGAATTGATTTGTTTTTCTTTCGCCTCCAATAACTTCTTTAATTGATCACTAGACAAGTGCAAATGTTCGGTCATGAATGTTTACCTTTTCGCATTCAATTTTGGTTGCAAAGATAAATAAATTAAATTAATATAATTTGTTAATGTGACTTTACCTTGATCAAGACTCCCAAAATAAAGTCGAACAAAATTTGACACCAAAAGGGTGTCTCTAGGTTTTGTTTTTAAAGCTTCAACTTGAGGGCATTATAAACCTCCAGCGGGTATGTTTCTTAATGTCTTGCATGGTTATGCTCAAAAAACACCACAATGTGAGTAAACACATATGAATATGCTTGAATACTTACTGGTTTATCTTTACGTAAACCATATGTAGCTTCTTGGATTCTTTCTGAGTACAAACCCTAAACAATCACTACCGAAACCCGGTTGTGCACATGTAAATTGTGTCTTAAGTGAACCTTAATGGCTTTCATAATTGTAGTACAACAATGATTATCGTCGGCCACATAGAAAATTTCACCCATAAATTTCTGATCTTCATTAGATGCCAATTTTTTGTCAAAGCGTTATGATTCCTTTACTCATATGTTGTTCCTAAGATCACTTGACCTAATGTCTTCCATAATTGTCATTCTGATCTTGAACAACTATGATCAACCTTGTAAAATTTGTAACTCATAGTCTGTATAGAGGGATGTACTCCACAATTTGCAAACTTAGTATACCTAATATCTTCTAGGAGCTTGTTGGTGGTTTAGTCTTTCGCTTGTAACACCATCCTCCAACCCTATCCATGACATGTCCATCCATTTTGCTCACTCATATTCCATGCAAAGTGCCTTCACTAGTTAGATTATATGTTGTTGTCCCCTTGTGGTTGGTGTTGCTAGGAGGTTCCTTTGGAGGTGGAAAGCATTCACCAGTTTGGTTTTTGTGCTAGTTGTCATGTTGTTGATCGTGTTGCTGGTAGGTTCCTCTGAAGCTAGTGAGTGATGCTTGAAGTTGTGCTTCTCAAAATGTGTAGGAGAATGGGTATCAAGGGTGAAAGCACTTTCATGAGGTATAATTGAATGATGAAAGCAGAGGCAAATTGATGAATGTTTGATTTGGTGTGGTCTTTCTTGTTTGTATGTTGACTTTCATCTTTTGATAGATCCACCACTTCACTTTTGCGTAATGGTCTGTCACGTGCCTCTATCTTTGTTGATGTGGCTTGTAGGGTTTTCTTTATTTTGCCTATAAAACTAAGTCAAACAAGCATGTTATTCATATCTCTACCCTAAAACATACATCTAAGTGAATTACTAAAACTCTTGTCTTTATCTTTTTTGTCGTGCATTTCTTGTTATTAACCTATGAAAGCACAATTGGGAACTTCAATGTAAAATTAATTCGCTTAAATTGAATTACGCACACAACACAACAACACACTAAACAATAATAATAATATTGAAGCAAACCCACCAATAAACAATAGTAAATGTTGGACTCATAGCTTATAAAATTAAAATACTACATCATGACTAAGATTTGTGTGTTACACAAGAATCATATAAACAGAAATTTTATATACTGTGGAGTTTGTTGACAAACCCCATATATTAAAAATTGATTTAATGAAAAGCAATCAAAATTGAATATGAATTCGTCATTTAGGCAAAAAAGATAACCATAAGATTGTGAGGTTCATTAGCAAACCCCACAATAACCAACATCAAGAAGACCCTCAAATATAAATACGTCAGTGGAGAAAATTTGGATACCTCATAAATCCAAAAAAGTTATAATGGTAGACAAGTAAAATAATGAATTAAAACATGGGAATCTTATAGAGAATTAATTTCTAATAATTGCAAATACCAATACGACCATTGGGGTAATCGGTACGAAAATTACATTTTAAAATCACAAAGATGCAGGATATCATTGGGGTTCACCAACGAACGCCAAATTTGTATATAATTTTTGGGGTTTGTTGGCAAACCCTAAGGATATCTACATTATTATTCTTGAATTACAAGAAAAATATAAAAAAGCCATGGGGTTCATTGGTGAACCTCATAGACAACTAATTTCTAATATTTGCAAATATCAATATGACCGTTGAGGTTTGCATGCAAATCCCAACGAAAACTACATTCTAAAAATCACAAATAAGCAAGATATCCTTGGGGTTCGCTAGTGAACCCCAACAATTATATATAAACTTTAGAGTTCACTGGCGAACCCCAAAAATATCTACTTGGTATTGCCCGAATTTTAAAAAAAAATATAAGAAAACATGGTTTGCTAGCGAACCTCACAATGAAACTACATTCTTGAATAAAAAAAATGTAAGAAACCCTTGAGGTTCGCCAGTGAACCCCAAAAAATCTAAACAAACCAATGATAAATAACTAGACACACTTCAACAAACACATGGGTTTGCTTGCAAACCCCAAAGAAAAAGACACTTAGTCATTAGTATATACAAAAGCGGCCAAAAATACATGGGGTTCGCCAGCAAACCCCTTGAAAAATAAACCTCTTGAATAAATAAAAAAAAAAACACATGGGTTCATTGTCGAACCCCATCAAAATATATGATCCACATGAAGAAGTTTAAACACACTCCCAAGAAAACCATGGGGATCACCTACAAACCTAAAGCAAATAACAAACTAAAGGTACAAATCTAAATAATTCCAAACCAAAAAATCGGATTACCACATATATAACTAACACATCAATTTAAGAGAATCCCAAAAAGATTGAAAAAACACTTGGGGTTCACTAGCAAACCCCAATAAAATACAATTTAAATAAATCAAGGACTATTCATGAAAAAAACATCATTGCCAGGACGATTGGCAAATTTTGTCCCCAAATAGAAACACATTTGGGGTTTGCTAGTGAACCCCAATGAAGAAAAACAAGTTAGTGAAAGGAAAATTAACCAATTCTAGCATTAAAGAGGTTTATGGCAATGGCTCCTCACCTGCAAAAGAATTATTATCCATTTTGATATCCATCTACCAAAAAGATTACAAAAACATGAGAGTGTGTAAAGGGAAAGAAATATGAAATATGCCTTAAAAAAAATGGGAACTGAATAACTTCAAAGACTTAAATTCTTACAAATATAATTAATAATGAATTGTTGCTAAGAGGGAGGCACAAAAGAAAAAACCAAAGATTAGAGTGAGAAATTATGGAAAGAGGGAATGTGTTTAGTCAAAGAAAGAAAATGTGAACATACTACTCTATGAGGAACTTCAGTAATGCAAAGATGTAGGACCCCCAACCTCTATTTATAGTGCCAAGGGTAGTGACAGGTGGTTGCTGATGGAGACATGTTGCATTAACATGATAACTAATTGACTAGATGGCTCTAACAGAAATATTCTTCTGGCGGGTGACATAATTAAATAAGAGATTATTTCTCGTCTTACAAAAAAATTCTAATAAAAAGGAGCAGGATTATTGTAGCTAGATGTCAGATAATTCTAATACATGATGGTAATCCTATCCACTTATATTTGATAAATAAGAAATAAAGATATTATGACATCAAATAATTTAATGTTGCAGCTGTTTACATTGGTTGCACGATCATCCTTTAGATCAAGGTGTCAACATAAGACTCTGAGAAAATGAAGGCTATAGCTATGAATATTGTAACAAAGAGTATGTCTACCACCCCCAAATATTTCAAAAAGATGATTTATAAGGAACATCGATGAATATCCTCCTTAACATGGTTTCTCTATAGATAATTAGTTTAGTGAATTGATACATTCTCTTCAACCTGTTACAACATGAAGGTACTGTAATTTCTTTTTGTGGTTATTGATACTCATCAATTTCTTCTAAGGATTAACATCGGGTGGAAGAATCTAAAGAGTGGGTATTCAATCCGTTTTAGATTTAAAGTCAATATGCCCTAAATACATACATGGTAGTTTGTTTCTTAATCAACTCGACAATGTCAAACAACAATGTTATGTATTCAAGATGTCCACAAGGGGACTAGCCTCAGGTGTGATCTCATCAGGAAAATAGATATGTCAGGGGATGGTGATCTTATAAAATGCTAAATTCATTTCAACTAATGAATGGGTTACCATGGCAACACATGTTTATAATCTCAAGTAAGCTATTTATGCGTTTAAAAAATTTAATAACAAGTTTAAGGTAAACTTAACCATCGTTGTTGGTGAATTTAAAGTGCAAGATCATGCTGCACAAGTGGTGTTCTAGAACTCATTTAAACAAGGTTGTATCGAACATACTACAAAACAAACCAATTTAGAAGATTCTCAACGGATGCAGCTTCACAAATTGGACATAGTAGTAAGAGAGGTGTACAATGATGACCAAACATCTCACATGGAAGGTCAGGAGAGGACGTATGTCTTCCATTAGAGTCAAAGCCTTGAATAACACACCCAATTGTATATTCGACCAAATTTTCAGATTAAGCATAAGATGATCTACTTGGAGTGGCTTTAGGATCCAACTGAGGAAGTTGAAGCACAATGTAATGAAATCCATTTGTGGTGGAGGGAAAATATCATGTAGACACCATGAATTTACCACAACTCGAGTGCTAGCTAGGATGGTGGTACATTAAAATTCACTAGTGGGTGTTAAGCCACGATCCAAGAACAAGGAAGCTTGACTTAGGAGTAGGACAAGGGAGCTTGACTCAGGAGTAGGACAAGGGAGCTTGACTCAGGAGCAGGGCAAGGAGCAGAACAGGAACTAGAAACTCAGGAGCAAGACAAGGAGCATGACAGGAACTAGGAACTCAGGAGCAGGACAAGGAACTAAGAACTCAGGAGCATGACAAAAACTAGGAACTCATGAGCATGACAGGAACTAAGAACTTAGGAGCAGGACAGGAACTAGAAACTCAGGAATCAAGAGTAGGACAAGGGAGCTTGACTCAAGAGTAGGACAGGAACTAGGAACTCAGGAGTATGACAAAGAGTAGGACAGGAACTAGAAATTCAAGAGCATGACAAGGCGCAGGACAGGAACTAGAAACTCAGGAGTCAGGAGCAGGACAAGGGAGCTTGACTCAAGAGCAGGGCAAGGCAGGACATGAACTAGGAACTCAGGAGCAGGACAAGGAGCATGACAGGAACTAGGAACTCAGGAGCAGGACAAGGAACTAGGAACTCAGGAGTAAGACAGGAACTAGGAACTCAGGAGTAGGGCAGGAATTAGGAACTCAGGAGTCAGGATAAGGAACTAGGAACAAGACAAGAGCAGGACCAAGGAAGCTTGACTTAGGAGCAAGACAGGAATTAGGAACAAGATGAGAACAAGAGGCAATGAGCAAGACAAGAACAAACAAGAATGATTGTAGAATGACTGGTGTTGATAGTAACTGATTGTACAATAATTAAGTCAGAGCTTTTATGCTCACAACTCCAAGAGCTAATATGGTCATGAGTCTAATCTAGTCATGAGCTAAAAATGGTGACCTTTATCCTGAAGGTATATTCTATAGCATATCCTGTAGGCATATCCTGTAAGTATATCGTGTAGGCATATCCTGTAAGTATATCCTATAGGCATATCCTGTGGCATATCATGTATCTCGTATCCTGTATCCTGTATCCTGTATCCTATATCCGAAATCTTGCATCCTGTATCAGGTCATGATAGCACCTCCTCCTTAAGGACGAGTTCCACGAGTCTTGGGACCTGGTTTAGTAGGATAATGTCAATAGAAAGTAGCAACCTTGGAAGAAGCATGGAGTAAGTTGGATGCAGGCTCCCAAGTGCGATCGGTAGGCAAATAACCTTTCCAATCCACCAAGTATTGAAGTTGCGGCGATGAAGACGAGAATCAAGGATGGCTGCAATTTCATACTCAGGTTCATTGTCAATGACCACAGGAGGTGGAGGAGAAGAAGCCAACCAGGAAAGAAGAAGGATAATACAGCTCCAACAAAGAGGTGTGAAATAAGATGAAGTTTCACCGTAGATGGTAACTCTACTTGGAAAGCTAAAGGATTGACCTCAGCCGCAATCCTGTAAGGGCCCAATCGTTGAAAATCCAACTTAGAAGAAGGCATGTTGGTGCGAATATGTTGATGAAGAAGCCACACAAGATCACCAATCTTGTATGCAGGTGCTGGTTGACGATGAGCATCAGCATGACGCTTGTACTGTTCCTGTGCCTGCTGAAGATGAACCCGGAGATTATCCTGTACCTGATGAAGATGCTGGAGGATCCTGTACTGCAGGAGCGGAAGAAGGAGAAGAAGGAGGAGCAAAGTCAAAATGTGGAAGGTAGCCTGTGAGACTGAAGAAAGGTGTCTGGCCTGTAAATACATGAACGAAGTTGTTGTAGGCAAACTCCGCCAATGGAAGAAGGTCCAACTAGTTGTACTGTTGGTAACTGATGAAGCAGCAAAGATATTGCTCCAAGGTTTGAATCGTGCGTTCGGACTGCTCATTAGTTTGTGAATGATATCTAAAAGAAAGATTGCTTTGACTTGTAGACTTCGGAGAAGCTCTCGCCAAAATTTAGACATGAATTGTGGGCCTCGATCAAAAACAATGCTTTCAAGAAGACCATGATGTCGGAACACTTCATGGATTACCAACTCAGTAGTTGTCTGGCCTGAAGCCATCTTGTTGCATGGTAGGAAATAAGCCTGTTTGGTGAAACGGTCAACCACCACAAGAACTGCATCGAATCCACAAGGAGGAAGATCTGTGAGGAAATCCATAGAAATGGATCTCCAAGGAGCAGAAAGAACAAGAAGAGAACTAAGAAGACCAGAGGGCGCGTGACAAGGCATCTTCGACCTGTTGCAGGTGTCACAACTTCGTACAAACCTTTCACAAACCTAGCAACCCAGGCCACCAATAGTTGTGAGTCACGAACTCAATTGTCTTGGCCACACCAAAATGTCATGTAGCCAGGGTATCATGACAATCCTGTACCACACGAGTCCTGCAAACACCAACAGGAACGTACAGGAGACCTCCCGGTACAGGAGTCCGTCCTGTATAGCGAATAACTTGTAATCTGAATAGGAATTGGAGGAAGAGAAGCTTGCAATGTCAAGACTAATGTGTGAGAACACATTCTTTGCCAAGTGGTATGTAGCCAACTGCGAACGGATGTCTTATAGAAGTGTTGAATTTGCTAGAGCCTGATGAACCTGTAGTGCTGATGAACTAACAGGAGGTTAATTAAGAGTGAAGAGAGTTTGCAGATGTGCTAAGGAACTGATATGAGGTGAATCCTATTGAGGAGGAGTCTTCAACACTGATACAGCATTGGAAAAACCCTGTACAGGAATCCACAAACTTACAGGAGTGGAGAGAGCATGCAGATGTGCTAAGGAACTGACATAAGGTGAATCATGTCTGTCACAACCTTTCCCTCTCCCCTTATGCCAACTAGGTAAAGGGCCAATTGGTGTTTATGAGAGGGCCCCTAGTCATGATACACTTGAGTCTTTTTGGCCACATATCCCACATATCCCACAATCTTTACCCAGGTAGTCAAACCACCAGGTTAGAACTATGACACTGTCGAGGAGGAATCATCAACACTGATATAGGATTGGAAGAACCTTGTATAGGAATCCACGAACTTACAGGAGTGGAGAGAGCCTGCGGATGTGCTAAGGAACTGACATGAAGTGAATCCTATCGAGGAGGAATCTTCAACTTTGATACAGAAACAGGCATGGTCAATCCTGGAGCTTGTACTGCCTCAGACACTAAGAACGTATCTTGCATGCAGGAAGTTACAGGATTGATCATGGCTGCCGGAGAGGAAAATGTGAGCGTCCTAGAACTCTAGTTGATCTGAGGATTTGCAACCACAAACCATGGCATGCCCAAAACGATGGGAGTCGACCGAGTCTTGATTAAACTGAAGGAAATCGAACAGTTGAATGCGCCATGACTGCAAGAGAGAGGTGTGGTAGCATGAGTAACTACGTCTGAAATAATCAGACGACCATCGGCCACCTCTACAGGAACTACACGCTTCAACTTCACCACCGGAATGCCATGCTGAATTGCAAAAGTGTCATCCATGAAGCATGCATTTGCACCAATGTCTAACAGGGCAAACTCCTTGAGCTCTCGATCGTTGAGGCAATGTATACAGAAAACTTGAGTGATGGAATGGTATGAGCAACACCAATGGAGCCTGCACCTACGTCCAACTTCGCGGCTCCTAGACGGAGTGGACATTGAACTTCAGCTTCAACTTCACACGTCTTGAATTCCTGGCTTTAGCAGGACATTCTGCCACCTTGTGTCCTGCTTCACCACAATACAAGCATAAGTTCTCACCACGACGACGTTGCTTCTCCTCAATTGAAAGTGGACCACGCTTGTATTTCTCAACCTCCATAAGGACTACGCCAGAAGGTGTCGCAGGAACATGTGCTACAGCCGCAAGATTGGCTTGCATGAACTATTGACGGATTTTTCCTGACGATGCTCGAACAAACGGTTGTCGCAGCGAACGGCCTGTTGCATGATCTTTACTATTGTTTGGGCATTCGGTAACGTAAGGAGAAGGTCCTTCACGTCATCCCTCAACCCAAAATGGAAGTGTTCGATCAATGCAGTCTCATCCCATGGAATGTTCATGCAAAGTTATTGAAATTCGATGCATAAACGGAAGCTGGTTGGGATCCTTATGTGAGCTTCTATAACTTCATGCATGTGGAACGGTACTTATCGAAATCTCCAAAGCAGCTTCAAAGGCAGCCACAAACCTTCAAAGTTTTCCATCAGTGGGTCATCATGTTCTAGCAAAGGGGCAACCCAAGCATGTGGAGATCTAACTAGTAAGGATGCCAAAAGGCCAACCTTTTGTGCATCAGTCGAGTAGCGGCATGGTTGCATGCGGATCAAGAGCCGGATCTAATTCAGGAAACCTTGGAAATTGGCGTGATTGCCACTGAACTTTTCCAGTATGCTGATCTTCGGCTTCGAAGAAGAGTTCGATGGAGAGGAAACCACGGATGATTGAGAGAGAGCTTGAGAAGCAGCCTTAGAGGATGCATCAGCAGCTGCATGTGCCGCGTTGGTGAAACCTTGCAGATTTGTGACCACTTGACGCAAAGTGGCCAGCTCATGAAGTAACATTTGGTGCTCGCGTTGAAATTGGTCAAAATTGGCCATGATCTATGAAAAAAAAAGGAGGAAAACGAAGGAGAAGAACCAAGGAAAAAAAAAAAAGTAACTGGAAATCGAAGAGCTATGAAAGGAGTTATTATTAAACTGTCAAGCCATAATCCAAGAACAAGGAAGCTTGACTCACGAGTATGACAAGGGAACTTGACTCATGAGAAGGGCAAGGAGCAAGACAGGAACTAGGAACTCAGGAGCAGAATAAGAGCATGACAGGAACTAGGAACTCAGGAGCAGGACAAGGAACTAGAAACTCAAGCATAATAGAAACTAGGAACTCAAGAGCATAACAAGAACTAGGAACTCAGGAGTTAGGAGTAGGACAAGGGAACTTGACTCAGGAGCAGAACAAAGGAGCTTGACTCAGGAGCAGGACAAGGAGTAGGACATGAACTAGGAACTCAGGAGCAGAATAAGGAGCATGACAGGAACTAGGAACTTAGGAGCAGGACAAGGAACTAGAAACTCAAGAGCATAATAAAAACTAGGAACTTAAGAGCATGACAGGAACTAGGAACTCAGGAGTTAGGAGTAGGACAAGGGAACTTGACTCAGGAGTAGGACAAAGGAGCTTGACTCAGGAGCAGAACAAGGAGTAGGACATGAACTAGGAACTCAGGAGTAGGATAAGGAGTAGGATAAGGAGTAGGACAGGAACTAGGAACTCAGGAGCAGGACAAGGCGTAGGACAGGAACTAGGAACTCAGAAGCAGGACAAGGCGTAGGACAGGAACTAGGAACTCAGGAGTCAGAAGCAGGACAAGGGAGCTTGATTCAAGAGCAGGGCAAGGAGCAGGACAGGAACTAGGAACTCAGGAGCAGGACAAGGAGCATGACAGGAAATAGGAACTCAGGAGCAGGACAAGGAACTAAGAACTCAGAGCAGGACAGGAACTAAGAACTCAGGAGTAGGACAGGAACTAGGAACAAGACAGAGCAAGACCAAGGAAGCTTGACTCAGGAGCAGGATAGGAACTAGGAACAAGACGAGAACAAGAGGCAAGGAGCAAGACAAGAACAAACAAGAATGATCGTAGAATGACTGGTGTTGATAATAACTGATTGTACAACAATTAAGTCGGAGCTTTTATGCTCACAACTCCAAGAGCTAATATGGTCATGAGTCTAATCTAGTCATGAGCTAAAAATGGTGACCCTTATCCTGAAGGTATATCCTGTAAGCATATTCTGTAAGTATATCCTGTAGGCATATCCTGTAGGTATATCCTATAGGCATATCCTGTGGCATATCACGTATCCTATATCCTGTATCCGGAATTCTGCATCCTATATTGGGTCATGACAGTGGGGATATTTCATATATTAGGTATTTTTTGGATTGGGGTTCGCCAACAAACCCCCCCGAAAAAAAAAAAATAATTTTTTGGATTAGCATAGAATCTTACTCATGGGGTTGTTACTTATGCCGACAACTAGCCTTTTGAAAGTAAACATTGGACTTGGTTGACCTTGAAGATGGGTTGTGGGCCACTTAAACTATATGAACTTATGTTACTAATGTGTTGCACTCTTTGGAACAATATGTAAAGATGATTGCATTTTAGGAGGGGGGTACATTGAGACATGGCCAACCATTGAACAATTGAGGATAAGATGTCTAGAAGGGAAGTGATGATGTGGGTGTGTGGGAGGTTGTTGTTGGCACATCAATGGAGTATCACAATGGAGGAGCATGTCTTGGAGATGATAGAACAATATGTTCTAAAAGACGATGTGAGTCAGATAGAATGGAAGGTGAGAATATTCCTTGGAGACCAGAGTTTAATCTGTGAACAACACCAAGATGTAGACGATCCTCTATAGAAACTCTCGACTTGACTAACGAGGCCGATGAATGCCAAGAAGATGAAGGTGTTTCACAAACAGAAGTGAGAAGAGAGAATGGGCTAGTTTCACTAACGGAGCCACCCACCTTAGTTAAGGAGTAAAAAGTACAACGAAACCAGTGGGTTATTCGGACCAGTCCTAGAATTAATGCAAGATGTGTTGGTAAAGATGTAAGTTGTGGAGCATGTAAAGCTTATGTTAGACCAGCCTAGGCACCACCTATTTCAAGTTTCTAGGGGAATGCATATGTGGTGGCCATAAAAAATGGGTTTGGATTTACTTCTATGCTTTAGACATGTCATAGAGTTGTTGATAATATCATGACCAAGCCAACAAACTTTTTGACTATGTGGCCTATGGAGGAAGGGACTAGTCTTACAGGAGAGGAACTGACGGGACTAGTTAAAGTGGGTTTTCACATGGGTGTTGGGAGACGTTCCACAACCACATACACAAGAAAATCTAGTGAACATGAACACATGTCCACAACGCAATGGCAAGCAAGTGCCTTAGATGTCCAATGTCTTTAAGGTAGCTAAATAATGAATTGTAGAGGCAAAGGAAATGGTGATAAATGTTAAAAATACACATATCTTGGACTTACAAGGTGCAATCGACCAGGTCGTTTCTACTCCATCAATATGGACAAATACCAAGGTGCAACTACAAAGATTTCATGAAAAGATAAGTGTTGTGGCACGCAAGCATCTTTATTTTGTGTTTGGTAAATTTGTCATAGGATGAAGACAAGGACACTCACATTTATCAAGCAAGTTTAGCACGTGTTGAGGTTGCAAAGACGTTTAAAAATTAATTTAAAAAGCTTTAATGTTTATTAATGCAAGTTATGAGGATGTTTGCTATTTTAACATTTACTCATTCAGATTAAATTCTCTATATGATTTATCAGTATTTAATTATAATTAACCAGTCATTAAACCTTTTTTATATTCTAGCAAATATAAGAATAGTGATGTTCATCATAAATGCCAATTGATTAAAATTTGCTGGTTAACTTAAAAAACAAGGAGCACACGAGTTTGACTCGTGATACAAATTAGTAACACGAAAAATGGCCGGCCCTATTATAGATGATATCATTATCAAACTCATGTCATATATTTGGTCATTTATATATGCTACATAAAAGGTTACAACATGTAATACTCAACCGTTCCCCACACTCAGATATGCACCTCAAAGCTAGTCCCAACACCTTGTCAACTCCCCTCAAAGTCTCTCCCTCCCTCTCATATCCCACTAAATCCCGATCATAACACTTAGATCCTCTCCCTTCAAACACCAACAATTTGACCCAGTCCGTTAGATCAACAGCCCCAGAGTTACCATATATTATATCCCCAGCTTCTTTACCTATAATAATCTCTAATAACATAACCTCATTTGTTGGAAGTCATTGTGTGTTGGCAAACGTCTCTTAAACTAGCTCAAATGCCTGCTTACCAAAAGTGAATTATAATGCATACACATCCGCCTTTAACATTGTTTTAGGCTTCTTTGCATTTGCAAGCTCTAGTGCTATGTAGCCCAATGCCCATGTGTTAAGTGTCTGGTTTGTTATTCCCTCATGTTGTACAAGATGACATTGTAACTAAATGTGTACATAGTTCCACACACACACGCCCACTAAACACGGTTTTAGTGTGTATGGTAGTATATTAATACTGTTTGTTGTCACAATGTCTCTCTCTATACTACACACACACACATTGATAAGTGTTGGGACTATGAACATATAGTAAACGTGTATACACAAACATATGGACCCTTTACCTTTGTCATGATAATCCGATTTGTATGTAGATACGAAAGCCCCTGAGCTATATCATTTGCAATTAGGTCATGGCAAAATGAGTGCAAAGTTTAAAGAGAATTGATAGAGATGTGACATTGGGAAGAGCTATTTTGTGCACTACATGTTGACATCAGCATCCATACTACCACGTCATCATATTAGTACAATTTTCTTGCCATTTTGAGAAAATCATGTTCTCGGCACTAAGGATTACTAGGACTTAACCCTTTACTTTAAAGGTTGACTATTGTTACCTATTGAATTATGTGACAAACCCTAGATGTAGTAAGAAATAGCCCCGCTTAATGCACTTAGGTGTTTAGGGGTAGTCCGGCTGGCTATCCCTAGATATTGCAAGAAACTCTAAGTGAAGGTATCACTTACCTTTTAGAAAACTCTCCCCCCATTTTGACGTCCCAGTTAGGTTTTTCAGTTGGTACAAATGACCACCCCCTTGGATAGGGTTTAGGGTAGGAGTTCATCTCGTTAACTAAGGAGCTGGCATTCTGTGCCAGCCCACTTACACATATAGAAAAAAAGAGGGGGGCTTCATCACATAAATAAGGTAGAGTATGGGTAGGAGAGTTCTTAGGTTCATGATATAGCTCGTTATTTTTTACTGGTGTAAGATTTAGCTTGTGTCGTCAAGGCACAACCTTCTATTGTGCTGCCTCAACTTTCAGACAATAGGGGTACATCCCACCTTTGGGTACCTTACCCTTAATGTTGATGAATCCATGCCTAGGAAGTCTTAATAGGATGCACGTTTTAAGGGGCAGAGGTTGTGGCTTGTCTCCAACCTCCTCCTCCACATTAAGATAAGAGTAACATGCATAGCTAAGCAGGGCACATTCGTGTCCCGAGGCACACCCTTTGGGGTTGTCTCATGTGCTTAATGTTAAGGGGTTGGATACTTTAGCAAACATGCATGCTTGTGCTCATATTAGGGTGTTAAGCCTTGGGCATTTGCTCAAGGGAGGTTAGGTCTCCTAACTAAATGTGTTATTGGTATACTCAGCTAAGGAGGGGTCTTCTCTTTAAGATTCAAGAGTTGAATAACCTAAGCTCATTAACAAGAGCCCATTCGTGAGGCACTTGCAATGTCGTGTACTTAGGGTTATCAAAACCTAGCCTTGGGGAGTTTGCTTAACAGAACACTCGTGTTCGCCTACAGCGCACACTTGTGTCCTCATTATGTATTAGCCTTAAGTCTAGGTTATAACTTGGCCACTCGAACCCTTAGGACTTAGTCGTGGTTCAAGTACTCCTTGTCGCCCTATAAGGTTGTACTCTCGATGAGGGTAATTCCTCAAGAGGTAAGTGACAATGCCTTAACTCTATCATAAAGGTATGTGTGAGCTATGTCTTCTTGGTGAGGTTAGGGCATGAGCCTATCTAGGTCTATTGGGACATAATCATAAAGTTTACTCGGGTTATCCTTTAGGGTTTGGGATAGCCATTCTAGGGGACTTAGGGTAGGACTCTGAGTCACCTGCCTAATTATGCATCTGAGTTAGACTCTTGGGGTCATCTTAAAAACGTAACGTTGCTTACACATGGTTTTGACGCCGGATGGCCACTTGACAACCACGTGTTGCCATGTCTTGGCCCTTCAGGTAAAACTCTAACAATATGTAGAGGAGCTATTCATGGCTTAAAACTATGTAAATGATGGTGCATAGTCTTAAAAAGTTGTGAGGTTCAATCTCACTTGGGCCATGCATCAACTTTTTGTTAAAAAGAATCAAATTGACAACCTTATGAGGTCATGCACCATCCTTGGCATAAGGTTTTGCACCATCCTCAGTGCCACTAAGGATAGTGCATGGCCCATAAAACTGTCAACTTAATTCCTTTAATATGGCCTCATAAAATTATAAGTTCCATTTCTTTCAACAAAAGGTTAGTGCATGTTTTAAACAAAATTCAAACTTGTAACTTTCTAAGGCCATGCATGAACCATCCTCGTGTGAGGATGGTGTATGGCCTCTGAAGGTTACCCTTTTTAGTAAAATATTGGTGCATGACCCAATGAGGTTTGAATATGATAATTGTATAGGTTTGGTGTACATTGTTGCAAAGCACTTGGTGGAGAGAGTTAAAAAATATTTCATATAATTTTATCAAACATTGCAAAACCTTTGCAAAACACAAGCTAAATATGAGAAGTTTCTTGCAACTAAAGGGACTACTCCAACAAAAACTTTGATTAAAACCAATAAAGCACAAGTATAATTTTAAGTTTTTAAATTTTACAATATTAAAATTTTTATTTCATGTTCATAGGTTCATTACTTGCTAAACACAAAGGTTGAAGACTTCTTTAACGAGTATAAAGTTAAATTTAGTCTTATGAGCCTTTTGTAGGTGACTGCATTAACTTATTAGGATAAGACTTGTATGTGAGCAGTGCCTCTAGCCAGTCATGATGTTTCCATCAACATCAAATTTGAAAACTTCTTTGAAGAACCATGTTTTGCAAAATACAAAGCTCATTGGGTACAACAAAAATATACAGGTGAAGTTCTTATAGCTACTAGATCTAAAAGCGATCAACCATTAAATTGTAGTGAATCAAACTCAATTGAAAATCTATTCATGTTTTACAAAGATAGGTAATACCAACACTTACTTATTTACTGTTTTTACTAATGTTTTTTGGTTAATTTCCTTATAGATTCTTTAAATTTGAGTAAAGAGAAAGTCAATGCTATGGAAAGAAGTGATTAAGTTCACTTGATTGCATTTAATAAGGAACCATCTAGTTATATTGTGCATTATGTATGTGTGTTTGAGACTTGTATATTTTTGTTTTATTTATAAATCAACTACTTGTAAACCAATTTTGTGTGTCACATGGTGCAAGCCCAATATAATGGGGATAACAAATGCTTTTTTATTTCTTAAATAAAATATCATAAATTGAATTTGTGTTCTTTTCTTGATGATTCAAAGCCTGGGTGTGAATGGTATGCAAAGCCCCACCTAAAATCAAGCTTTGATCTTGGTCATGTGCATATTAATATTAATGGTTGCTTTACATGATTGTTTGCATGTAGATGTTGATGGTTTTGAAAATCAAACATGTGAAAAGTGTGTAAACATTATTAAGGAAGTAGACTTTAGTAATAGAGTTCATAGAGAGAGAAAAGGTGGAAATTAATGAGGGTTATGAGTGGGAAAGTTTGGCATGCAAATTAATAAGAAGCAAATTTTTCATGGCAAGGATATGCGAAAAGTAATGAGAATGCTAGATTTTGAGTTAACCAAGGTTTGGAGACTAGCCATGAAATCTCGATTATGAACCTTACTACAAAGTTTAAGAGAAACTGATAATATAAACAAATATCACAAAAGTATGAAGTCTGGTAATTTAATGGAAAACTTGCTTTATGGGGTTTCTTATTAATTGATATTGCCCAAAACTTAAATAGGCCAACCATGGAGTCTTAAGTAGTTCTTTGTGAATTACAATGTTGCATCAAAGGAGTGGAAATTCTTTTAAAGCTTCAGTCTCATGTAGATAATAATATATATTTATATATATAAAATTGACATATACTAAGAGCATTCACTCACTCGGAAAGAAAGAAAGGTCTAAGGTATAGTGAGTTATATAAACGCATTTACACATATACACATAGATTCTGAAGTCATTAGTTAATAGAACACTCTTAATTAAATTAATTACTTACAATGCACAAACACACACACACATAATTAACTTTAACTTACTTACATGCCTTATTTGAGACAATAAGACTATGGGGAGGGAAACGTATGCATGAATTTATGACTATAAATTTATTTAGTCCAAATCAATCAATACAACTAGACAAGTACAAAAATACTTTTTGTTACAAGCTTAAATTCAAGAGGCCGTGTTTCATAACCTCAAGGAGATTTATGAAAGTCATATGAAGAGAAATGGGATTAAGATGGGCTCTGTCCCATCATTAATAAACTGTTGTAAAGAAAGTGGTATGTTGGGAATTTAGGGATGACACTTTGGTTAGGTTTTGTGGGCCTAGAGAAGAGCACAAGTGCATTGACTACTTTGAGGTTGTAGTTGGAGGGGTGAAACTAGCTATGAGACCATAGTGCAAACTTTTCAACGGGAATGTCATTAAACATTATGCTACATTACATAAGAAATTATTGAAACTTGTGGCTGCTATCATTCTTACATAAAATAAGTTCACCTCAGAAGATGTTGGTCACAACTTGCTGCTTTGTGGATATATATTTAAAACAAGTTATAAGTATGTTTTTTTAACTTATTAATGTATAAGGTTATAAGTTACTGCTACCTATAGCCTATAAAAAACTTGTTTATTCAATTTATTTAATTAGTCTACTTAGTTAGAATTTATTTACTTATTAAATTACTGAATTAACTTATTAATTATAAAAGGTCTTTTATTAGCCACGAATTGGATAAACACTCTAGACGAAAAATGCATGTTAGAGGGTTATATAAGAAACTAAGGCTTCTTTTATGTCCTAGCTTTATTCTTGGAGTTACTAAGTCAAATGAAGGTGATATTCAAGGGCTTAGGGTCAGTGATTATGTTCATAACATTAAAAAAATAGTGAATCCACTTGACAATGTAACGAGACCCCTTTATCTAGGTTTAAATGTTTATGAAAACTTCTTCTCTAAAGTTAGTGGCATGGTGTGCAATGAGAGATGTTACCATGAACATGATTTGATAGACACATCAAATGCAATTAATAAATTATCTTAAGTTTCAAGCCAGCAAAACTCGATCTTTTCCTGTTGCATTTTAAAATAAGAAAACATATAGATGCACCTTGAAAAAAGGTTGACAATGATTGGTGGTATGTAATCTTGGAGATTATATTGTGGTTTCTTGATGACATGGTTATTATTGGATTAAAGGATGCACAAGGCCCAAGAGCTTCTAAAGTCTATTGGAATTGTAAGTATTAATGCTTAGTAGAAATAAAGGATTTGTTCAAATTAGAATATATTAAAGAGATGAAAGAAAATATGGATGATGAGACAACCAACCAGGGGTGGAACTTGAGGCAGATGATGTAAACAAACAACTTGAAAAAGTTACGAGAACATCAGAAAATGTAAAAGAAACAATTAAATGTTTATTAACTGAGGTTAGATTTAAGGGTAATTCAATTTCGAAATTTATTTTAAGTTATTCATTTATGCATTATGTAGTGTACAATTTTATGCATGTTGAATGTTTCTATATAACATAATCATATGCCACTGCTTCTCAACATGGTTCACAATTCAAAGTGTAGTCTTCATTGTCGCATCAACTTGCTGTAACCATATTACCTTTGACTTTTTCTTCTACATAGTTCACCTCATTCACAATTGCATAAATTGGTCTTTTGGTGTTTGTGGCATTTGTATAACATTGTTCTTTAACAGCCATATTGGAGCATTTCTAGACATACCAATATGAAGTACCCTTTGTGAAACCTTGTTGTCTTAATCTCCCAAGCTATCTTCACACCTTTCATTTTTCCATCTCGAAATGGCAAAATGCAGACCTCTTGTAACATTGACTTACAGCCTAAATGGTCAAACTTTTCCATGCTTGATGCTAGTAGGTAATTACACTAGTTGGATCAATCTCGGGCTGACTTCTAGTGATCCCATATCTATAATAGTTAGTAGCAAAGTACACTTCATGCTCACCAGCTTTTGAATAAAACACAAAGCAATAACAAAACTTTGCAATCCATTGTAACTCTCACATAATTCTTTTGGGTTTTAAATAATGCAATGAAGGTTCTTATTAGTGAATATAAAACCTTGAGCCATTAAATTGTTTAAAATGGATGATAAATTGAAATACGACTTCATACTCTACTTTGCCTTAAAAAACTATAGTGCTTTGGCTTCAAACTTTGACACTATATGTATATTATAGGGTATAGGGTCTAATGTTTAGGGTTTGGTGGATCTATTAATATTGTCTAGGGTTTAGCATGATGTAGGGCTTAATATCTAGGGAGGGGTTTAGGGTCTAGGGTCTAAGGTTTAGTGTCTAGAATTTTTAGGGTAGAGTTTAGACTAGGTTTAGAGTTTAAAACTCCCTTTGTAAATTACACTCACATACACATTATTCATCTTTCCTCTCTTTATATATAAACTATAAGAATTACTTGTAAAATACTTTTTAGTATATTAAGAGTCATTTCTAATTTCTTTTATTGTAATATCAATTACTTCTACAATTATATACACACCTTATATTAAATATGTGTAAGTATATTAATGTTTATTTATATATAAATAAGATACCCATCATGTATGAGTGCTATGGATGTGTACAATGGGTTATTAAATACTAGTGTGTTTATATTATAGTTTAACAATGTGCGCAAATGAATTTCATGTTTGATATGTGTTTATCTCATAGTCATACATGAATGTGCGCATTTGTATTTCTAAATTCTTGTTATGATAAATGTGCTTATATACATTTATGATATCTTATATTTACATTTATACATTTACATATATATATTAGATTTATACATATATATTTATACATGTTTTACACATTTACACACATTTATCAAATATTTACATTTATCATATATATATCATACATTCACATGTCATATCTAATTGGATGGTGCTTAGTGTTGCCCTTGTAAACAAAACAAAACATTCCTCAATTTATTTATAAAAATAAGGTTAGTTTTGTTAAAGTTTTGAACCATGAAGTATAATTTAGTTTCATTTTGATACATATACACTATATATTTAAAAATATTATACTTATATATATATATATATATATATATATATATATATATATATATAATATAATAAAGTACACATGTATATTCAAATTAAGAATTTAAATAATAAATAATTTACTTAAGTCATGTATAAATGGGTATTATGTACATCCTAAAACATAATGGACAATAGATGTGCAAAATTATAATTATGTTGATTATTACAAATTAACTAATGTGCTTGTAAAATTCTCCTAAACTTAAAGAAAGAAAATAAATGCATCTTTTTTTTTATTTAAACATGTGTGTGTGTATCTATGTATATGAAATAAATTAATCCAAGTATAATCAATGAGATAATACATTAATAATGTATTAAATTAGAAATACACTATAATATATATATAATGTAATAATATAATATTCAATATAGATCTTAATATAAACAATGTATGAGTAACTCTATATATAATTCAAGTTCTTTTAAATTATTGGAAATAACAAATGATTAGATTCACAATGTATATATAAAATAAAGCTCTTTTTATGAAACTAATTATTTATATAGAAAAAATTATTAAGTATATAAAATAAGACTTAATAATATTAATTAGAGATATCATTATGTACATAGAAAACTAAAAAATACATTTAAATTTAATGCAATTCTCTATAGACACTCAAGTAAGTAAATATATATTTAAAAGTAGGATACTAATAAAATATTTATAAGAAATTAAATATAAATTGAATATGAAGTAAACTTCCACACACATATATACATATTGTTATATATATTTATACATGTTGTTAAACACAAACGTAAATAAAATATTTCATTACTCGCTCAAAATAATGGGGTCTTTAATATAAAATTCATAACTATGTATAATTAGTATGCAATATCATAGTTTAATTCATTTTTTATTTTGAATGAAAGTAAATGTCTTTTTGTTTTAAAAAATGACTCAATGAACTTTAGTGTTTAATGAATATAAAAGTAAATTTTTATACATGCATATAAAAATACTTATTGCTTCTTAAATATCTTAAATAAAATGAACTCAAGATTCATGTAAGATATGTTTTTAAAAAATGAAATAATATATAAAGTTGAACAATTTTTATAAATATGTGTCATTAATTTTTATAATATAATTTACAAAATGTTAAAAGTTTTATTTAATTGAAGCGTATTATATATTAATTAGTGCAATGTTCTTACTTCATGAACATTATTTATTTTATACATATTTTAAATATTTAACCTCCAATTAAGAAAAATATCAATGTATAAGGTATTATTCAAATTAAAATGATAACTATATTATATTTAAAAATAATCTTTGAAAGAATATAAAATAAACTTAAAAGTTAAACAAAATTCATTATCACAACGTTCAAAATGTTTTTATTTAAACATTATTGCAATATTAATAATATTACAACTTGAAAAGTATAGTAAAAAGACTATTAATATGATGCATATGAATTCTTATACATTACATTTATGGTTGCCACAAATAATTTTTCATAAATATGAAAACACATTCTTAAATTTAATAAACATTATCTTATTTTGTTTTAATTTTAAATTTTAAATTATTGTTTTACATTATATTTTCACTTTTGAATCTAAAATTATAAGCACCAAGTATAATAATGTTAATTTATTTAATATTCTTAAATCCACTTGATTATAATTCACACTCATGTTCATGATGGGTTTAGAGTTGTGTGAAATTTTTAATTTTTTTTATTTTATAAAAGCTCCATTTCCACTAAATATATTCCTAAAACAGGTTTGCAAATATTCACATATTATTATAAACACGTTCTTTAATAACCTACATTAAAAAAAAAGACTAGACATATTAAAAATATATATAAGAGGAATTTGTGGTAAAATTATTTTAAAATGTTCAAATTCACTCAATTTCACACTTTTATTGAAAAAGTATTTTGTAAAATTTTTAAAAACGAAAAAATTAATAAAAATAATGTTAATATATAATTCAATTTTCACATTTTGTATCTTTCTTTTACAAAGTGTTTTTTTTATTTTCTTATACACATTAATTCCTTTATAATATGTTTGGTAGGAACTTTACTAGTAGTAAATAATAAAATACTTTATACTTTATTTTAATAATACTTAATTTACACTTTTAAAGTTTAAATATAATTAAATACCATTATATACAATGTCTAAAATTATGATTCTTTTTAAGACTTTTTATTTTGTCTGATGTTAATAATAAATTGATTAATAATTTTTTTAACAGAACATTTAATGTTCAATGGATTTCTGAGCGTGTGAACATAAAACAAATTGTGTTTAATATATAAAAAAATGAGAATAATTACCTTATTTATATATCCAATTTATATTTAATTTAATTTTCATACTTATATATATATATATATATATATATTTGTTTTATTTACATTACTTGATTGTCCATAAAAAAGTGTACTAAATTTAAATGTATTTTTGGTTTTCTATGTACTTAATGATATGTTTAATTATTCTAATTATAAATTAATAATAATGTATAAATTGGGTATTCTATATACTTGATAATTGTTTCTCATATAAGTAGTTTGTTTCACATAAAGAAGCTCTTTATTACTATATACATTATGAATATAATTATTTGTTATTTCCAATAAAGATTTTGATATAATTTAAATCTTAAATAACAATGTATAAGTGTATATAAAAATTCAAAATCTTTTATGGAAACAACAAACAAAAAAATTAGATTCATAATGTAGATATAGTAATAAAGTCTCTATGTGAAACAAACTATTTATATAAGCCAAATATATACATATTATTGAATTAGAATTAGAATAATTAAATGTATCATTAAGTATATAGAAAACCAAAAAATTCATTTAATTTTTATGGATAGTCAAGAAAATAATTGTGTGTGTGTGTGTGTGTGTGTGGTGTGTGTGAAAGTGTGATATTAACAAAACTTCATAAGCATAATAATTTAAATATAAATTGGATATGAAGTAAACTTTCACACACATATATACATATTGTTTTATATATATTTGTACCTATTGTTAAACATGAAAAGCAAATAAAATATTGCTAGTCTTTCATAACTATGTATAATTTAGTATGTATTATTATAATTTAATTCCTTTTTCATTTAATAAAAAATAAAAGTCTTTTTTTGTTTTAGTTAATATTTCTGGACTTGTAAGTGTTTTTAATGAATATAATAGTACAATTTTATACACACATATAAAAAGTACTTATGGCTTCTTAAACATTTTAAATAAAAATTGACTCAATGTTCATGTGAAATGTTTTTAGAAATAAAATAAAATATAAAGTTAAACAATCTTATAAACACATGTCGTTAATATAAATTATTTAATTAAACAAAATCTCATTAGATAACGCAGTTGTCATGATTTCATCAGTTAGGTAAATTTTTTCCTTAGGATACTCGAACCCTTGAGCCAAAATCCTACCCATCACCATCAACGTCATCACCATTGCAATGCCACTACTAGTTCCACCACCAAAGCCACTGCTAGTTCCATCGCTAATGCCACTACGAGTTCCATTGCTAGTCCGACTATTAGTTCCAACTAGATTTTTTAATCTTAGTTCTAACTGGACTTTCCACTCTCAGTTTCAACTAGAGTTTCCACTCCCAATTCCATTGCACGCATGTCACTATATAAAGGAGCTTCCATATTAAGTTTTTTTTAGAGCCTTCAACACAAGTCATCATGTTCTTCTCGGTTGTTTTAGTTTCCGTTCATTTAGTTTTCTTTTGAATTCCATATTCTTATTTCTAATTCTTAATTAAATACAATTCTTATTTCTCTTTTATTTTTATTCTTCCATTTTCAATCACCTTTGACAAGGTTGTGACAATTTAAATGCTCTTAAAGAATGTCATCTTCTTTGGAACAACACCTAAGTCACATGTAGTTGACTCTTAATCATATGCAAAATGTTTTTCAGGCGTTAAAGGAGGTTAATAAGGCATTGAGGATTGAAGTTGAACATTTATGCAACTCATCATCTTCCTCTATGATAAGTCCTCTAGAGTCAAAGATCATGGCTTGCCAACCAAGTTTGACGGGACTTGTTTGGAGTTCCATGGGTTCTTGAACTAAGTAAAACTACATGTCCTCATGCAACCAAGGCATTATTCCATCGATGCTGCTGAGGTGGGATTGGTTAGTTTCCTTCTTTTTAGAACCGCTCTTTCATGGTTTGTTGCACTCTTTGAAAACACATAACCCAATCCTTCATAATTTTATAGAGTTTGAATAGCATTTTGTGAACATGTTTAGTGACATGGATCGAGAATGCACCACCATCAATAAACTCCAATGGCTTTGCCAATGATAAATGTCAGCAATGGCATATGCAACTGATTTCTAGATGATTACTATTGACATTCTTTGGGATGATGCCACCTTGCAAAAACATTTGCTTATTGCGACATCAAAGATTTGCTACTCTCCCAGCTAGACTGGTTTAGGGTTTTCACATCGGCCATCGACTGGTTTAGGGTTTTCACATCGGCCATTGATATGGTTGTTCCTTGCGATAATCGTCTCCATGAGTGTCAATCAGAGGATAGGCATGTAGAGTTTCCCCATATTAACGTTGTTTCTGCCATTGCCCATGAAGGAAGAAGGAATGCACCTAACCGATAGAGATGGAAATTGTCACTGTTGACAACTTTAACTATTGAGTGACAATAATCTATGCCAATATTATGGAAATACAGACTACGATTTGGAGCATTGTCATCACTACCCAAATCTCCTCCTAGTCATAAAGCCCATGTTGTGGATCAAGTTGTACAACCAAAAAACGAATCAAAGTAGGAATCATTTGACTAGTAAATAAAGATGTTTAAACTCTTGAACACTTAGGTTTCATTCCATCATCTAGGACTGATAAAGCATTTCACATAGATGTTTAGGTCAAGTCTTCACAATCTACCACCTCCTCATGGACAATGGAGCAAATGTGAATTTCATTGACGGGGAGTTTGTTGTTTCCCATGGTATCTTCTTGAAGAGAACTCATCAACCTGCTTGAATCGAGGTGGTGGATAGACAATCAATTAAATTTGGTCATGGTATGATGGAGTCTGAACCTTTGGAGATCTAGGCACTTGGATTTCGTTATGTCATCTTCTTCAATGTGATTTCATCTCTAAAGTGCCCCATCATTTTCAAACTTCTGTGGTTGCAGCTAACAAACCCTATTATCGATTGGAAGACATACAATTTTTGCAACTTTGAGGTATTATTAATGCATTCCTCTCCTCCTACTCTTCTAGTCCATGATCCAATAATCGGCATTTTGCACATAACATTGAAGCAGTTTTGTGATGTTAGTCGATATGATCCCACTTCTGTGTTTATTGTCACCCTTCATCCATTCAACACGCCTATGGAGAAGGTTCCAACAGTGCTTCTTAGCAAGTGCCAAGACTTTATAGATGTGTTTAACAAGAAAAAGGCAACCAAACTACCACCTCATTGCCCGTACAACTGTCCCATTAATCTCACGGATGGGAAACAAACTCCATACAAACTAATCTATGGCCTTTTGCCTACATAACTAGAGATGCTGCAGGCATATGTTGAAGAAAACCTTTTCACCAGTTGTATTTGCCACTCATGTTCACTAGGCAGTGCCCCAGTTTTTTTTGTCTCCAAGAAAAATAAGAGTCTTCACTTAGTTATCGACTATCACTAATTGAAAAGGTCATAGTGGGAAATCAACACCCTTTGTCATTGATCTCAGAGATGTTGGAGCGACTTATTGGAACATGCTTCTTCACTAAAATTGACTTACATGGAGCATACAACCTTGTTAAGATCCGCAAAGTAGATGAATGGAAGACCACTTTCTATACTCGCTATGGACATTTCAAGTACACTATTTTGCCATTTGGTCTCATGAATGCCCTAGATGTCTTTCAACACATGGCAAACAACACCTTTTGTGATTTCCTCGATTTATTTGTTATTATTTATTTTGATGACATACTAATATTCTTGAAAATGCAAGAAGAATATGATCAACAAGTACGATAGGTGTTGCAAGAGCATGGGTTGTTTGCTAAGCTGAAGAAGTGCTCTTTCGACCAATCAGAGGTAGAATTTGTGGGTTATATCATCTCTGTGAACAATGTTCAAATGGATCTCGCAAAGGTACGGACTATTTTGATTGGGAGCAGCCCAGGAGTGTACGTGACATGCAATATTTCCTAGGATTTGCAAACTTCTATCAATACTTCATTAAGAATTTTGCAAAGATTATTGTCATAGTTCTAACCTGGTGGGTTGACTACCTAGATAAAGATTATGAAATATGTGGATATGTGGGCAAAAAGACTCAAGCGTAACTGGGTCATCATGACCAGGGGCCCTCTTATAAACGATCTAAAAGCGAAGGCCTACCCAAAGGCATTGCCAACACCATCTTGGATTGCAGTTCGGACGCATGCACCAAGTGATTATTCAATGTTATCACCCTATGTGAGCAACCCTAAATGTATAATAAACTTCAGATGCCCAAATAATAATTACTAATATTTTGAAAGTTAAACAATATTGTTTTCCTTCTGTAATTTAAGTATTTTTTTAAAAAGCATTCAATGAATTCCAATGTCTTCAAAAGGAAAACAAGCAACTTAAAAAAGAGACACAGGCTTTTCATCTTGAGTCCGGATGCGAGTCAAGCGTAAGTAGAGCCAAGCATGAGTAGAAACGCTTTTAGTTGCACCTTCTAGGAGGAAGGGCATGAGTAGAAACGCCTCTGGCTCCACCTTTTGGAGGAAGGCATAGTAGCAACCCTTGAGTCTATGGATGAGGACATCCACTTTCTCAAATGGGTGAAGAGTTTATAGTTCTAACCTGGTGAGTTGACTACCTAGTGTGATGCAAGTATAGCCAAGCGGTCACACAATGTGGGATCGCATCTGAGTCATCATGACACAGGGGCCTTCTCATAAACATCAATTGGCCCTTTGCCTAGTTGGCATAAGGGGAAAGGGAAAGGTTGTGACATTACACTAATGCTAACCAAATTAATTATAAAAAAACATACCATTCTAGTGGTATGCTAAAACTGAGAATGCATTTTATTTCATGAAATCTACATTTATCTCTAATCCAATCCTAATTCATCTAGATTCTACATTACCATACTTTATGAAAGCTAACGTCTCATATTACGCAATTGGTGCTATTTTATCCCATGAGGGCTTTGACAACGTGTTACATCTAGTCGTCTCAACCTTGCGCGGGTGGACTGTTGTGCTCCCTAGATGTGGAGTTGCCAAAGCGTTGTTACCAATGCCCACCTTCAGACATGCAAAGGGGTCCTCATGGAGCCTCTCGGTGGTTGTGCACCTGGAGAAAGTTCCTCTGATGTAGTCCACCCTTCTAATTGCTAGACGAATTGGGTTCATTGGGTTTGGTGGCAAATAGAACGTTGTGGCTATCTATGGGCTCCCATGGCCAGTAGTCAGCCAATGATCACCTTATAGTATATTATGGAGGAGAATGACTAAAATTTATTTAGGAAAGAAAAATACTTCCATCTCCCATAAAAGGGGAAGAGCTTATCTACTTATGTTAAGATCTATGCTACATTGGATTAGGTGCTCCTTGGCTATCGGTTACCCATGTACTTGTTGCTCTGGGAGAGGTTGCTAAAAACCCTATATGAATGTATGTTCCTATATGGATCCCTCCCTATGTGTTAAAGCCGATCTCCTTTTATAGTCTAATCAACACTTGCCACATGGTCTAATGGTTGGCAATCAACCATGTCATCATCACTTCCTGAAATCTTATGATGGCCACCTATATCGTCCTTCCTCATGATGACCTACCACTATCATTGCCATAACTAGGGCTTATAATGCCCTTGGTTGTCTCCTATGGACCTTTGGCCTTTCTCATGGGACCTCCGCACCTCCTCTACAGGACCCCCGCACCTCCTCCACAAGACCTCTGCACCTTCTTCATGGGAACCTCACACCTCCTCAGCAGGACCCCCGCACCTTCTCCACAAGACCCCTGCACCTCCTCCGTGGGACCTCTATGGTTGTCCCCCTACGGACCTCCACCTTGTTGTTGAGGAGCACCTAGCTATCAACCAACATCCAATTGCGTTCTATTTACAAAAAATTTACACTAGTAGAGATCCACTACAACATCTTCAACAAGGAGTTGTTGTCAATCATGGATTCCTTTGAGGAGTAGCATTATTACCTTGAGGGTTGCCACATGTCATAACTGTGTACAATGACCATAAAAATCTGCAATACTAGCAAACATTGCGGGTTCTTAATTGTCATCAAGCATGGTGGGCCTTATCACTTTCACGTTTCAATTTCATAATCAGCATCCATTGGGCCATCTCCACAATAAGGCAGATGCATTCTCATGATGTAGTTACCTTGCACATGTTCTTGGTAATCCAATCCTTGACAATTAGAAGTAAGTTCTTCTTGATTCCAATTGCTTTTAAGTTATGGCATTGTTGTAGTTTCTAACTCTACTCAATGATAGCTTGACCAATCAGATCAAGGTGACTGAGAGTCACAAGAATGGGATGTGGTCAACCACCTTAGAATGGATGCACCACACATGCTATGTGAAGTACCACTTGTGTGATGACCTCTTATACTATCACTCCCAACTCTATGACTGGAAGGAGAACTTCACCTTTGAGTTGTCCAAGTTTGTCATGACTCTCATACAACTAGACATTTTAGAATTCAAAAGCCGATGGAGCTGGTATAACAACTTTTTTGGTGGCGACGAATGCAAAGGTACGTCAAGCAATTTGGATGATCCTATGTCAACAAACAAAGCTACCTAGACAGCACACAACCAATCTTCTCTAGCCTCTTCCAATTGCTAAGCAACCATAAAAATTCATCTTTATGGATGTTCTCACAAATCTCCCTGTTTCTCATGGTTTTAGTCTCCATGGGTTACTGGATGATGTCATTAGTGATCGAGGCCCACAATTTGTGTCCCAATTCTAGCGTGCTTTTCCTCAAGTTGTTTAACATCAAGGAGAAGCTTTCAACTACACACCACCTTCAAACAAATGGTCAAATAAAGAGAATAATTCAAACCTTCGAGCAATACTTTGCAGTGTTTGTTCTCATCAACAAGACAATTGGGTGGACTTGTTGCCATCAATTGAATTTGCATATAACAATTTTAAACATGCGTCTACAAGACACTCATCATTTTTTGTCACTCAAGGTATTCATCCACATTGGTGTTATTTAGTTCCTAAAGTCCTAGTAGTTATGCCATTGCAGATGATTGGTTAAATAACTCCAGTCAATTCACAAGGATATCCACCAAGTGAACGTAGTTAGAAACATGTCAATAATGTTCAACACACTTCAGATTTTGTAGCTACCTTCTTATTGTCGAGGACTCTGCAAGCCAAATGTGGGTTGACTTAGGTGGTCTCGGTGGTCTCCAGGATGTTGTTGCCAATGCCCAATCTCAAGGTTCTGGACCAAGGGTCCAGTTGTTACAGCGGGATGTACTGGAAGGTGTAGTGGTGGCCTCTACCCGGACGTCATGAGGGTTTGTGTACTAAGAGTGGCCTGCTGGTGTGTGGGTTCCCGCAAGGTAGGAGCAAGAGAAGGAGAGAAGGGAGGCTGGGGAAGTAGTAGATAGAAAATATGTATATATTGCCTCTTAGAGATACAAATTGGCCCTTTCCCCATAGAAGATACACACAAGAAGACGAACTAGAAGAACCCCGACCCACTATTTACCTTCCTGCTTATATAGTGGATTATGTAGTACCAGGACGTAGGACAGGTGGCACTCCCCTACTAGATTGTCGCCCTATGCCGCAATCTTGTCCTATTGACTTTCATGCATGCTGTCCTTAGTACCTTGGAGACGATCAGATCTAGCCTGTTGTTAGTGTTGCCTGACAACTGTTGCTATTGATCGATATGCATTGTATGTCCCTTGCTCCTAAGTTTGGCCTCCTGACTAGATTGCCACTCATTTGTGCCAGCTGGACACTTTGATGGTGGTCAAACCACCCACCTTCCATCACCAATATCTTGGTAAGCCAGGTCCTCAAACGTGTCTTGGCAAAGGGAGGTAGTGTCATAATTTCATCAGTCAGGTAAATTTTTTGCCTTATGATACTTGAACCAGTGACCCAAAACTATAACCATCACCACTGTCATTGTCACCATCACTATTACCATCATCATCATTGTCATTGTTATCATCACCATCACTATCATCATTAATGCCACTATTAGTTCCACTACCAATGCCATTATCAGTTCCACCACCAATTCTGCTCTTATTTCAACTAGAGTTTCCACTCTTAGTTCCACTACTAATGTGTCATTATATAAAGAAGCCTCCATATTATGTTTTCTTTTAAAGCGTTTAACACAAGTCATCCTTATTCTTTTAGATTGTTCGAGTTTCCATTTCATTCAATTTTTTCTTAAATTCCATATTTTTATTTTTATAATTCTTCAATGAATATAAATTTTTTGTTTTTTTTTACTTTTATTCTTTCATTTTCAATCACCCTTCAGGGTCATGACAGCAGTTACTTTTGCCATACAACTAGATCCATTACAGAAAAACATATTCATAAATACGTGCTGACACTTGTGAACTCACCGTTTGATGATAGAGACAATTTCACCACTAAAAGCTAATATAAATATAATTTATTCTCCACTCTAATTAGAGTTTTAATTTAAAGGGCCAACATGTGCCAACACATGGTTGCAAAGTGACTATCTAGTGTCAACACCCTATGTGAGCAATGTTAAGTCTTCTAGGATGATCCCATGAGTTTGACTCAAAATGCCCAAATAGGCACGAGACTTAAGGTTTTAAGTCCCGAACCCCAAAGAATAACCTAAGTAGATTTTAGGATTCTCCATGAGAACTAGATAGACTCAACATGCTCTAATCTTACTAAGAAGATGTGTCTCACACATACCCCCGTGACATAGCTAGGCATTGTCATTTACTCATCCTCATTCGAGAATATAACCCTTTTAGGGTGACAAGGGGCATCATAATCCATGACTAAACCTTAAGGATTTGTGAAGCCAAGTTATATCTCAATCCCAAGGTTAATACTTAATGTCAACATGAGTGGGCACCTAAGGCAAACATAAGTGTTGTGCTAAGCAAACCCCTAAGGATAGGTTTGAAGAACCCTAAGCATGCAACTACCTCACAAGGGTTCATGCTAATGAAGTTAGGTTGTTCAACTCTTGAACATGTTCACAACCCCCCATAAAGAACGGTCCTAGCTAAGTGTGCTTGTTAACACACCTGGTTATGAGGCTTAACCTCCCTTGAGTAGATGCTCAAGGCTTAACACCTTAATGCAAGTACACATGCTTGCTTGTTAGAGTATCCAAAGGGCGTGCCTCAAGCATTGTACCATGTGTCATCTAGCTGAGTGTCACATGTTCATGTAACACCATTTTTCAAAATGTGGGTTATCTCGCCATAACCCCTCAAACTCAAACCCCTTTGTGAACCCTTTGAAACCTTGTAAAAGAACCCATCTAACTAGTGGAACATGTACTTCGTTAAGACCTCTTAGGTGTGCAAATGGGTTACCAAATGAAAAGAGTTAATTAACTCCATGGATGTGGCATACCGATAGGCTACCCTTAGGTTGTGACGCACCCATACTGGTTGAAAGTTAAGGCAGTATAAAAGGTGTACCTTAACAACATTTATAAGACATTTTATTTAAAGTTAAAATTATAATATAATTATATTATATTTGAAAACAATTTTAAAGATAATATATAATAAACTTAAAAGTTAAGTAAAAATTCATCACAACCTTCAAGGTGTTTTTATATAAACAATACAGTAACATTTAATGATATTACAGCTTTAAAGTGTAATAAATACGATGCATACGGGTTCTTATATATTACATTTTTAAAAAAGACTAGATATATATAAAAGAGGAATAATTGTGTACATATATGAGTTGAGAGAGATAAAACTATTTTAAAAGGTTCAACTTATATATATGAATAATAAAATTTGCAAGATCACTTAATTTAAAAAAAGTTTCTTACACAATATAATTTAAAACTCATTAGATTTATTTAAATATTTTAAAAACAAAAAAATTTTAATAACATCAACATATAATTCAATTTCTTGAGTATAAATTTTTCTCTTACAAAGTGTTTTTTTATCTTAGTGTGACACATAAATCCCTATTTATAATATTTTGATAGGCATAATAAAATATGTTATATTTATACTATACATCCTCTTAATAATATTTTATTTATTACACTTTTAAAGTTTAAATATAATTAAATACCATTATATCCAAGGTGTAAAATTGTGTCATTAGTTGATCAATTCTAATATGTTTTAATTTTTAATCTATTATTAATTAATTATTATATCAAAATAATTGCCTGAATTTTATGCACTATTATTGGTCTGAATGTATTTAAAATATTTAATAATAATAAGGGAAAATTACTTAAAGTTTATCATATTACATATATACTCTTAGAAATTTTAAATTTACATATATATTCTCATGAAAATTTAAATTTATATTTATACCCTTAAAAGAGTTTAATCTTTGTATTTTAATTATAAAATAATACTTAATAAAAATTATGTATTAACTTATAACATATTTAGAATGAAATAAAATAAATTTATTAATAAGTTAAAATGTCAAAATGTCATATTTAAAAAAAAAAAAATTTTAGTTTAATATATAAATATAAACTAAATTTACTAATATACTAAAATATTTTTTTTTAAATTCAAGAAAACTTTATGATTAATTTAAATTTATTATATTTAGTTTCAAAATGTTATCCATTAAACATAATTATTTTGAAAAATATGTTATTTTTTAGCATTTGTTATTATGACATTTTTAACTTTTAACAATTAATAATTTCATTTTATTTCATTTTAAATATGTTATAAGTTTAATACATTTTATTAAGTATTATTATTTAAAAATTAAAATACAAGGATTGAAAGGTTTCAAGGATATAAATGTAAATTCAAAACTTTCAGTTATATATGTAAATGCTATAAATTTCAGGGGTAGATATGTAATTTCCCTTTTTTAAAAAAAATTATCAATGCGTTCAAGCTTAGTTATAAATTTAAGTTAATTACATTATAGATGATATCATATATATTTGGTTGGTTTTATGGCAAACTCCTATCTATGTATGCATGCTACCTGAATGGTTATAACAGAGAAGAGTCAATAGGATTACTTACAGACACTATTCTCTCTCTCTCTCTCTCTCTCACACACACACACACACACAACTTCATTAGCTAATGTTCAATGTTTTTTCATTACAAATCTCAAAACAAATCCAGTACAAATTAACACTAAACAAAGACTGTCAAAAATTTGTTATCAATCCCCAGAGAGCTCCTCTTGTACAGCTCTAATACTGGGCCGTTCCCCACGCTCAGAAATGCACCTCAAAGCCAGTCCCAACACCCCGTCAGCTCCCCTCGGACTCTCTCTCTCCCCCTCATATCCCACTAAATCCCGATCATAACACTCTGAACCTCTCCCTTCAGACACCAGCAGTTTAACCCAGTCCGTTAGATCAACTGCCCCGGAGTTACCAGATATTATATCTCCAGCTCCTTTACCTGTGATAATCTCTAATAAGATAACCCCAAATGCATACACATCTGCCTTTAACGTTGGTTTAGGCTTCTTTGCGTTTGCAAGCTCTGGTGCTCTGTAGCCTAATGCCCCTGCGTTAAGTATCTGGTTTGCTGTTCCCTCCTGTTGTACAAGTATGTAACTAAATGTGTACACACACACACACACACACTATAGACACGTATGGTTTAGTGTGTATGAATTTGGTAATTATTTATATTAACAGTATAGTTTATTAATACTGTCTTTGTCACAATGTCTCCTCTCTCCCTATATATATTATATATCATGCACACACTACGGACATATAGTAGACGTGTATTCACGCACATACACACCCTTTACCTGTTGTCACAACGTCTCTCTCCCTCTCTCTCTCTCTCTCTCTCTCTCTCTCTCTCTCTCTATATATATATATATATCTGACACAGACACACGCACACACTACGGACATAGTAGACGTGTATACACGCACATACACACCCTTTACCTGTTGTCACAATGTCTCTCTCTCCCTATCTCTCTCTCTCTCTCTCTCTCTCTCTCTCACACACACACACCACACTACGGACATATAGTAGACGTGTATACACGCACACACACACCCTTTACCTTGTCATGAGCCGATGAACGCTGTAATCTGATAAGCGAGCAACAAGGGCCGGTCCGCCAATTAACACATTTGTTGCCTTCAAATTCCCATGTGGCATCTTGTGCTTTGTATGTAGATATGAAAGCCCCCGAGCTATATCATTTGCAATCCGCAGTCTTTGTGGCCAATCGAACGGAGGATATCTTCTACCACTTCTTTCTGCACAACCACACTATTATCTCTCTCTCTCTCTCTCACACACACACACACAACACACACACCTGAAAGACGATCTGCCAAACTCCCATTAGCAATGAAATCTGATATTAAAAGCTTTTCATGCTCTCTTGGTCCCCAATAATAGCCCCTCACGGGAACAATATTTGGGTGTTGAACACTCCCAAACTCCCTGCATCAAAACCATCAGGTACCATGTATGTGTATATGTGTAAGTGTGTGTGTGTGTGAGAGAGAGAGAGAGAGAGAGAGACAGAGAGAGAGAGAGATTATCTGTTTAGGTAGTATAGCAGTGCTACTATATTCACTATAGTTTACACGCTCGTAGTGTATACATATGCATATATCATGATGTGTATACACACACAAGAGGGGAGTATATATAATGAAGTACCTGGCTTCTCGCATAAAGGACTTCTTATTCTTGGCTAATCCTTCCCTTAACCATTTCACAGTCAACACATGACCATTGTCAAGCGTTGCCTTGTATGACGTCCCATGACTGCTTCGTCCAAGTACTTCCGCTGGTGCACTTGATAACTCCTCAGGTGTGAATGTCACTGAGTTATCAAACAGACTAGGTCTCCCGCTAGCTTATCCGGAGAACGTACCTATACATATTATAAGCATCTCTCTCTCTCTCTCTCTCTCTCTCTCTCTCTCTATATATATATATATATATAATATATATCTGTGTGTGTGTAACTGCCATCTCTCTCTCTCTCTCTCACACACACACACACACGCACACAGTTCGTGTCTTACCTTCAAACTGGGGGATTGTTCAAGGGAAGACGGGCCTTCCTCAAGGAGTGAAGTCCTGCTCTTTGTCCTCCGTTTCGAGGGAGATCCACCGTTCTTCTTCTTCAGACCAAGCCCTTCATGCGTTGCTCTCTGCTCTCCAGTAAGCAGCTGCTCTCTCGACATGGAAGGCTGCGCAACCACAACGAACTCCGGCCTGTGTTCGCCCTTCTCAACCCCGTCTTCATCCCTTCTTTGATGGCTTCTTCTGTAGTATACAAACAGAGCCACGAACAAAGTAAGACAGTGAACAACGCGATACTACCACCTATAAGACCGGCTTTCAAGGCACTAGAGAGTCCTGTCTTGTTCCTACTTCTATGTGGAATCGCCCCAGGAACGCGTTTCCAGGGGCTTGCTGGAGGCCAAGGTTGCCGGGAAAGAATGCAGTCTGAGGAAACCTGGAGAGATCGGGGAATGGTACCCGATAACTGGTTATTTGACAAGTTGAGTGTGGTCAGTGTAGAGGGTAAGTGTGGAGGTATGTGTCCAGTGAGACGGTTGAAAGAGAGGTCTAGGAGTTCTAAGTACTTGAGGAGAGTTAGCTGTGTGGGAATGGAGCCTGTGAAGGCGTTTCTACTCAGGTCTAAAGACTGTAGTGCATAAAGAGAACCAATCTCGTGTGGGATGGAACCACTGAGGTTGTTCGAGGATAAGTCTAGTACTTGTAATGGAGAAAACAGTAAGGGAGACGATGAAGATGTGGAAGATGGTGAGAGGAGCTGACCGGGAATGGAAGACGGTGAAACCGGGCTTACGACTGGTATAGTACCAGTGAGACGGTTTCCAGAGAGGCGCAGGAGTGTCAAGGAACCCGAGTGGAAGAACTCTCCTGGGATTTCTCCGTCTAATGCATTTGAGCTGAGGTCCAACGAGATGAGCTTCCGAAACGATGCATAGAAGCGTGGGATCTTGCCTGATATGGAGTTGTGTGACAAGTTGAGCTGCATAAGTCGCAGGAGATTGGTTGTCTCGTTTGGAAGAATACCCGTCAGTGAATTCCTGAAACAAAGCAAATGCCTTAGTTCAATGTGCGTGTGCGTGCGTGCGTGCGTGTGTGTGTGAGAGAGAGAGAGATGTTGTATACATAAATATCCTGAAGACGACTGTAGTATTGAACATGTACAAGTTTCAACATATACAGGCTGCAGACGAAGTGACCTGTATTGGCGAGAGAGAGAGAGAGAGATATGTTGTATACATAAGCATCCTGAAGACGACTGTAGTATTGAACTGGTACAAGTTTCAACACACACACACACACACACTGTAGAATGTGCATAAGACATGATGCACACATTATATACATTATGTGTATATAAACTAAGGTTGTATAGAATATATGTCTAGTTAAAGGTAGTACAGAAGTGAGCTTAGTTCAAAAAACTTACGAGGATAAGTTGTAACTTGGAAATACTTGAAAATAAAGCTTGAAATATTCATTCTACATTTAACACCCATGATGATTTGTGTGTGTGTGTGTGTGTGTGTGTAGAAAGAACGCTGCATTGCATCTAGATAGCCGCAGCTGGGAAATATATATAAAGATATAATTAAGGGTACCTGGCGAGGTCGAGAACTTGTAAGCTGTCACCCCAGCTTTTCATAACAGACAAGTCCCCTGAAAAGTTGTTATTACTAAAGTCGACAACCGAACACGATCCCAGCCTTATCGGTAATGGACCCGAAAGGTTATTCGATGAAAGCCTGAGTATTTGTACACTCGTGGCTGATATCATCCCCACCGAACCTGTACAATACATACGTAAGCTCGTACATATATATGGTATACGTGTATATACGAACGTACCAGAGAGGTTATTCATACTGATGTCTAGCTCGTGAACAACAGAGTCGGCGGCGAGCAGAGCGGGAGGAACGAAACCAGTAAAGGAGTTGTTCTGGAGCCGCAGCACTCTGAGGGAGAAGACAAACCCGAACGACGGTAGCTTCCCAGACAGTAGGTTGCTGCTGACGTCCAGCACCTGCAGGTTGGTCACGAACAGGCCCGCCGAGTCCTCCGGGGCGAGCTCCCCGGAGAACCTGTTGGTGCCGAGGTTGACGTAGGATATCCTCTGTGGGAACACGAAGGGCGCACCCTGCTGCCACGGGAGCCTGCCGGAGAACTCGTTCCTACTGAGATCTATGTACTGCAAGCTCGAGAGACTCATCATCCCGGGGTCGACCTCGCCGGAGAGCCTGTTCTCGTGCAGGTCGAGGGCACGCAGAGAGCCCAGGTTACGGAACTCTCTAGGAACGACACCACTCAGGCCGTTCCCGAAATGTTCAGCGAGAGCAAGCCCGAGAGGGAGGCTACTGAGGGAGGGATGCCTCCCGTCAACCGGTTCCGGCTCACGTCGAGGCCGACCAGACTCGACATGTTCCCGAGCATGTCCGGAACCGGTCCCGTGAACGCGTTCCCCGCGAGGGAGACGTTCCTCAGCAACCGGCAGCCCCCCAGCGCCGGCGGGAGTCCCCCGGTGAACGCATTCTCGGACAAGTCCAGTACAAGGAGAGAGGCGAGGTTTCCCAGGTCCGGAGGGAGGCCTCCCGCGAGCGTGTTGTTGCTGAGGGTGAGAGTCGAGAGTCTACTGAGGCTCCCAAGTGTCCCGACCGAATGGATCCCTCCAGAAGGAGGTTGTCGAGGGAGAGCCTGTTCACGAAACCGTTCCAGCAGGTCACACCGTACCAGTGCGAGGGACAACCCGTAGAATCCACCCTGTTTGAGTCCCATGTAGTACTCATTAACCCGCTCGGGTCGCTGGTGATCCCATCCTTGAATGCAAGCAGCGATCCCGCGTCCCCGCTAACCAGGGATGACTCCACGATCCTGGAGAAGACGATGAACAACAATGCGATCGTTTTCTTCATGATTTCCGATCTTCTTTTTAACTTTCTCCTCATTTATACAGTTCTAAATGTGAAATATGGGGCCCCAAAGAGGGGCCCCATTCACCTCCTAATCTCACAACACTGCTTGAGCTTCAGCATAATCCATAAAACGAAAATTAAGAAAAAAAAAAAAAAAAAAAAACTAAAATTTATAAAATTAAAAAAAAGAAAACAGTGAATTTCTGCATAAAAGGAACCTACATTGCCTGCTCGCGACTAGATCTGATCTACAAACATACCAGTAAGATCGCTTTACCTAGCCAGAAGAAAGAACCCTAATCCCAATAGGAACCAGAAGAGTTCATGTTCGTGCTCGTCCTCGCTGTAGGAATATTTCTCAAGAGAATATACCCACTATATGAATGATCTGCATGAACGGTCAGGATGGCCTTCATGTTATCACAAATTGGCACGTCAAAAACCTCAGCACGTCTTGCCTAACACGTGATTGCCACGTCAGCGTTAGATTACGGTCGACTGAACAGTGATGACGTCGTGGTGAATTTGTAGGCAATATAGCGACAACTAGAACACCTGGCTAGCCACGTAGACATTCTAATGTGGCATGCTGACGTGTCAGTTTGAAATGCTGATGTGGTCATCTCCAGATGAAGACACTCTGAATTAATGACAGATGTTGACTTGTTGCTTCCATGGGTGGTGGTGGTGTACAGTTCAGAAAGGAATGATGCAATATATATATTAAAATATATATGAATAGGAAATGCATATACGTGGGTATTTTAATATATACTGCATATAAAGCATTACATGATAGAAGCTCGTGCAGATACAGAATGTGATGATTGTATTTGATTTTCTATGGTTTTCATGAATCTAAGCACTCGTTTATTTGATTACGTTTGCGTGGCGGCCAGGTTTTTAAGCAATTGTTAACATAAATGATAAGTTATATGAGTATATAAATATTTTGTTTGATTATTGTATTTAATGTTTTTAAAACAATCAAATATAAATTAATTATATAAACAATGAATAAAATACAAACTCTAATTGAACAAATCTAAGTTATAATTAATTATTCAAAAAGTTTTCCACTTTACCTCAGAGTCTCGTCATGGGATTTCCCAACTCCAGCATGATGTACTGGCTGTTAACAATGTCAAACGTTATAATATGTTAAACATTATTAAATCATAGTTTAACATTAACAAAAGATTAGTTCCTTAAATATATGCATTTTTAATTAGTTAAGTTTAATATTTTACCTCATTTCTCATCGTCTGCTTTAAATGGATCTTCATCCTCAACGTCAGCTGTGCTGGCCTCTAGAGCCATCGGATCCTCATCCGGCGGTGGGAAGAAAGTCGGAAAGGGCGTAATGTCAATGTTTGGTGGCTTATAATATGCATCCTTTAGGTATACAAAGTTCCCTTTGCAACCTGGTACCTGTAAAGCAACTTGCTATTATATGTTTAGTAGAGTAATATATAAAATACAGATTAATGATAATCAAACTAATAAATTAATTTAATTATTCAATTTACCTGTCCTTTAACCCAGATAAGATCACGCTGTGGTTCAACTTTGTAAACCCATACACATCTCACTGTTCGTTGTTTGTTTCCCATACGACCTGCCATTTTCTTCCCTTTGAACACCTACAACCATATTTGTTTCGAAGAGTATAATCTGATATATACTACATATACATAAATGCTAACAGGGCAAAACATTGATATAACTATATACGACAGATACATAAATGCTAACATAACAAATACAATATAACATTGATATAAACTATAGGGAGAGAGAGAGAGAAAGAGAGATGCATAATTAAAGACACACATACTATAGACACTCTGTATAGGGCCATAATATAACACAAATCCTATGTTACTCTATACACTAAGAGTAAGCTTAAGAATATTTACCTTGCCAGGGTCTTGCCTGCTTCCTGTAGAACCGTGACTTCTGTGTGAGAGAGATGCTCCGTGAGAAGCTGGCATTCCAGCAAATCCCCACCGTTTCATTGGGCCCTGAAATTAAGTATAAAACTAATGCGTAAGTACACACATATGTTATTATGTACATTATACGATTACATCTATAATGTACTGAAGTAGCATTATTTAATATATTATACGGTTAAGTATAAATAAATAACAGTATACACTAACCTGGAAACCTTTTCCTATAGTGATTCCTGTGATATCCACGTACTGACCAGGAACAAAATGCCTTACACCTGTACCAACGCACTTAAACAGATCTTTCCAGAACATATAATATTAATATACACACATAATAACCCTGTGTATGTGCATTTTTCACGCATACACTCACCTAACGGGGTACCAACAGGGAGCAGTGCATCTTCAGAGACTGGAAACTCTCTCAGCTTGCGTTTAATTGGGACGCCTTTAGATCTGAAGTGTCCGAGCTCTGCCATATTAAGTTGCTTTGGCTTCTTCTGACCAGCTCCAATCTGCAATATATAACCAGCTTAATTAAAACCCATAGTCATGTATGACACACACACACAATCCATATAAGCTATGAAAAGAATTAATCAATGTTCTCAAAATGATCGTATAAAAGTGATAAATAACAAAATGTTTACAGAAATAACAATATTTACAAATCAAATTACTATATATATATATATATATATATAAGAGAGAGAGAGAGAGAGAGAGAAGAGAGAGAGAGAGAGAGAGAGAGAGAGAGAGAGAGAGAGAGAGAGAGAGAGAGAGAGAGAGAGAGAAGAGAGAGAGAGAGAGACCGGGGAGCGGGGGGAGGGGTATGTACACCTTATATTTTCACGACCCAAATCGATAAGCATCTCTCTCATGTGTGTTGTGTGTGTGTATACACATTAACTTGGACACACACGCACCTGGACAGCATTAAAAGCCTTCATTTTCCGCAGTCTTAACTTGGACAACCTGATTTCATCGGCCCAGAGGACAGTAATGGGATTCTTCTCCCCACTTATCCCATACGCAGTCATGCCACATTTCACAGCAATCAATCCCGTTCTCTTAGATCCCCTCTGCATCTGCTTGGGCATGGCTTCCACAGTAAGGTGGCGGCTTCGGAATGCAATCGTCCATTGTCAATAAGTACCTGAATGCGCACATCTAGAGCTAGATCGAGAGAACATACATACACACACATACACAGAATATAACACATACCTGATAGAAGAATGCATTGCCGGCTCCATCTTCCTCCTGCTGGCGCATTCCAGCAGCTGCCGCCATCGCCTCGGCTGCAGCATTCTCCGCAAGCATTAAACCCTCCAAGAACCTAAGCCCGAGAGCCCTA